>JAYXSA010000040.1:600000-1169705 GCA_037356195.1 Penicillium sp. F50
CATATTTGGACTTGTATGAAACCTGACATGCTAATTGCCGCCAGGTTTGATTGCTGTATGTCCGATATACTGTGTTGTCTCGAGGATCAAAGCATAATTCGCCTCCGCAGAGAATCCCGCAGGCGAATGGATGCTTTAGCCTTTGGTAGGATGGATGATCATTACAATACTGTCATTCGCTCGGAGATATTCTCCGTAGTCATGTCAGTTTGCTCACTTCATTCAAGCACCAAAATAAGATACGCTTCAATAATAAGATGGCCTTGATGTTCGATCTGTTTCGTTCTTGTACAAGTCTAGCACAAAGCCTAGTACAAAGCCTAGTACAAAGCCACAGGGTACCGTAGCGATGATAACTGTGGCTGCTATAAGCTCTTCGGTCGGGTCTGACGGAATATTTGATGCTGACCCGGTTGTAAACTCCGACCCCGCTGGTCAAGGACTGTGGCGTGGATCTCATCTCCTGGGCCCAAAGCGTGCCTAATGGATCAAAGCGCAGGTCATCCGAGCATTGGCCGGGATAGATCTGCAGTGCGTCGCTCCCTGCATGATTATTTACATGGAGGTGTAGGGAGATGATGTTCCTGGTAGGGATTCTGGCTTCGAGGGAGAAATGGACATGGGAGGTTCTTGGAAGTAGCTCGATGATTTGACTGGATGGTTCCGTGTCTTGACGTAGTACGTAAGAGTATCTCGGATCGTGAAGCATATTCCTCCCGTCTCCCCAGGTCTTGAATCCCTGGAGACGAGAAATAGGAACGTGGGCTCTGCTGACTAACATTAATTCACTGATCCTCTGTGCTCCCTCATTCTTGGGAATTTCACAGTTGATAAGGCCGCAGCAGTGCAGCTCAGCTCAGCTCAGCTCTTCTGGAAGGATACTCTTGCTTCAATCGTCTTGTTCGTCCCTTCTTTCCTCCTCCTCCCAAGTTGCCTGCACTGCCTCGTTTCATCATTTCACCAACCCACTCGGTACTTGATTATTTGTCCACCGCCTGCCCATTTCCCATTGTCCCCCCACCAACTCCAACTCCACCCTTCTCAGTTCGTCATCTTACATCCCGCTAAACTATCAGCCGCGAATTCCATCTTGGGAGTCTGGGACCACATCACCAACAGTTGGGGACCATTCGAGCTCCGGCTCCGATCAAGAGAGCCCTATTCTTTCCTACTTGCATATCTCGCAACTGAGATCTTCTTTGCCCTGATCTTGGACACGTCGCACGTTTCGCGCCGCCCATCGTCTCATCCTCCAGCTGCCATGTCCATGCGACAAAAGTACGCTCGGACAGTTCCAGTTGGTGCCTGCTGAACTAATCCCTCTTATTCTGATTTTCCTGGTTCCGTGTCTTTCCCAATTGCATCGCGCGCATCCGCCTCAAGGCGCTAGCCCCAAACACCGGCCTGCGCTCACTTATCCAACACTTTCTCCAGCGCCGGGCATCCGCGTTGAAGACTTAACGGCGTGAGCGCCACGTTCAATTAGCTCTGTCTCTGGTAGCGTTGAACGTTACTACGACGGTCAAGCGACCCGAGTACAGACTACTGGCCTAGTTTCTATCTACATACCGAACGGTCGCTCTTCATTCCCCCAGGTGGCGCCAACTACTTGCGCTTCGCACTCTCCCCACCATCCGGTCCATCCATCCCTGGTTGGCCTTGCAGCCCGTGCGATCTGAGACCATCTTATACTTCTCCCCGACTCCAACCGTCACCCTCCCTCGGTATTTTACTTCCGCCCGCATTGACTACCTTCGCTTTCGCCGACGCCTGAGACCCAGTAAGCCACGCTGTGCGGAAACTTCGTTGCGTATCAGTCAGCTGCCAGGTCATAAAGCCTCGTTGAAAGTCAAGACATCCAGAGAAGAGAGAACGTGCAAGAAGGGAAAGAGACCCCCGAATCTAGCATCGTGCGACCATAGCAAACGGTGCCAACGTCTGCCTCGACAGTCTCCATCTTTGTGTAACCCCCACTACCAATTAAATCCGATCGATATTCCTTTTATCCGGGTTTAATCATTTGTCATTATTGTGCATTGTGCCTGGCACGACGGACAGCAATTCCCTTCTGTCGCCCATTCCGAAGCGCGGGTTTCTGTCTTGCGCAAGCTCTGAGCTCTCGCTTCCAGATCCACCCCGCTATTTCGGTATCTGCTCCGCATCGGGAGACAACGACACTTTTGACAACCCTCCATGACGGGCAATGCGCGGTGACAGCAACGCTGGAACTGCGCTGTCATCATCAGACTTGACTCGCCAGTCGGATTATCTCTCGCCACCCGCGTCTTGCAATGGGTCATGTGAAACCACTGGAGTGCCGGCTCATCCACGTATGAATAGTGATCCGTCAGACGTCCCCAGCGGCAGGTCCGCTACTCCCGATGGAGAGAATGTGTCGGCCCTAAACACGGAAGTTCGTCATGGCTCGTCTAACCCGGGTTTTGTGACTACAGCCGTCGATATGGCCGCACAAGATGATCAGCGGTTGCACAATATCGGAGTAGCAGCTCTGGCAGCCGTAGCGCAATATCCTCACGCTGTCAACGAGGGGAGCGATCCTTTCATCGTGAATCAGGTTGTCAATGCTGTTACTGGCGGTGTCTCTTCATTCCATCGATCCAGTGCCGGGCTCATGGAAGCCGAAGGAAACATTTCGGATCCTTCAGCCGAAAGGCTCTACTCGACACAGTCGATCGCAGATAGCTTCCGGCCGGCATCGGACAACCCGTCACCAGCTTCACACACAATGAATAGCGACATGGATATGGAAAGTATCGTACACGACTTGATCGAGCGATCCGCGACGTGGCAGAACGTTGCGACTATCGCTGGGCAGGACGACCAGCTTCGGAAGGATATGGTTATGGACTATGACTCCGTCTGTGAAAAGAACCACCCATCGCCGTCAACCGTTCCAGATGATGATCTGGATGACTTGCTTCAATTTTACCCTGACGAGGCAGAATACTACCACCAGTTTACCGCTGGGCACTCACCGCGCGAGACTGCGATGCACGAGTCGAATCTGGATGACTTCTACCAAACTATCAGTTACGAATCAACGAATCCCAATCCGCCACAGGGCCCTGCACTGGCGCCTGAATTTCCTCCGGTAGGTCCACTTCCTGTGGCCAATATACCAGAAGAGGACGCTGCATGGCATCCTGCCTCTATCATTCACACAACCAGTATGGTTCCACCCTCTTTTTCTTTCCAATGGAGTATCTGACAGTTCCAGCATATGAGCGAAATTTAACTATCGACGAGTTTATTCAACGCTGGATGGTCGAATCTAACATCATTCCCCATGGCTTCCACTCAGAGAACCGAGTTCCACCACAGCTCCGCCCTCTGTCCAAAATGATGGGCTGGAAACAACCACTGGAGATCTACCGCCCGCGTGGGTTCAAGGGCCGCTTCTTTGATCTACAGCAGATGCCTTGGGCAGAAACACTCAAGGTGAAACGATCTGATGCACGAGCACTCCGTGACGCATGGTATACGTCCTATCATAACCTCGATTACTCGCATAACATGCTTGCGGAACGCCTCCCGCAGAACGAGAACTTTTACCAGGCCAAATCGATGCACACAGAGCACAAGGCGACTATCGAGCACTTTCAACTCCGCAATTTGATGTCGGTACCCACATTCAACACCGTGCATTTTGCCAGCCGGTCGAAAGTCTACTCGTGGACCCCGGATTTTGATGATATCCGCTGTCTCGTGGACCTCACCCGCCCCGACCCAGAATCAGGCTTCCTCAGCCCCGTCAAGATTTCGAGTATGAAATCAGCATATGGTCTCACAATCGCAGGCGGGTTCTGCGGCGAGTATGCACTCCGCGGAACCAGCGGCGAAGGCGCCGGCGCCAAGGGGCTCGTTACTCCCGATTTCAACGACGGTATCACCAACCACGTCGACATCATCCGCAATCGATCTGGCGACTCGCCCATCTGCGTCTTCGCCTCGAATGACCGCCACCTCCGTGTCCTGGATTGCGAAACCAATATCTTCCTCTTCGACCAAGAACTCTCCCGCCCAATCAACTGCACCGCCACCTCCCCTGACAGCCGTCTCCGCGTCGTCATCGGTGACTCCCCGGACGCATGGGTCATCGAAGCCGACACTGGTCGCCCCGTGCACCCACTCCGCGGCCATCGCGATTTCGGCTTCGCCTGCGCCTGGTCCCCAGACATGCGCCACATCGCTACCAGCAACCAAGACAAAACAGTGATCATCTGGGACGCGCGAACCTGGCGGGCTCTCGAAACAATCGACTCCGACGTCGCAGGCTACCGCTCCCTCCGCTTCTCCCCCGTCGGCGGTGGGCCCCGCACACTTCTCTGCGCCGAACCCGCAGATCGCATTTCCATCATCGACGCGCAGATGTATCAATCCCGACAGGTCCATGATTTCTTTGGCGAGATTGGTGGTGCCGATTTCACGCCTGATGGTGGGGCGATTTGGGTTGCGAATACGGATCCGCATTTCGGCGGGTTTATGCAGTTCGAACGACGGAATTGGGGGCAGGCGTTTGGGTTGGCGGATTTGCCGAATGAGTGGTTGAGTGAGGCGGAGTTGGATGGGGATGAGAGGTGTTGTGTTGGTGCGAGGCAGAGAGAGTTGAGGTTTTTGAGGAACCTCGAGGAAGAGGAGTATGAGATGTTTATGTTGTAGGTTTTCTTCATGGGGACCTGGGTGATTTTTCTTCCCTTTTTTTTTTCTCTTGATTCTTTTGCGAGTTGATGCATTTGATACCCTGGGCTTTCCCCTTTTGTTTTGCATTCATTGCAATCTATCCCTGACTGTCATTGACTGGTTCTACGCTGGTTCGTTCTCCCTTGGTGTTGTTGGCCATTTGATACATGTCACATATATAATGACGCGAATCAATTGACGATTCTTGAATTCCATAATTCCGCTCCTGGATATCAATCAATACTGTAGCATGCCTAGATCGATTCAAAATTATTTCGAAAGGGGCAAAACGTGGGAGAGGTCTGCAGCGGATGCGATCTCCACGTGCCAAAGTCGATCATCAATCGCGCATCTCTCTCATCTCTATCTATAGCGACCCTCTAGACCTGATCTGCAGGCCTACGTGGCAAACCATCGAGCCAAGAACGAACTATCCCTGTTCCATCTCCCAAGACCCCTCCCCCCCATCGTCATTTTTCAGCTCTCAGCTCTCTAGCTTTGATCGGGATCCACCTATCACAACCCCACCCCGCCACTCCGATCTCCCAACCAGGCATACGTATCTACATCGTACGTAAATACCCCTCATTCCCCATCATAGCTGCCCATTTTGCTTTCTTCATCTCTTCCTTCCACCCTTTCCATCTACCTTTTCCAGCTACAGCTCCTGGTTCTTCACACCATACACCATGGCATCCCGTGATTACTACAACGACAATAACTCGTACAACGAGGAGTCTTCGTACAATCGCCGTGACGAAGGTCGGAATGACTCCTACGGCCGTAATGAGCGCCGCGATGACTCCTACGGCAACGACTCCTACGGTCGTAATGAGCGTCGCAACGACTCCTACGGTCGTGATGAGCGCCGCAACGATTCCTACGGCAACGATGACCGCCGAAACGACTCCTACGGCCGTAACGAGCCCCGCCACGGCGACTACAACGACACCCGCTACGAAGGTTCCCATCAATACAGCGGCGGCGACGACTTCAGCAGCGCGGCTCAACACGCGCAATCGCACCATTCGTCCGAAGACAGCTCTCTCTTCGACTCCGCCCTGTCCTTTTTGAACCAGCGCAAGGGCCAATTCCAGGACCCCTCCCGCATCGAAGTCGACGAGCAGCACGCCGTGCAGGCGCACAATGCCATGTACAACGGCGGCGATGAGCAGGGCCGCCAACATGATTCCTCGACTGTGGGTGCTGGCGCGGCGATGCAGGCATTGAAGATGTTTACATCTGGGGGCAGTAGTGATGGGGGTATGGATAAGAACAAGTTGATTGGGTTGGCGATGGCGCAGGCGGGCAAGTTGTGGGACCAGAAGCAGGGGGCTGGAGCCAGTATGGTGAGTTGAGTTCTTTTTTGACAATTTTGCAGTAGAAAAAATTGAGGAGAGGTGGTGATAGTGGGTTGTTCATGGGTTTGCAGATTGATGCTAACGTTGAGGGGGTTGTTCTAGTCCGGTGATAAGCAGTCTGCTGTGAACAGTGCTGCGGAGATGGCGTTGAAGATGTACATGAAGAGTCAGGGTGGTGGTCTTGGAGGGACTGGTGGTCCTTCTGGATTGATGAGCCTGGCTAGCAAGTTCCTGTAGAAATATGGGAATGATGGATGTTCACCAGGACTGCGAAGATCTCTGAAGCATACGATGCGCATTTCATGAATGTCTAAGCTTAAATCAATTTGTATCAATCGAATGAGCTCTTGCATAGATAATTTAAAACCCCCACTCGGGCAAAAGTCGTACTTTCTACTTATTCGAACTGCATAACAAATCTTGAACTTTGGGAATGGGGAATGTCAAAAAGAGGTAAACAGTCAGGACCAGCCAGTCCATGACCAACGACGGAAAAAAACAGTAATGACCTGAAATCATATCCATCAAGAACCAGTATGCATGCACAATGTGGAGGACCTCATGTCAATGTTTCTTGCAAGACACACAGAAACAACGTCATAGAATTAAGAAGAAAAAAGAGGAATCGGAATAGAAAACAAGGGGGTTGTAACAAGGAGCAGAAGGGGGAAATAAAGGCAGAAAAGGGTCCAACGCTAAGTGCAGAGACGAAGAGACGGATCCAGCACCTGCAACCGACCAGGTACATGAAGCACAACAGGACGAAAAACCAACAATCTTGCACATGCAGATCTAGAATATCTACCACTCATCGTCATCATCATGCTTGCCTTGCATAGCACTCTGGCGAGCCCGAAGCGCCTCCGCCAGACCACCAGCCAGACTGGCATTGGAAGTGCTGTTGGGGGTACCACGACCACTGGCGCCAGAGGAGTCGCCCGAGTTCATGCTGTGGGTGCTGTCCCGGGGTGCGGGGGGAGGTGCGGGCTTGCGACCTGCCATGTTGGGACGCTTGGCAGGTGGTGCTGGCGGGGCAGGCTTGGACTTGGCCGCGGCAGCGGCACCAGCACCGTTGGCGACAGGGCTGGGGGTAGCCCGAGGTGCAGCAGGGGGTGGGGGAGGGGGCGCGGGTTTGGGTGTGGGTGCGACTTGCTCTTCCAGGTAGGCTTCCGGGGTCCAACCTTGAGTCGAAGTTGTCATGTTCATGCAGAGCCACCATCCTATATAATATCAGTATAATGTTCACGATTATAGATTTTACATGGGAAGGACGTACCGTTTCCTTCCTTGGAAACAATCTGCACAATCTCACCAGCACGGATGGTTAATTCGTTGGCGCGGTCGCTACTAAAATCGTACAAGACCTTGGCGGTGGGCTTCTTAGGGGCCGCTGCAGCAGCAGGGGGTGCAGCTGGGGGCGGGGGTGGAGGAGCTCTCACAGAGCTGGTCGACTCGTTACGAGAGTGTGCCGCAACGGCTGCCTTAGCCGCTGCCACGGGCTGAGGAACGATTCGGGACTGGACAGCAGGCTGAGGGGTCGACTGGGGCAGAGGCTGGGCAGCCGGTGCGGGCTTCCGAGCTGCAGCAGACAGCTTCGAGGGACCGCCACCAGGACCGCCCGGTCGGAGCAGTTTACCCTTGGTGACAGGCCGAGCAGCAACCTGCTTAGCTCGAGGGGTTGGTTTGGATACGGAGCTAGGAGGTTCACCAGCACTGGTGTGGATGGTGCTACTCTTATAGCTGTCGACGGCGCCCGCTGCGGGGTCCTTGACAGCCTTGACGTACGCCAGCTTCCCGGGCTTCTTGTTATATTCAATGCTGTAACCTCGTCAGTTCCGTTCATATCAATCTAGAGAAATCTCGTCTTACCTTTCGCCAATCTTCAGATTCAAAGAGCCGCGCAAAGCATTGGAAAGATGGGTGAAGAATTCAGTCTTGAACACGCAGTTGAGAAGAGGGTCGGGTTCTTGAGCACCGATCACCAACGAGAACCAGTCATCCTTCAGGTTCGAAGTGCTGACAGTCTTGATCGCGCCAAGGGGAACAGTACGCTCGGATGAAATGACCAGTTGGTTGTTGACGATACTTTGAGCCACAATGTACACATGCCGATTGGTCTAGTTGGTTGTTAGTCCATTTCGATGTCGAACAACTGCGCTGGGCAAAGAAACTCACCAAAACAAGAATTCGAGGAACAGGTTTGCTGGATCGACCAAACTTGGAGACCAAAAGCTCGCCACGGCAGGAGAAAAGAATATCTTCGGAGCCTATGATGAAAGATTAGGGGTCGTTCAACATGGGTCATGGATTCTAACTTACTATTGATATTGGCGCCGCTACGAATCATTTCACCGGGTCCACCCTTGTTGCCTACACCAAGGTAGTCACCCAGGAAGCGGCGAGAGCCAAGCAAACTCATTCTCCGGCGCTCCTTGCGGCCCTGCAGGATCTGATGTCCCTGATCGCGCACCTTGATAAGCTCGAGACCGCCAGTCATGCGTCGCCAGAACCGTTGAATGCGAATGGCACACTCAATACGATAACGGAGGTAGTTGCGCCAAGCACGCTGAATACGAATGGCCATATTATGCCAGTACCGGTCTCGCATAGCCTCAAGTGCGAAAAGAGTCTCGGGGGTCTTGACGAAGACCTTAGTGATACCCATCTGGTACTCCTCAGCGGGAATACTGGTATCCCTCAGAATTTGCTTAGCACCGGACTCGGAATCACCAGTCCATGTGTAGTCACCGGCATAAGAGGTCTTGGGTGATAGGAGATAAAATCGCTCAACGAACTTGTCAAAGGTCTGACGGTAGGCGAAACCGGCGCGACGAATGCGGACGTTTTCTTGCAGACCAAGGTACTTAATCTGGTGGAGCACGTTGCCCTCGTTGTATTCCCTAGGAGCCTTGTTGTCGTTGGGTTTAATGGTACGGATATACGAGGGCTGTGCCTTCATCAGAGTGGTAACAAGGTCATTGGCGGAGGCCTTGATCTTATCACCAGCGGTAGGCGGGCGGCGCTTATCATCCTGATTGACCTGGTTGGGGAAGAGCGTGTGGACGAATTGGTTGCTGCTGGAGCCAGCCAAGTTGAGCAGATCCTTCAGTAGCTGATCCTTGTTCTTATCGGTCATTCCCTCGACAGCATAGCTCACGTCACCAGCGTAGTGCTTAATGATGAACTGGCCTTGGCGACTCTCGAAGTTCGGGTTCTGAGCAAGGAAGTTCAGTCTGCCCACAAAGGTGTTGTCGGCAGCGCCAGAATCGGCGTGCGCAGTAGCACAAGCATCGTTCAATGCAGCAAAAACTCCAGGAGGTCTCTTGTCCTCGATCAAAGAGCACACGACCTTGTTGTCGAAATACTTGATAGGAGTCCACTTGATCTGCTCGCGGGCGTACTCGTCCTGCTCTGCCTTAAGCGTCAACTGAATGAAAATCTGTTGCAGTTTTTCGTTGACGTAGTTAATGCAAAGCTGCTCGAAAGAATTCTTCTCGAAAATCTCAAAGCCGTAGATGTCCAGAATACCAATAGAGTTAGTGATAGACCCTCGCGCGGTCAGAGACTGGTTGACACGCTCCACGATCCAGTCGAAGAGGTTGAAGTAAATGGCCTTGGCCAGAGCATCCCGAACTGCGACAGCTTGAACTGTGTTCAGTGGAACCTCATACACCGAACCTCTTCGGCCTCCTCGAGCAGTCTCCATAAGACGATTGGTCAAAGCTTTGTTGACCTGCGATGAATCGACCTCCAACAGATAGGCCACAAAATCGACGACCGACTGATCTGTGATCGAGGCATTGCTTGAATCGTCTTCCGTGAACTGAATGTTACCGATCCACAGAATTGCTGCGAGCATACGGAAGACGTTATCTTGCTCCGCCTCACTCATGCCAATCATTTTCATAGCATCCAGAGTATCTTTGAACTCCGCGACGTCGTCGATTCCGGGAACGTCATAACACTTCGAGCGGCTTGTGTAAAGGTAGGTTTGCGGTTGTTGTACGCCGAAGCTGTCGCGGTACTTTTGAGGCGCGCCCTTTGTGAATTGGTAAAAAATGTGAAAGTTTCGCTCATTCGTGATCTGGCCGACAACACGCGACTTCTCCAAAAGGTAATTTGTGATGTTGGCACCCACTGGCTCGCCGTTGGCATTGAATTCAAGCTCGAGATACTTGCCGAATCGTGAGGAGTTGTTGTTGCGCAATGTCTTTGCGTTACCGAATGACTCCAGCAGAGGATTTGTGGCCAGCACCATGTCCTTCGTTTGCTGAATCGACGAATCGCTACCCCCGGAAACACTGGCAATATACTGCATGATTCGCTTGGCGGCTTCTGTCTTTCCGGCACCTGACTCTCCAGAAATGATCACACACTGGTTATCTTTGTAGGACTTCATGTTGTAATATGCTGATTCGGCGACTCCGAATACATGAGGGGGAACTTCGAGTCGATTCTTGCCGCGGTAGGAGTCGAGCACCTTATCAGTGTAGATACCCACTATAGAGGGAGTCGCTTGTTAGAAATCCGATGACAGAATCGCCGCTCAAAGGTGCACTTACAATCCCGGAACGGGTTGACAGAGACCAGCACATGTCCGATATAGGTCTATCATAGCAATCGTTAGCCTTCATTCTGATCCCGCGAGCAGCGGTTGCCCCGCAGTCAGGGCAGTCGGCTGCGCCGGCGGCTCCCTTACATAAATCTCGTCATGCTCGAAACGCAATTTCAAGTTATCGTTGATGGCTTCGTTGGAAATCTTGCTCAGTAGCGTAAGGTCCGACACACCAATCTCCTTCTTCTTGGAACTTTCAAAGGTGGCCTTCTTAACCTGCGACTTGCCCGTCTGGCGGCCGTCGCCCACGTCGGCGGCTGCTTTGTTGCGCCCAAAGCGGCTCTTCTTCTCGCCGCCTGCGGGGCGTCGTGACTGACCCTATAAGTCATGAAACATCGAGGGGTTAGCCCAAATCACTCTGGCTGCCTTGTCTTGCGACACCGGGGGGGAGGGGAGGAGGCACTCACCATGTTTGTGACAAGCTCCCGAGATCTCGCACTTGGGCGACAATTCTATGCAATTAATCAATCAAATATGATCCAGAGACCAGGGTCATTCGCAGAAAGGTATTCCGGAGAGGAAGGGTGTTGAGACGACAGAGGGCCACAGTGGGTGATCGAAGGGAAGCGGAATGGAGGCGGCGTAGGTGCGGGCTGCGGACTTACGTACAACCAGAGCAAATCAAATCAAACTACCCGCACAACTGCGCCACACTACGGAGGACTGGTAGGGCCCTGCAGTTCTATGGGTTCGATGGTTCTGTTCCGTTGCTGCCTCAGGGGCTGAGGAACTCACCACTGTATGCGCGCCGGAAGTCCCGGCACATTAACGACGTAGTGAGATTACGGACTGGGATTACAACTGACTAATTAGTGCCTAGACCTTTACCCCTCTATGTGAGAACTATCACTGAAAAACTTTGACAGGAGAATTTGTTAGCCACGGGCGTCAGGGACTGTGGCTCATGCGGGTCAAGAATAGAAGCACCGACGTCATTAGGCATAACGAGAGGGAACGAAAAACTGACGCCTGACATGTTCGTAAGCGCCTCCAAAATGTGGAGCAAGTCGATATCTGTGCAGTGTTCTCGCTCGGTACGTCTAGTATGTGAATTTGTTCTGTTAGGCGCCACTCAATCATCTTGTTCTTGGACCCTTCCCCCTCATTTTATAACAGTGCAGTAGTTCTAGGCCGATGATACACCTGACAAATGGTCATTGGCTTTGCCATCGCCCGTGACTTCAAGGTTAGTGAGCATACAGTAACGCATGATCGCCTCGTCTATGACCATGTTTGATATCGGTCTTCCATGACTCTCTCTTAGAGTATACCCATTCGCATCTCTTATCCATACATCGTCGTATTGAGGAAAGGGGACAGGAGAGCACCAAGTGCTTATCAGGAAGTGTGTAAGATCTAGCGATGTGAAGAAATCTCAAGATCAACAAAGGGTCCTAGGTGGGGGATTGTAGACTTATGGAAAGAAATGTATCTGTGTATGGGTCTCGCAGGAAGCTGTTGGCTGCGCTCCATTTCAAACTGTGGGAAAATTGCGAATATTATTTCTCAAGGGATGGGTTTAATAGTAGATGTATATAAGCAGGAACAGATGTCTATAAAGCGCCAAGCGAGAAAGAAGAGAGGAGGGTATCCAAGAGATGAACAAATAAACATAGAAAGTATCAAGCAGCGACGCCAAAACGCTCAATATGTATGATCAATTACTGATGAAACTCCAATAGAAGTCTTTCATGTCAGCCTATGAATTCCCCTTGGGTGTCACAACTGGCACGGGTTTGTCGGTTGTGGGCAAGGGTTCTTTTGTCTCGTCCTTTAGCTCGGCAGGAGGCGTAGTCGAATTCTGAGACCCTGGGACGAAGAGAACGTAAGATACGATGCGTGTCCACCATGTCTCAGGGACTTCAGGCTCCTCGACCTCTGGAACAACTTCATACACTTCCCGGGGTAGGATGTGGTGTTGCCCCTTTGGCAGCTCTCCATGCTTGGCCTTGAGAGCCAGCAGTTCCTTCTCCAAGGCTACCAAGGCTTCCCGAGCAGTCTTGTTGGTTTGTTCGAGCTCGGCTAGCCGGTCCTCCACACCCTCCCGGCGCGTACCCTCCTTGCGACGAGAGCGCCATGACTCGAATAGAATTAAGCCGCCTGCGACCATAAAGAGGAAGGTTTCGCTGATGAAGTTTGCGCCAGACTCGATAGCTTTCGATTCGGACAGAGGTCGAATTCGGTAATGATGCGGCTTGGCGGCTTCTTCCGCTGCGGCTTTGGCTTTCATGACAGCTTCCTCCTCCGCCTTTGTCGCGGCCTCTGTTTTGACCGTTGGCGCGGTGGGGATGTGCTTCTTGGCCTCGGCCGCAGCCTCAGCTTGTTTGCGGATTGCGGTGTTGTCACGAATGGATCCTAGACGAAGGCGCATGTCGAATCGGTGGAGGGCCTGTGCCATTGAAACACAAATTTTGCGGAAGCGTTCATGTTCGCGAGCCTGTGCCTTAATTTGATTCTGCGGGGGTGTCAGCTGAGCCCCAGGGGCATCGTGAATCGAGCGTGTGTGCTTACGGCAATGGGCTTAGATAGGGTGCGAATCGCAAGAGACGAGAGCTTCAGTGTCAACGACATGATTCCTTGGAAGAAGACAAGTCAGAACAAGGCCCGCAGCCTTGAGCTTGACTCACGGCTGTAAATTGCCCGTGACGTTGATCCACCACGGTCGTCCATGTCCCCACCACGCAAAATCGGCTAGTCCGCGATGAGTCAGCGCGACAGCCGCCTTCCCGGGTTGGATGGATGGAAACAATAGTTTTTGTGATGATTAAAGAACAACATCGGGGCCTGGAAGACGGCGACTCGAAAGTAGCCAATTCCTAGAGTCTGGTATTGTGTATTTATGCTATTGTTCTATGAAACTGGCACTTTCATCCAGCGCTGATGAGCTTACCTATGGCTGTGGAAACGTCCTGGTCTTGAACTAGCGAGGCATCTGGTTGTATCATGAAATGGATATCAGACTAGCTCTATTGAATCGAGGAAGTCTTCATATGTACAGAGCGAGTTCGAGAAATCTGGACCACGAGGAGAATTTCCGAACATAATTTGCCAACACCTCAGCATTCGGCCAAGCCCCACATGAGACTCGGAATGCTGAGGCGGGGGTAAGCCATGCAAACATATCCTAGTCCGAGGTCTCTCACATAGGTCTGCGGGCTGTAAATTGTTTAGATGGGATAGGAGGCGATGGGAGATGTTTGATTTCAGGTCCACATCGTTTCGAGCCCTTTCATACCTCCAAAGGATGGGACAAATCTTTTTGTCGGTCTACTAGAGCTCATTGAAATGTGGGTGCGAATATATACATACGAAGAACGACGTTCAAGATCTACGAGGTACACCAAGAAGATAGAACGAATCAAACTAATAAGAGAGAAGCAGCATCAATTCAAATTGATTAACATAATACTGATAATCATTATTGAATTGCAGAGCAATTGGTCACAGTCGAGGATTTGATCTGAAATCTCGATGTTGCTATGAAGGCACGTGATGCGAACCACTGTTTATCGATTTCCAAATCCGGCAATCTATTATGGTCCGAGTTCTTCACTCAGGCTTTATCTCTTCTCCCCACTTAACCCTCCGGTCAAGTTGAATCGCGTTGCCTTTCGAAGCATTGTACAGTTTTTGATTTTTTAGCGCTTTGCATCACGGTACAATACTATTACCTCCCTTTTCCGACCGAATTGTTTGGGTCGGGTTGCCGACCAGGAGTTCATTCAACTCAAGTGCTAACGGTCCGGATGATTGCAGGGATCCCGCACCTTGATACCCAAAATTTGCACCGCCGCCTGATATCCTGATACTTTTGATGACCACTGCATTTGAAATTGCTATTGGAGGCCTTGGTCTCATCGAAGATATCCGTCGCGACTGCCTTAATCGCTTCGACGCAAAAACTCCAGCGTCGCAATATCCATAATGGAAGCTCTTTCGCCACGAACCACGAACCAAATGATTAAGCCGAAGGCCCCGGTAGATCGGAAAAGGGGGGATGAGCCCGCGACCGCCGCAGCGCCAAAGTCATCGTCAGCCTCCAAGAACCACGCAGATCCACCGCCATCAGTAGTCACAGAGCCCGAGGAAGACGCAGAACGATACTCCATAGGAAACTTCTTGGGAAAAGGTGGATTTGCAGTTTGTTACGAGGGGACATTGGCGCGCAATGGTCGCGTGTTTGCGATGAAAGTTGTCAAGTCACAAATGCCACAGAAAAAGATGGCAGAGAAGGTACAATGGCCGTCGCAGAATGGGTTTGATGATCCATGCTGACATTTTACAGTTTCGAACAGAACTTCAAATCCATTCGAAAATGCGCCACCCTTTTATTGTTCAGTTTTATCGCGCCTTCGCCTTCGAACAAAGCACATATGTCGTCCTGGAGTTGTGTCCGAACGGGTCAGTGATGGATATGGTCCGAAAACGACGGTGCCTTAGTCTTCCAGAAGTGAGGCGCTTCATGATTCAACTATGCGCAGGCGTCAAGTATCTACATAAGCGATTCGTGGCACACCGTGACTTGAAGATGGGAAACTTATTTCTTGACCGCAACATGAACATCAAAATTGGAGACTTTGGCCTTGCTGCTATGATTTTATCGGATAAGGATGCAAAGCGACGAAACACTTTGTGCGGGACGCCAAATTACATTGCGCCGGAGGTTCTTGACAAGAGCAAGGGCGGCCACACTCAAAAAGTCGATATTTGGTCATTAGGTGTTATCTGGTAAGTGGATGTGCATTGTGATTCAATCACATTCTGG
This sequence comes from Penicillium sp. F50, assembly GCA_037356195.1. Lineage (NCBI taxonomy): Eukaryota > Fungi > Ascomycota > Eurotiomycetes > Eurotiales > Aspergillaceae > Penicillium > Penicillium sp. F50. The sequence goes on from JAYXSA010000040.1 coordinate 615,443, forward strand.
CTAATGAAATGTGTCTTAGTTTTGCAATGCTTACTGGATATCCACCATTCCAATCAAAAACACAAGAAGAAATTTACAAGAAGGTTCGGAATCTGACCTACGTATGGCCAAAAGAATCCGAACATTCGAATTTCATACCAGACGAGGCCAAAGATCTTGTCAGCGCTTGCTTGAATCTGGTAGACGAGGAGCGACCGGACCCAGATGATATTGTTGAGCATCCTTTTTTCAACATGTACGACGGCTGTATTCCTCGCCAATTGGACCCAGCATGTCGATTCAACAAGCCAATCTGGCTCAAAGACCAATCACCCCGGGGCGATTCCATGGCTAAGGGCTATGGCTTAGACTCGGACGAGAAGCTTCGTGCCTACGTTTACCAAGTGGATGATCCAAGTCAACGGTATCACTCTTGCAGAGCCGCATTCTACTCATTATGCGGTGTTGGCAGAAAGCCCGACGGCACAGCTCGCAAATCTGTCGGCCGCAACTGCTCCAAATCGGCGTACTCGGAGTGCGAGACTGAGGATGCAAGAGGCCTTAGGCCTGTCGTGCCGTTGCCTATGGATTTCGTTTATCGATGGCCTCACGAAATCGAGGGTGACTGGTGTCTGATGGAGAGTTCTAGCAAGACAATTCGGACGGAAGAATCAGCAATGGGCAGCAGCACTTTGTCTCGACGGAGCGTGTCTGTTCGCACTAATGCAGTTGCAACTAGTCGAACGAATGCCGCGCTTGCGGCTGCTCAGCAACGTAGGATGGAGGGACAGAACCATGCGGCGACACTTCGTCAGCAAGCTCGCCCTGGAATGGCTTCCGTACGGAAGGCACCTGTTTTATCCGACTTCGCAGAACCCACTGCCAAATCCTACCGAGAGCCAAAAGACTTCGAACCCACACCTTTGTCAAGTGCTGAAGTCCCTTCAGGCGGGCTCGCTGATCGGCCTATTCGCACTCGAAGGATGGCTTCTGCATCTAATGCCCCCACTCTACGCGAAACTGTGGCTCCTCAGCTGGCTAAATCTACCAGCATGCCTTCTGGCCTTACAATTGGCAAAACACGCTCACAGTCGCGGAGGATGGAACTTGCCATCCAAGGGCCGCAGCATCCGATTCCCACTAGTGATGTTAAGCTATCTGCGGTAGTTGAGGAGCGACGAACCATGAGTCGCCAGGCTTCTCTGCGATCCGTGTCTCGGCCTGACTTGAAGATCAGCGCTGAGCCAGTTGAACGACCCAAGCTTAGCCCAACCGAGTCAGCTTTCTCTTCCGCTCAGCACACCAAGTCTACAACCCAATCGCAGGGCCTTACTCGAACTGATAGCAAGTCGAACAAAGCTCGCTCTAGTCTGGGGCTGAGTCCCATCTTTCACCCAGATGACGTCTGCCAGGATTTGCCTGGTACTTCCTTGTCTGACGTGAACACCAACTTGCGTCTGATGCTGGCAAACCTGGTTACCCAAGGGCCCACCCGGCGCCGGGTCGGCTCCCGAAAGCAACCCCACGCATATGTGATCAAATGGGTGGATTACACTAATCGATACGGCATCGGATACGTTTTGGACGACGGCAGTGTTGGATGCGTTTTCAAGGGTGAGAACGGTCAGCCTGCCACAAGCGTTGTGGTTCGGGATGGCGAGAGACACATCCGCCGCAAGGCGCGTAGTGTTGATACTCCCGAGGACAAGGGCATCCCATATTCCGAGGCAGACCAACTTGTGCCTCGCACCGGGGCCCCGGTGGAGTTTTACGAGAACCGCGATGATAGCGTGCTTGGGTGCCGTGGCATTCGGCGAGCTTTGATTCATCCGTCCCTTTTTGACGCTAAGACCTCGAAAGTGATGAGGCTTCGTCTCAACTCTGGATCTGAGGCTGAAAGGTCAGACATCGAGAAGGTCAAGCGGGTCAAGCTGGTCGACCAATTCGGCAAATACATGATCGGATCTCTTGGTCGACATGGTGATGAGGGTATCACGGACGAGACACCTGCGCAGAGTAGTGGACAATTTATCAAATTCTACCAGCGACTTGGTAATGTCGGAATCTGGGGATTTGGCGACGGCTCTTTCCAGTTCAATTTCCCAGATCACACCAAGCTTGTTCTTGCGCCCGGTCGCACTCGCAGCTCCTCTCCATGGATTGACTTTTACCATCTCTCCCCCTCTGCGGCGCGCTACTTCACTGCCAAGGGCAAAATGCATCCATCGGGCTTTGATACTCGTGCTGTTGCTTCAGATGAAGCCGCTACCTTCCTTAGTATCGCTAATGGAGAGTCTATCAATTCTGTCGAGGATCGCATCCGTGAAATCCTAGATGCCAATTCGTTCTTGCAAAAAATTAGCTTTATCAGGGATGTTCTCAAGGTGTGGATCAAGTATGGCCGACTCGGCGGCCGTCCGTTGCCCAGTCGCTCTGCCTCTGGAGATGACTCGGACCTTGCTGAGATGTTCTGGCAGGGAACTCAGGATCGGTCATCAGGAGGAAGTCACGGAACGAAATTTGTTTGGGTGACGGTCGGTGCGCCTGACGGCGACGGCGCTTATCGTTCGATCATGTTGAAAGAAAGCGACAGGGAGAAGTTCGAGAAGCGAAGTGGGATGGATTATGACAAGGAGATGGATATGCTCAAGGAGCGGTTGAGGGTCATGGGCCGCGACTGATATCTTTGATTTCATTGTGCTATTTACAGTTTCTTTTCACGATGTCACGACCTTGTTTTCCTTTTTCACGACTTACGTCTCGTGAAAGTTTCGGTTCGCATGGCGTTCTTGAAGATTTGGTGCTCGGACCGTTTTGTCGTTTTTGTTTTCTTCGAGTACCTAGCTTGTGGTGATAATCACCACGATTTCAATTTGATATTTGGCTGGACTGATGTACATTGACTTGTGTATACTTCTACAGGTTCAAATATACCGTCATCAATTAGTATACCTCCCACATTACCCCCGATAAGCTCAGGCCGTATGACCACTTTCAGCTTTTTGTCGCCCGATATGCAGCTCCTCGTCTGAATTCAGACGCAAATAGATAGTATCATGATTGACTTTAGAAAAAACAGCTGAAATGTCCAATAAGAGGCCTCTGGAATTGTCAGCAGAGTGACGAGGAACCAGTAAGAGCTCGATCAATAGCCAGAAGACTGACCTGCATCAATGCGGCTACAGATCAACATGGAGGACCTATCCTGCTTCCTATATGGTGCTGGAGTTCTTCGTTCTGAAGACATGCCTACGCCTCAAACTGAGGATTTGTACGATGTGATTATTCGCATTGCCTAATTAGGGTTCGAAGGAAGCGACGAAGATATACCCTTCTCACCTCTTCTCTCCCTATGCGCTTCGCGAGCTTGCAAAACTCGATCTTACATGGAATTCGATTCACTTTTGGCTCCATGGCAGCGTCAATTAGCTTGTCACCCAAAACAGACCACTTTTCATGGGTCAAAAAGCCTCGGGAATCATCCCCGCAGGGAGATCAGCTGCTCAAGGCCTGCAACCAGGCAATTACATCGCTATCAAGCCTGCCTCACCCTGTCGTCTTTGCAGTCGCTGCGAAATGGGGCAGTTTAACCTGGGTCTGCAGATGAAATTCGCTGCCAACCCGCCAAACACTCATGAAACACAGTCAAAGTGTTACAAAATGCCAGCGGATTGCTGTTAAAAGATTCAGACTAACCCAGAGAACGAGTTCGGCCTCTAAGAAGCCGTACTGATTGAGCCACTTACTGACGGGGTGCACTCTGTCTTCTTCGGTGCTGGGGCGACAGGATTGCTTTGTGCAGCTGGTGCTCGAGAGTACGGTGCAAAGATAACAAAGTCGTTGTATTAGTCCCGAAAAGCTGGACTTTGCGCAGTCGTCTGTCTCTGATGGACGTGTGTAACTGACAACGGTCAATATGGACAACACTCTTTCCGCGGAGAACGCCCAACGTCTCCGAGCCACGGAGCAGATTTCTTCTCTTTCAGAAGCGGACCTGCCTGGCTTCTTTGTTGCAATTAAAGCCACCGTCGCTGATCCATGTCTACAAATGGTGATTTACGCTTTGAGCGTCTGGAGGTTTCTTTGTTCAGACTCGCCTTGGACATCCGGATGTCAATTTTACCATCACGGCAACCTCAATGAATGAGATCACCGTCAAGAGGTGCTTACATCTGAAAATAGTGACAGGCGCATGGGAAACGACGAGAAGAGGTGAGGGTATCAAGATATTGAGTCAGGAAGTGGTCTTTGCAGATGATGTGGAACCGACGAATATAATTACATGGACAGGGAACGTCGTTATTGATAACGTGATCGCCCCTTCGCAAGAGGAAGTAAAAAGGAGGGGAACAATCTGAATTTGACTATTGAAAATTCTCTCTGAAGAAGAAACGAAACAAGGGAAAGGAGGCCTAAGTAGGCCGAAGGAATCAACCTAGCCCTAGATCTCTCCATCTAAGGAAAATCACCAAATCGGCAATTTCCCCGAGAAAGATCTCCAGATCTCTATTAATCATTAATGCTGTGAAATAAGTGAGAAAACAATCTGTACAATCTATGCGTGCATCATAAATCATAAAAGACGTAGTCGATCAGTAGGCCCAAGGTGTAGTCTTCTGGGCAGCTTTGTCTACAGATGCCTCCAGATCCTTCTCAGTGGGTTCGCTCTCATGCGGATCCCGGAGGCCCTGGTCTGTTTCCAAGGCTTGATCAATATCATAAGCCTCCGTCAGGAGACTGAGTAGAAGAGCAACACCCGCGATCGCACAGCAAACTGCCCACACAATGCGTAGACTATCTGTGTACGCATCTTTGAGGTCGGATTTGTTCACACCGTCTGCCATACCCTGAATAATTTGGACCAGACCAGCGGCATCTTGACTGTAAGCGCCTGCCATGGGTGCAAGAGCAGGATATTCCATCAGATTATGACGCATGCGGTTCTGGAAGATAACACCACCAACAGCCACACCAATTGCCTGACCCAGAGCGCGGAAGAAGCTAAACATAGCGACGGCAATCGCCAAATTTTCCGAAGTGGCTGATGCCTGGATTGCGTAGCCGAGCGACGGGAAGAGCAGGCCAAGTCCTAGGCCTGGAACAATGTCGAGCAGGATCCAGCCTGGAATGCTGGTTGAAGATTTGATGATACACAACAATCCCAGACCAATGGTAGTGAGTACCCAGCCAAGCCAGATAGCCCAACGATAGTGGCCAGTCATGGTGATGAGAATACCGGCTACCACGCCACTCGGAGCGACAGTGAAAGTTTCCGGGAACAGGGCGATGCCACTGATGATCGGGCTATACTCCTTCACAGCCTCGTAGTAAAGTGGGAGATAGTACAACATGCACCACAATACCAGTCCCTGCAAAATGCTGCCAATGAAGGAGACTGTTGCGGTACGATTGCGGAAGACCTTTGGTGGGATGATAGGATCGGTGGCAAAGCGGTATTCGTAGAAGGAGAAGACGAGTAATCCAGCTGCACCGATAATCAATGGCACCAGTGTACGCCATGAGTCCCAAGGGTAAGATACGCCACCCCAGGTAAGGGGAATCAAAAACGATGACATGCTGCCAACGAACAAGACAGTTCCGATGTAGTCAATGCGACGGAGCTTCTCGACCAATGAGCTCGGGATGATGCTGAGCTTCAAGAAAAGAATCACCAAGACGACACTAACTCCAATGAAAGGGAAGTTGATGTAGAAGATCCATCGCTATAGAGAATTAGCTCTGTGTCAGGAAAGTCTTTGTGTCTGAAGGACTTGATTCAAACATACCCATGTCACATTTTCTGCGAAGCCTCCACCAAGGATTGGCCCCGTTACAGAGCCAAGACTCCACATAGCACTCAAAATACCAAAGTATTGACCCCGATATCTCAATGGTATAAGGTCCGTGACAACGATCTCACTCAGGGCAATAATACCGCCACCTCCGACACCCTGTATCGTTCGTCCGACCAACATATAAGTGAAGTTGTGGCCGACCGCAGCGATAATAGCGCCAACACCGAAAAAGAGAATGGCGATCAGGATCATTGGTCGACGGCCGAAGATGTTCGACAAGGATGCGAAACTTGGCTGGAAGACTGCCTGGGCGTCAGATAGCTACTCCTCACAGCTTGATGAAGGGTTACCTACCCGTTGAAGACAGTAGGAATGACGTTCCACTCCAGAAGGCTTCAATAGCTGTGCCATTCAAGGCCTCGGCAATTATCTTGATATCAATTAGCTCCTAGTATCTTCCCGAGGAGGAAATTAAAATCATCGGGTAGAGGCTTACTGGTAGTGCAACCGAAAGAGAAGTCCCATCCAGAGCAGCCATTAGAGTGAGAACAGCCAGGGTGAAAAACACCAGTTGACCTCGTCGACCAAGTACAAATTCTTTAGCTTTCTTATCGGAGTCTTCTTGATCTCTGTCCATGATTGATCCAGGATTGCTTGTATCATCCGGCTTCTCCAAGCCGTTCACGAATGGATCTTCGGACGCCATTATTGCTTAATGACGAGGAGAAGATGGGCAGGTGATGGGAAGTGGAAAGGAGGAGGAGTATGAAGTTGACTGCAGTCCCAGAAAGAATTTTGTATGTGAAAGGTCCTGAAAGAGGATCCTGGACAGCATGCTTGAGGCCTATATACACGCAATAATGGCTGTCGTACAAGAAGCCATGCGGGTCGAATCAGACCTTCCATCGTTTGGAGCAGGGCAAAATATTCCCCCGTCGCGAATTCCCACGAGCATGTTTCCAATAAGCTGAGGCATTGTGGCTTCCCCGAAATCCGAGAGTTTGCGATCTCACTTATGAAGCTGTCTATCTCAATGCAGCTGACAATGCCAAGAATCGGCCAAACTCCACCCCGACTCCCCTCCACTTCGCCGGAATTCGGTGCAATTCTGCCTCACCCCGTGGAGTCCAGGCGGGCTTGCCGGTCGTATTGATAATTTCCCGACCGGTTTGGTATGAGGCTGTGAGGTCTACCAGGGTAGTCTTTGGCGAGTCGGGGTAATGAGAATACTGTTCACCCCAGCTGGTTGGCGCGGCCTCCCGGTGGTAAAATGTTGTGATGATTTTTATCTCCGATCAGAAACTCAAAAAAAGTCTTGCCGATTTCCACACGAAAGCTGGTGCCTGGAAGTGCGCTTGCAATGTGGGTTTCCAATACACGCAACGTATGAACCACACCTGCGAGATTGAGACATGCTCGAATCGGCTGAGTATACTTATTTGGCCCCGTTGGAAATTCTCATGGTCCAAATCGCTCCAAGACACTTGCGCACATCTCCATTGCTTTGTTCTTTGGCATCCTACCGCAGCTTGAATCAATCTTCCCAAATCTGGGACAAGTCTCCTCCTAGGAATGTTGCTAATGAAAGAGTGAAACTTTCTTGTCGATTCGGCAGTATTGAGGATTGACCTCACTGCACGATAGCTTCTGGATTACTCAAAGCCTGGCTCAGTAGTTACACACCTGCCCTTACATCAAACTCACCGCTAATCATATGAAAAGCCTTAAACTACACAAAATTGAAATATTTCTTGTGTCTCAAGGAACAAATGCCTTGCCTTGCAATTATCAATCCGTCTGCAAAGTAACATTGACTGGCGTTCACAATCTAGATCATACTATATGAACTAGCTTTAGAGCATATGGTTATGTTGGAAGATAATCCTGAATACAGATTTCGGTCAAATAAGCTCGCCATTGGGACCCCCAAGAGCTTCAAGGCATGGGTTGGTAGAGGGAAAAAAAGGTGAGAATCGTCAAATCGTCAGATTTCTGATCATGCCAGTTTGAACAGGTGCCATGCCCCACCTGGAGGCGGAGTAGAATCTTCCAATGTCCTACTCCTGCAGTCGCTGCCACTCATCCTGGACAATCTGGGGTAGTTCCTCTAGCAGACTTGGACATGAAGGCTTCCATCCGAGAAGCTTACGTACTCGAATTGCCCGCCCACGAGAATTCATTCCCCAGCTTAGCGACTCAAAGCCCGCATACTGCTTGGCACTTTCCAAGTCAATAGGTTCCGCCTTTGCTTCTGGAATGAAACCAAGCTTTGCGGCGGCCTCTGCTGTGGACTGAGCCAAATCGCCCCAGCGATGCTCCCCATTCTCGGTGAGGTAGTATGCCTTTGGACCCCAGATCCCCGCGTCATTTTGGCCTGCCACTGCAGCCTCTACGAGCAATGCATAGACATCACTTAAATCGTGGATGTGAACGTTGTTCCAGATGGCCTGGCCAGCACCTATGATCGGGCCCTTCTGCAGCTGCAGTGTCACTTTCGCAAGTTCGTAGACTTGACGACCGCGTTGCGAGCAGGGGCCTCGCCCACGTCCTACTCAAACAATGAGAGAGGTTCAGGACTTGATCGATTGCATTTGGGAGAATACTCACCATAGATGGTTGGAGGACAGACTAAGGCAACCTTGAGAAGGTCTGCATGGGTTGCGGCAGCTTCCAAGACGAGTTTGTCCACATTGCGATGGAAGGCATGATCGGGGAGAGTAAGAAGCTCCTCCACTCCTTCCCAGTCATTGTAAACCTTGTCACTTTTGTTTCCGAATGTCCCCCGGTCACTATCTTCGAAGGTCAAAATTCCAGTTCCACCTGTGTGTAACCAATACCCCGGCTTTTCTTTGGTATGCCCAGCAATCAGACCCGCGGCGATTGCCTTTGCAGCCCCCACATGGTCAGATGCGTCTGCAGTGTCTAGAATCGATTATTAGTTGTATTTCAAACGAGGTCTCCACGGGGTTATTGGAAAACTCACGGAGGACGATGTCTGCTGCTGCACTCTCCCGCTCTAGTAAAGCTGAGTTGTCTAGGTCACCGAGAACCACGCGAACATTAGGGAAGCGAGCCTTGACCTGCTCGGCCTTCTCGTTGCTGCGAATCAAGGCGACGTACGAGAACTCAGGATGTGCGGCATATAGAGTCGCAAGGGCGTCACCACCAATATAGCCGGTTGCCCCGGTACTTTTGACTGATTAGTAAAACGACCGAATTGTTTCACGATGGATTGAAATACATGAAGATTTTCGTCATCTTGTCAGACAGCGGCTAAACTCGAGGATAGGCCTCTGACGTCACAGGAATGAAGAAGAGCTTTTAGAGGAGTATAGAATCGTTCAATATGGGATAGAAGCGCTCGACAGAAGCTTCGACGTGGAGAGAAATACGGTCAGACTCAAATTAGAATCTGTCATAAAAAAGTGCGAAGTCCTCAAGGGTTCTGATTCCTGCTAATTCACTTCTTGACCATGCGAGTGAAACTTGGCAGAGAGCTTTGCCATTTGTAAGCGGCCTGTCGGGGTTTCACCCCACCATCATTACTGTAATTCCGCGATGCATCTCACGCATAGGATTGGATCTTTGACAGCTCAAAACCTCATTGGTCACAAGGAGAGACTATTCCCTTTCAGTCTGCCAGCTCATGTTCTACGTATAGCCTTATCATATCCTTGTCTTTGGCCCCTTCCGACGCGACACGGACACTTCGTGGGAGCAGACATCATTCTTGAGCGGACTTTATCGATGAAATAGCGATCTCAATAATTGGCAATACCATGAAGAAAATAGAAGACGTGTGATCAGATACGTAGCAGAGAGCTAGAGGGGCAATATTGGAGGATATTCATTGGCTAGGTAAGGATGAATTATTAAGAGCCTGAGGCTACTAGTTAGGCCTCAAAACACGCGCATGGGCTTCCTTGAACCTGCCATAAGAGTGAAGAAAATGGTTTCAAAAGATGTCTAATGTGCTGATGAAAGACTTGGTCTTACGCACAGGAAGAAGCTCACAATGAAGTTAACAAAAGCCCTTAAGAAGCGACACTCCTACCGAGCGGCCTCAGCTATAAACTTTAGATGAAGGCGCATTTTATTTTCGAAGTTGAGGTATGAAAGCCGACATCAGCAAGTGACATCAACTCCGTCTAACTTTGCTTCAAGAAATCGGAGGAAAATCATTTACGGTACTGTGCCGTGATATTCAAGGTTCAGGGCTAGACCAGGTCGCCACACTTTGAAATGGGCAAAAAGCTTCGCTGGCGCAGGCTATCTTCACGGGAATTCTGGGTGCACCGTGAGAATTTCAGGTGGAATCTTTCGTGCCCAATATTAGTACCAAGGTTTGCAGCGTCTATGCTCTTCTTTGCCGGCAAATGCTGCCCTGATAGGACGTACCTTCGTCTTGATTGCAATAGAGTTCAAATCTATGCTTCTTGCTTTAATTGCATGAAAAATTGCTTGAAGGTTTCCGTGTGAATATTTGCTCCCTTCAGTTGCATGGAGTACAGTTTCAAATTATCTGTGGTTCATTTCCAGATCGGAGAGAATGAAAAGGATGCCAGCGCCCAGGTGCTGATTTCATTAGCCTGATCAAACAACCCTATGCCTTTTTCCTAATATAGTATCTAAAAACCAGGCATCTTAATTGACGAGGAGGATGGTATCTTTTTTGATTGTTTTAGGTTCATAGCCCCGACCCGAGAAATAATTACTGTCACCACATGGGCCTTTCAGAGTCCATCTATCTGTCACCACTGCCGAACGTGCAACAAAAATGAAAACGAGAACTTAAAGTGCGCTAGCTCAAATGTCCAATGAGATTAGTGTGAGAGCTTTGCTGGTTTCATTCTATTTCCGATGAAGGGCCGACCAATTGTGGCTGCCTGGGCAAATCAATGCGAGAATCAACGGCTAGTAAAGGGGAGAGATTCGTTGCACCTAAATGCCAGAAATCACGAGGGGTAAAAAAAGCCAAAATGTGTTTATTCAAGCTCATCATAATCCAAGTCTACAATCCTTTCAAAGCGGCCTGTGTGATAGACCTCTCTATCTATTAAATCACAAATCTGTAAATACTCGTCCACACAGTCAGCTATCCAGGAAAGAACATAAAACACCTCCATTCTCAACAATCAAGTACAGGCGCAAAAAAATTTGCACTCAGTCTCGGTCGAGATAAAAATACGTACGTGAGTACGAGTACGTAGTGCAGCGTTAGTCACTCGCCTCCCAGTGTGGGGGCAACAATTAGGCAACTGACTCTTGAGAGGGCGACTAGCCACTTCCGGGAATGGTTCAATTGGTTCCGATAATCCACAAATACGGTATACGTTCCCCCTTTTGTCCTTCGTATGGAGACTTTATCTAGCCATTGATCATCATCGTGCAAATAACCAATAAGGAATAGGGAACATCATGGAGAAACACTGTCTGCTGAATGACATTGCCTGTGAAAATTTGATGTAACCATGTGGAAAAGCTTCGTCCTCTTTAGGTTAGCCAAGCGTCGACAAATCCGCGATAATAGAAAGTCTTACTAACGAGTCTTCTGCGAGCGTGGGCCTCAAAGAGGCTGAGTTTTTCTAATTCAAAGTATTCTCGAGACGTAAATCTCGGCCGCTCTTCAAAGTACTCTTCGCTACCAAAAATAATTGTGTTGGGCTCAAATCGCCAAGACAACCAGATAGACTGAAGAGATGCTGCAGAAGAACACCAATGGCCGATACTAAGCGAATTTTCTAGATGAACTCTGAGATCTTCCCTCAGGAAAAAACAAATTTGGAACGTCCCGCGTCTAGAAGTGTGGAACCGCCTAACTTTCGTCTAACTGGGTACGAGGAGTAGGCTAGTTTTAGCGATCTGGCCTTCTAATTTGCAATAGGGGCTAATCTGTGACAGGGGCTGCCGTCAAAGTTTAAGCTTCTTTTTGGCTCAGCGAGTCATTTTTGTCGTAGGGCTTTTGGATACGCGTCCGTTGCTTGGACCATCAACGACCCCATTTTTATCCTCACCCCTGGTCTGTCACTCTCCACGCGGCCAAACGGTACCCACTTTTGCTTGTATCTGAGTCTTTGACCGCTGGTACGACGTTCTCTTCCACTTCTGGCGTATTCGTATCTCCACAAACCCTACGCATAATCAGTACCGTATCCACCTCAACTCTCCTTTCCCACGACCCTCGCCACGCAACTCGCATATAGCTATTTGGAGACGGCACAGCCCCTTTCGCCCCTTGATCAAAGGGGAAGAGGGGGATGTGCGCCACAAGACTTCTAAACTCATCACGTACAATGTTTCGTAATTGAATGGAAAAGGTTAGCGCATAGTTATCTATTCATTGTCCCTTCAGAGTGTTATAAGGAATGTTTCCGCTCTTATGGCTAAAAATTTGATGAAACGGAATTTCCATATCTTCAACTTCCATCAAAATGCCTACTTCAGTCAATCGACGAGACAATGTCTTGTCAAGGGCTGAGATTGAAGGCATGATTGCCGAGAATAAGTTGATTATCATTGTCGACAACAAGGTTCTCAGATTGGATGCTTGGATCAAATTTCATCCTGGTGGTGATATGGCTATCAAGCACATGATTGGCAAAGATGCCACAGATGAGGTCAACGCGTATGTCTCCAACATACTCCTCATCCTGAATCGAAATCGTGTATACTAATTGACAACTCAAAGACTTCACTCACAGGAAGCGCGCCAGCGCATGAACAATTTCCAGATCGGTCGAATCGAAGGCAGATGGACCAACTTCCTCCCACCTATCCAAGGCGGCACTTTTCGCCCATACTGCGAAGCTGTCCTAGCAACAGATGATTATGACCTACTGATCTCTGAAGCCTCAAGTGAAGAAGCTTCAGCCCCACCATCACCGATCTTCGAAGCGGCAGACGACGCATTTGGCCTGAGACGCAGGTTATCTGTATCCACGATATCTTCCTCGATCAGTGCCACTCCTCTATCAACAACCAAATCTAAACGCCAGACCTGTGTGATCGACGCACGTACTCAACAAGAGATTGAATTGGACGAATCTCGGTATCCTCCGATCGATACTGAGCATCAAGACAACATCGCACAAAAATACCGTGAGCTCAATGAGCGGATTCGCGCAGCTGGCCTTTACAATTGCAACTATCGTGCCTATGGCGTTGAAATATGCCGATACTTATTATTCTTCGGCCTATTTGTCTATTTCTTGAAGCATTCTTGTTTCTGTTTGTCTGGCTTCTTCCTCGGGTGCTTCTGGCATCAATTGGTCTTTTCTGCCCACGATGCTGGCCACATGGGTATTACACATGATTTCCAAACCGACACTGTGATTGGTATGATTATCGCGGACTTTCTGGGTGGACTCAGCCTAGGCTGGTGGAAGCGAAGCCACAACGTCCATCACATTGTCACCAATGCCCCGGAGCACGATCCCGACATCGAGTTGATGCCCTTTTTCGCCGTGTCGCAACGCTTCTTCAAGAGTTTGCGCAGCACTTACTACGACCGTATTATGGAATATGATGCGGTCGCTAAAATCACTGTCAAGTACCAGCATTACTTGTACTACCCGATCCTTCTCTTCGGTCGCTTCAACCTCTACTACCTGAGCTGGGAGCACATTTATCTCGGCCTCGGTCCCAAGCACGGCGCAGGCTGGTGGCACCGGTGGTTCGAGCTCGCGGGTCAGATCTTCTTCTGGATTTGGTTTGGATACGGCGTCGTCTACATGAGCATTCCAGGTTTATTGAACAAGGTCGCTTTCGTCCTCATCTCGCATATGGTCACCGCTCCACTCCACGTACAGATTACCCTCTCGCACTACGCTATGTCCACCGCAGATCTCGGTCCCCAAGAATCATTCCCTCAACGAATGCTTCGGACCACAATGGATGTGGACTGCCCGGAATGGCTGGACTTTTTCCACGGCGGACTCCAATTCCAAGCGATTCACCACTTGTACCCTCGCATTCCTCGCCATAACCTGCGCAAGACGCAGAAATTTGTCAAGGAGTTCTGTGAGGACGTGAAGATTCCCTACGCTGTTTTTACTTTTGTCGATGGAAATAAAGAAGTTATTGGTCGCCTTGCGGATGTCGCTAGGCAGGCAAAACTTTTGGAGGAGTGCTTTAAGGCAAGCGCAGAGGAAGGCGTCTTTTCGGATCATCATCATTCCCATTGAACTGGCTCGGCATAGTCTGGAACTATTCTTTGAGATAAGCCCTTTGATTATATCTTATATGTATATATTTCGTTCTGAGTAAATATCAAGTTGAGCTGCAATAAGACAAAGAACACCCATGGTACATTCACATCGAAGCAATGGAAGTAATCAGTAATGACCGTAACCCACAACCTTGAAATACACTTAGTATCCGCTCCTCTGGTTGCTGATATCACTTGGCTCATAACCCATACCCTGGGCTTGTGGATCGACTTTACCCGTGCGATTGGTATTGCGCATACCAGCTTGCTCCCTGACAGGTGGCTGGGTATAGCTACTGCCTCCGGCCGCACCTCCGCCGAATTCTGGCTGGGCAGCACGACCCTGAAGGCCCGACTCAGCAGCAGGATTCATCTCACAAGGCGCAGTGTGACTAGTGGAAGAATGGGCCTTGTGTTCCTGCGTGGAGCTGCTGTAGGAATCCTCGCTGGACACCTGATTGCCAGAACCGGGAACACCGGGCTGAGTGTGAGTTTTATGCTCACTAGTCGACTTGTTGTAATTTTCTTCCTCGGACTTGTGAGTGTCTGTGCCGTAGGAGGGAGGCTGTCCGCCGTGAGACATGTTACCGGTGTTCATAGCGCGCGGTGCAGCGCCGACATTCTGGGTTCCGGTTCCCGTGTACCCGGGGTTCTGAGCGCGGTGATCTGTAACAAGCCCCCCGAGTCAGCATGTTGAAACAATTATTCCGTCATAAAAACTTCCTCAAACGTACCAAGATCACTATCAACACGCGGATCCAACTTGTTAGCTATCTTGGAGTTGTGAGGCCCGGCGTTAGTCGTATTAGCGCCTCTGTTAGCCGAGTCATATGTGTCAGGTCTGCCAGATCCCGTTGTCGCGGGGTTCTGGGCGCGGTGATCTGTAACAATCCCAAGTCAGCACATTGAAATAACTGATTCCGCGACGCAAGAGAACTTTCTGCAACGTACCAAGATCACTATCAACGCGAGGATCCAACTTGTTGGCCGTCTTGGAGTTGTGAGGCCCGGCGTTCATCGTATTAGCGCCTGTGTTGGCCGAGTCGTATGTATCAGGTCCTCTTGCTGTGCCGTGGCTGCCGATGCCTCGGCCAGTTCCTGCATCGGATTCGGTATTCATCATGGAAGGGTTGTGCTGACCTGCCACACGATCTTTGGCGTAAGGGTTGGTGGATCTGTACGTGTCTTGAGTTCCTAAACCGACGACTATCAGTATCATGGTATCTTCTTACATATCTTGGGATGATATGACGTCCGAGGGGTCTCACTGTGAGGTTCGTTGGTGGGCACGTTGTCTTTGTCGTGGTGTTCAGTAACTGCTTCTTTGACCTTGTGCATAAAGTTCGACATGTTACCGGATCATCAAATATCTGAGGCCACTTGGGTAAACTATGACAATCGATAGGTCAATAGTTGTAGCTGAGCATCGACTCTCTAATTTATATACCTCGCATGGGCGGTCTATTGGGCCCAGATGATCTCCCATCCTCATACTCATTGACGCCATTAAAAAAGATCATGTGCAAGCTATCGCCTGGCTGTGACCGCAAACCTGACAGTTGTTTCTTTTGACTTCGGTAATGACACTTGTAGCAGATCAAAGCAGGAAATCATCCTTATGCCCTAAACATGGATGATGGTGATTGGCAACCAACTCCACGTTCAAGGTGAACAGTTGTTTGAACCAAGGCCTCGAGAAATTATGAATGGATGAGAAGTCAGTTCTGTTGTATTAAACCTGAATGCAGCCGCACACGAGCCGTGGATAGAAGCTTCACATGATGGTGACTTCCCGTGGTTCCGCTCTAAGCCATGCGCAATACCTTGTTTTTATTGTCAGTAAGATGGTGGTTTGCCACCTATCGAGGAGAATTGGATTTTTCAGGCAAGATGTCTACCTACTTTACACGAATGACACTATAGATTTTTCCCAATGCAGGATGTTGCGCTTGGGATTTGTGTTCGTCAAAAAGCTGAGTCCTTCGGGCGGGAGCATAGTTTCCGGAAGCTTGATGCCTGGAACACAATCCAAGTTTGCGGGGCGATGATCACGAAAGACGATGAAATGATAATGTTATCCTTCCTTACTTCGCCTTGTCAAATAAAAGTAGCCTCCGTTGGTGTAAGGTACAAGAGATCTACACTGGCTCAAGCCTCTCCCAAACTCTGCTGGACGCCTTTTCTTGTCCAGACTGGACATACCCGCAGGAAAGCAGAAACATACATGATACGTATCCATTCATCGAGTTTGAACAGGACGAACCATATTTACTTGCTCATATCCGGGGTAAGGTGAGAATGATTCACCCACAGTTTGGAAACCGTTTCTCTCGTACAACGGCCTGCCGTCTGGGGAGCCAGAGAGATAGACTTCGACCCCTTCTTCATCGGCGCGCGCGAGACCCCATCGCAACAGCTTGGAGCCCAGCCCACGCCCTTGGTAGGATGGATGAACACCAAGTAGATCGAGAACTATTTTTTTGTCAGTCATGAACACTGTGGTACTAGGTGCATGGAGCGTGGGACTACGGAACAACCGCGAACGTATGGGATTTCAAGATGACATTCAGACGTGGATTTACCAAAAATGAGGAAAGGCAGACAGAAATAGAAAGTAAATGAGCAAAACTTACAATAGTGAGGTTTCCCATTCATAATCTCCTCACGATCCCGATCCATTGTTCCAAAGAACAGTTCGCATAGTTCGCGATCGCTGCCCTCGGGCCACTCGTCGAGAGCCTCAGCGTGCCGATCGTGTTCCGCACTGGACACAAATGAGGGGCGTACCCATTTCGCGAACCCCGCCACCACATTAGGGTTTGAAGGATCCGTCACGATGAGTATAACTTGGTCATCCGGTATGCCCTCGCTGCCGAGTAGGTTCTTCTGCATCCAGGCGCGCACGCCCGGGCTATCCGGGAACATGGCCCTGTTGAACCGGTTAGAGAAGGCGGCGAAGAAGGCCTCGGCGAGCTCTGGCGCGTCGGTGGGCTGGGCAAATTGTATATCGAAAGCCATGATTGGGATTTTATGGGTTGATTTTCGGGGCGCCTCTATGTTCTCCGCGTTTAAGATGGCGTTCGACGTATAAATTTGGGTTCGGGCTGGTCACCTTGGACACAATTTCTGTCTTGCGTGGTGGCCTTGTTAGAGGCGAGAGCGGGGTCGCGGGCAACATTTTCCGGTGCGAAGCTCCTTTGTTAGCTTCTTCCCGTTTGGGAAATTGTCTATAATCATGTCAGCTTGCCATCAATTTACCACCAAAGAGCTCTCAATGAGCTCCCCCCGTAGCACCTGGACAAAAAGAGTACCTTGTGGTTCAGTTTGAGATATACAGCTCAACAGAAATGCAAGAAAATGATGTATGGGAAGAATGAATGTGGAATCAGTTCGGAATCATTAATAAGAAATTTAGGCATTATATAACATGAAAATAATCAATGGAGAACATCTGATAGATGAGCAGCCATTAGTAGACGCCTGTGGCATTAGGATATGCGCATCCCCAAGGCGGCGGGGTATAGGAGAGGCACTGGTCGTTCGACTATCGATCAAATAGCCCGTGCCCCGAGCATAAGACAATTTTAGAATATTTGAAGGCGCTTAGATTAACAGAGTTCGCTGACGCACCGGACCATATGGTTCTGTAAGCCCTCGCGAGACCCGGTGATAGACAATTGGTTAAAGGCAGTAGCGTAAAGTTCAAAGCGTTGCAGTTTTGCGTCCATCTCGTTAAAAACCCCATTTCCTTGTTGCGGTAGTGTGAATCAATGCTTCTCGAGTGCTGGCTCGGGAACTGGGATAGGGCTGACATCGCGTTCCCTAGGATGGGCTTCCATTGCCTGTGCGTCCGACCGGTGAGCAGGTGTTGTCGTGTTTCGATGGCCACTGAGGTGATTGGAGGGCGGTAGAAGCGAGCGACGGATTCGAGGATCATCGGGTTGCTGCTGCCGGCTTTCACCACTGCTCTTGTTTGATTCCATTTCCGACTTGACATTCTGGTACATACTTTCCACGATGAAGACTTCTTCTTGTACGTCTAGATCGCAGCCTACCAGACAGAACTCGCGTTCCCGTTGCTCAATATATTCTCGAATATTCTTCCACTTGTTCTGATAGTTCTTCAGGCGGTCGGGAAGGCCTGATCCGCGCAAGTATGTCAGGATACCAGCCATGACAGTGTTGATGGCGCCAAAGGCAGTGATGGCCGTATGAGGACCGCTAGCAGCGCCGAGGGCTGTCAATGCTGCAGCCATGATGATTTGAATTGCCAGACAAATATTGATGAGATAATTGAAGCCGGTGAACGAGCGGCGAGCTTTAGCTTCGTTGGTCACAACCCGCGTGTAGATGCCGACATTGGGGGCAGTTCGAAGCAGATGTCCGCCGTGCGTGAGAGCCGGAACACTGTCGATGCCGGTTAAGGCGCGGAAAATAAGAAGTTTGTCGGTCGGGGGGATAAGATGATCAGGGTTGCTGGTTAACACGCCAATTTGCTTTCCTTGCTCCAAGTCTGGCGCACCATTACCCGCAAACCCATACAGTCCGCTGTTGGTGCGCTGAGCGGCGGCGGCGGCAGCGTGAGCAGCCATGGGTGGGGGTGTCTTGTCCTCACGGAAAAGAACGGCTTCGACGAACCGGCCCAACCAGTTTTGACCTCTAGTTCCCTCCGACATGGTTGCTAGTACAGTCAAGAACTTGAGGTTGGCATAGAAGGGAGGGTCACAGTCGACGGCGCGTCAACTCAAAGAAAAGGGGCGGGTGTCTACATTTGTACTGAGTCGGCGGCGCCGAGCTGAGCGATCAACAACCGGTTACATGATTCAGCTGTTTTGTTTTTGTTTCTTGGTCCTAGCTTGGTACTCGGCATGACAGGTGCAGGTGCCACCGACCGTAGTGCACATTTGAGACTGCTGCCGAGACTGGAAGAAAAGCTCAGAAGGCCCTTTCCGCACAGCTTCAGTACTGATGTGCGTGATTCACTACTTGAAACGGCAGCCCTTGGTGCATGAAACCTGCAGAATATGGAAGCCAGGAGGATACGGAGGACCCTCATTTCAAATCATGACAGGACAGCCCCCACGGCTAGCGGATGTTGAATCAGTGATCCGCGCACGCGGGCTGAAGTTTGAATTGGTGGGCAGGAAGCCTCCAACGATGGCGATGACCCTGAATGGAGCTGAACACAGCTTTAGCCCGGCGTGGCGTCCAGTCTGGCGGGGATCTGCACGGAGCGCTCTCGCGAAAGTAGTCAAGAACGGTGGGGTTGGCTTGGGATGCTTGGGAGAACCACAGGCCTGGATCGCGATCCGCGTACGGAGAGAGTGTCGATCGATGGGGTGCGAGCTCATCAGATGCGTTCACTAGAGACAGATAAATTCTCCGTGTTGGGCCCCTTCTCGAGGGACGGCAGGGTCAAAGATGGAACCATCGGGGGTGTTCTGATTCTTGAACCGCCAGCGAGCGGTCGGCATATGCCATTGGAAGATGCATGACAGACGGGTGACCATGGGTCCAAGCGATTCATAGTTGAGATTAGCACTCAGCAGAGAGCCCAAGATCGAGTGGGTGAGTATGATCAAGTGGAGCTCTTGCACGGAATAACAGCTCCACTCCCGTGGTTGGAGAGCAACCGATTCCCGCCAGGCCGTGTGAAGTGCCGATTTCACCCACATGATGTGGTTAGTCGAATGGTACTTGCGTCGCTTTTTTTTTTTTCGGTCTTGGTCATTGAGGCCAGTGCACACCGAAACTCCCGAAATACAGTCAAGATAGGAAAACCGGAATCAAATCTTCGAGATCCCCCTCCATCACACGAAATATTCCACCCGGATCTCTCGCGTGGATCCGAACCCTGCGATCATTACCCCATCAGTAACTGATGCTTTTCATTAACCCGGAAGCTCCATAGTGGGTCCCGTTCTACGGGTCTACTCATCTCTCTTCTGAAGCCTGAAGACCGTGACGGGATTCTGTGTGTTCGGCTTACAGCGACGGCCTTCCCATATTGTTTGTTTACAAGCACGCCCCTCGCGCGTTGCGATTGGCCTGCAATGTGGTGCTAGGCTCTCTCAGGCTCACAGAACGGCGATGTGGCGGGCTGAGTCCCGACCGTGTGGACGGCAAAGAGCTCCTGGGCGCCTCCTCATGCAGCGAACAGCAGCCATGAAACAGGCTAGCTGGGATTGCTACCCTCCATGTGATGATGTAGATGAATAGCCAATCGCAGAGGCATCTCCTCGCAATTTCTGTTCAAAGTGAGTCGGCAAATCATTCCATGAAAGTGCGGAGTACACGTCGTGAAACCTGTTCTTCGTTTCTGCAGAATCTTGTCGTTACTGAATATGCTGAGGGAGGGTGAAGCGTGAACGAACGCGAAAACCAAAAAGGTCGATGGACCACAATGATCACCTGACGACAGAGGACAGGGGGTTTTGGCAACATGTATAGACCAAGAACCAGAGAATGGCCTAATCCGGATTGAGTCTGGAAATACACACATATTTGTCTTAATTTTCAAATATAGACACTCAAGTCCACGCCCCGTAACCTTAATCCCTTAATACATAAATATCGAACTGAATGCTACTTAATAAGTGAAAAAAATAAAAACTTCAATCTCTCTGGGTACTGGTAAGATGACACGCACGTACCCAACGCCAATATCGGAACAAAAGTATTCGCCAGGAATCACAGACTGTCCAAACAAGACCCGTCTATTTAGCTTGGACCGAAGTTGTGATGTAAACAGTGCGCACAAGGGTGTAAAGTTCACGAAGGTCATCATCACACATAGCTTGTACGGGAAACGAATGAAGAGTTCACGATTGTTCTTGTGATTGTTCATGGAGGGTATTGAGCGTCAATGCTCAATATTGGCGCAATCAGAACCAGGTTTTCAACCCACTTGATATGAGTAGAGGGCTCGATCCTCATCACCAATCAATCGGCTTTTGGCTAGCCTTAAGCGTTGTCCGTCTATGGTACACAAAAATCTCAGACGCATATTTGAGCTGTTCCTCGCTTGCCAATTTGCCATGGTCCATGAGAAGGTTATCTTTATTTGAATGATAATTTTACATATATTGACATGGCAGGACTATCTGTAGGACTCATAGTAGGGTCAATGCTAGTCTGCGCGATGCATTCTAAGTATCTAGTGTGGTCGAAAAAGGAGCAGGACCGGAAAAGAAAGGCCCTCTCCCTACATCCCCACATAATTTGCATTCGACTCAAGTAAGCGGTCGCGCGAGTATCGCTGAGCGATAAAACAAAACGTGCTGACTGCCAACGCTATCAATAGAGGCTAATCAATGATTTAAAATGAGAAAGAATGGCTCTCGCTCTAACGTCTCACGCATTTACCGCATGGTGAGACTACTCCGCACAACCTCTTCGGCGACAACGCCTATCAAGCCACATCCCACAACTGCCAAAGCCCAAGGGTTGGTTAGCTCTTTCAGCGAAGGCCAGAAACTATTCTTCTCTTCTCGCCAGCTACGCAGTTGCTCGTACTTGTGGGGATCCTGTTCTTGATAGCGCTTCTCCTGGCTCTCCTCGGTCTGCTTGTCACCACCCACCAAGCGAAGGAACAGATAGTTGGCAAGTGGACCCAGCAGAACAATAGGATTGAAGGAATCCGTGATGTTCATAAGCAAAAAAGAAAAATGGACGAGCGTATCTCCCAAGTAGCTAGAGAAATATCAGTATCGTCCGCAAAAATTGAGGACAGCAAGAAGTGACATACTTAGGGTGTCGGACAAGGCTCCAAACGCCGTGTCGGCACAAGTCTTCTCGCTCCTTACGGTGAAGTTCCAACTGTGTATCTGCCATCACCTCGAGCGCAAAGCCAGAGCTGAAGAGTCCCACAGCCAACGCACGAACAGTACGAAGCGTGTTCGTGCCCACGGAGAGAGTAGTATCACCCATAGAGTACGGCACAGTGATAGGCAAGGAGATGAAACTCAAAAAAGCAGCTTCAGGGAGAAAGATTTTGAAAAAGGCTGTTTTCCAGAACCCGGGTTCTTTCTTCAGCGTCTCATATCGTGGATCATCCTTGCCACGAGCCAGAGACCGACTCACAATGCGAGCAAACAAGCGGGTCCCCCAAATAGTCACACCGCTGAGAAGAAGCTTTTCAGACCAACTAAGAGCCCTCCAAGCATTGGGGAATGTAATTCTGGTTTCGTACATTGGCCGCCCTATAGCAGTCACCCAAGCATTGACGACTTGCGCCGATGGCCAGAGCCAATCTTTGATCTCGAGACGGTCGGTCGCTTGCGCGACAGCATAGGCTGAAACTGACAAACCGGAGTAGAGCCCGAATGAAGGAAGAACAGTTGATTTTAGGATCCCAACGTCTCCGGCGGTCATTCTGAAGCCGGGGCTTCGAGGAAGCGGCGCCCGTGAATGTGGTTTGGGATCGATCATCATCGAATAGGCTGGAGCCCCCGCCATATCGATGAAATTGGACGGGTTATCCCTTCTGATGTTGAATGATGATAGTATAAAAGGTATCTCAAGATAGAGTTTAAGCGGATTGCCGAAATGACATACGCAGTAGAAGGAGGCTTACCTGTTGCGCATTCTTGATGTCAGTGTTATGTAACTGCACCGATATCCTGACCCGCTATGGAGTCTTTCTGTGGGTCCGATTAACCAATTCAATTTCCTAAATCATATGAGCGCCAGGCGGAAATAAGAAAGAGCTTCATGAGGCTTTAGATTGAGATTTCTGATTTGCAAAAAAGAAGGTGATGTTTGCATGAGACAGCTGCTGTTCACTGGAACTACCCGCGAGCACTATTTCGCTCGGTTTGCCCCTCCCTCACATCACTTGAATAATAATGCCAAATCTATCAGAATTTTCATGAAGGAAAGGAAAATCCCAGTGCAGTCCCTGTTGAACCTATTATGAAGGCCGCAAAACTGAAAGGTCCCTTTTCAGACGTGAGATATGTCCGACAGTAGCCCACCGATGAGTAGCAACATCTACATACTTGTTATGAGTCAGCAGCTACATGTGGACTGTACATTTCCTTTTTTTTTAATATGACAGTAGGTGAAGAAGACAAATCAATGTAATTATTATCGTCGGTGTATAAACCAGAAATAGAACTTATCGTACCCATTAATTAATTAAAAGAGAGACGCGAGGATTGCCAACAAGAGACTCAAGAACCCTGTCCGAGGAGCCTTCATCGCCGACGCAGCCACATTGAGTGCTGGAGAAGATGCAGATGCACTCGCGGTGCCAAAACGGCTCCCAGGTGTGCCATATGAGCCGCCGACACTACGCGAGCTCGTTGGGTTGGGCGCCTTGCCAGAGGTGTTTCCACCGGTACCTCCAACATGTGTAGCATCGACGTCTGTGGTATCGGAGCTCGTGCTCGTAGAGACCGAAGATGAATCGGTTCTGTTTTCAGATGTTCCACTTGCTCCGGCCGAGTTCGGTCCTGTGACAGTTGCCAAAGTGCTAGCCTCAGTGATCGAAACACCAATACCGGACCCAGCAGTAGTTGAGCTTCCCATATCTGAAGCTCCAGAAGTTGACCCAGCATAACTGAAATGTATAGTGCTTGAAACTACCGTCGCGGATTGACTCGAATCACCAGTTTGGGTACTAGTCGCTAGAGTAGTCTGAAAACTTACTCCAGTGGCGGTGGGCGTCAGCGAAATCGCCGTAGAGTCACTGATTGAGCCTGTCGCATGGCTAGTAGCAGTGCTTTGAACAATGGAACTCGCTGGTGCTGACATTGATTGTGCTGTGGTACTGGCGGGTGTTGTCGTCGTACTGGCAGCAGTTATCTTCACGTCATCACAGTAACTGAGCCACTGGGAGAATGAGGGCAACAAAGTTTGTGAGTAGACTTCCGACGGTGTCGACGCCCAATGACTGATGCATGACTCGCAATTGCCCAATTCTATTTCGAAGGCAGAGTCACTCTGACATAGCTCTGGTACCTTCCCAAGAGCTTGAACCTCTAGAGCAGCATCATTGCAGGGGTTGTAGCAAAGAGGAGGGATGCTGTCAACGTCTCTCTTGTTTTTTTGACGGAGAGAACGGTCTCCGTGGGGCAAGACTGTGCTTCGCTTGCTGCTTGCCACTGCATACTCCTCAGTATAGTGGAAAATGCTGTAATTCAGACCAAAGTCCCGTGGATCGAGATTGTAATAGTCCCTGCTGAAGTTGTACTGCTGGCCACCCTCAATAGAATGATTCAAGACCAAGGGAGGAGCGACTACACATTCCGAAGGTCCACATACATAGCCAGTTGCGGGGAGACCAGCTTCAATGATGCAGCCAGCACGGTCACCTATATGAGGAGGCTTACAGAGATACCCGGGTGGGCAGCCCCAGGTATAATCATTTGGAAGGAAATTTGCGGGCGTATACGTTGGGTTTGAAACAAGGGACGAGCACACAGACTGTGAAACAGTTCTGGTGACTGTCCTGCTAGGTATTTGTGTTTGAATCGTTCCTGATCCAGGAATAGTCTCCGCAGTTGTCGTGGGCATTGCATCGGTTGGACCTTGTTCTATTAGCCTTGTTTAAGATGTAGAGAGCGAATGCGAGAGCTTACCTGGGACAGTAATTGTATTGACAAGTGTTGTGGGTTCGATAATGGTAATCGTGCTCTCTGGGTATGTGATCGTGGAGGTTATTGTTGATCCTGGCAAAGTGGTATTCCGGCCAGGTAGCGTGATGGTACTTGCAGGCTGGGTGATTGTAGTTGTTACTGTCAAAGCCGGGACTGTGATGGTCGAAGCTGGGATGGTAGTCGTAGAAGCAGAGATGATAGCGCCTGGGGGTGTGATGGTCGATCCTGAGATAGTGATCGTAGAGCCTGGAAGAGTCACAGTCGAGCCACCAATTGTGGTTTCCACTGTTGATCCGGGAATTGTCACGGTTGACCCGCCTAATGTGGTCGAAATCGGTGATCTAGGTTCGGTAATCGTGCAGCCAGACTCAGTAAAAGTTGATCCGGGCTCAGTAACAGTCGATCCAGGCTCAGTAACAGTCGATCCAGGCTCAGTAACAGTCGATCCAGGCTCAGTAACAGTCAATCCAGGCTCAGTAACAGTCGATCCAGGCTTAGTAACAGTTACTCCAGGCTCGGTGACAGTTACTCCAGGTAGAGTAACCGTAGGTCCGGGCTGAGTTATCGTTAAGACGGGTTCCGTGACAACTGATCCAGGCAGAGTGACAGTCGTGCCAGGCAAGGTGACTGCTGAGCCAGGCTGGGTGATTGTGGATGTTGAAACACTTGTCACAGTCGTGCCCCCTGTTGTCACTGTTCTTATTGCCGAGGAAATATTCGTGACTGTCCGAGTAATTGTGGTCCTCTCGCCGGTGATAGTTCTGGTAACCGTTTGCTTCCGAGTAACCGTTTCGGTGCATGTTACGATCTCCCCAATGTCAATTGTAGTTATAACGGTGAAAGTAACCGTCGCTGTAATCCCATGGCCAAGGGCCTCGGGTCCAGCGGACACCCCGAGAGCCCGAGGAGTCACTGTTGGAGCTTCCACATCGCTTAGAATTGTCGCAGGAACAGTCGGGTTTCGAGTCAGAATTGAGCCATCAGCCTCGTATGCTGACAGCGCAATGGCAGTCGTCGCGTATAGCGACAGACAAGCAGGTAGGAACCTCATCATTGACTGATCTGGCGAGCTGTCTAGGAATGTCTCGAAACCATCTGCTGAGAGGTAAGGAGCACTAAAGGAAGACACAAAGACAGAATAGCCGGCGAAGAAGAAATGCTACCTCGCAGTACGGCCCTGCTAGTTCCCTTTTCTTTAAAGGGTACATGGCCATGCTGCAAGGCCCGTAGCTAATCTATGCGGCTGGAATCGATCGCATCATCATCGTGCAGAGTCGGTCGGCTCAACCCCCGAGTTTCCATGCAAGCTCTGGTATACGAGACGGGTTGGCAGCCACTAGTGGAAGCTAGCTCATAAAGGGATATATGAAAGGTGAAAGAAACGCTGTCAGCCAAAATCAGCCGGACCCCACAGATATTGATTCGATTTGTTTCTCTCTCCACCAGTGATCGACAGTCTTGGTACGGGGGCTGGGCCGTTCATGGTAAGGGTCAAGCCCGGCTGCAGCAAGGGAGCCGACTTCTCCTTGGCTGATTCTAATTGCACGAGGACTCGATCTGGAAACTCCATATACATAAGCAACAAAGAAGTGGCGGGCCTCAAAAACGACATAAACAAAGCCGCATCTTGAGGCGCAGCCTGGTTGCCCCTCTCGCCCCTTCTTGCCAGTCTTGCATCGACTTGCAGCTGAGCAAGTGGTCGACAAGGATAAGGCTGGAGGGGTTCCAGACTGACGTCCAAGTGGTCTGATAATGCGGGATAAATGATGCGACCGTGATATGCGACGTGTAAATTTCTTGGACTTTTTGCAGTCCGTCTTGTTTCGTGGAGCATTTTGTCGCAGTGACGAACTGATAGATCCCACATTTCTGGCTAGTCGGCTGGGACTCCAGCGCTCGCAGAATGAGGGTTTTCTTCGTGTCAACGTTGACACTGTTGGCGGTGATTGTGGACAACGCAGCGGGCGTATGTTCAACATGGCTCAAGCAGATCAACCTCACTATGTGTAATTGGGAAAGTTTGCGAGGCAAGCATCACTGTTTCCGCGTCTCCAACAGTCCTAGAAAAGCAGACTGCTTTAATGTGCGCGGAACTGACTGCGGGATAGCCAATATCCTTCACGACACGATATACCTTGACGGCGGCGGTCTTTGGTTACAGCAGTATGACTCGCCCTCGTCCCTTTCTTTCATGGTCTTTGGCGTTGACTGGCAATCACAGGGGATTTGAAGATGGTTGTGTCAACTATGTCGATGATGGTAAGATTGAAGGGAAAGAGCGATGCGGCCGACCACGTTTGGCTGAACTGACCACACACAGGCAATTTTGGGGGCTACATCTATTCTCTCAACCTCTCGATCCCGTTCAACACCACTTCCGATTTTATGAGTGTCCTTCATAATGAAACAATTGCCGGCGGTACTGCAAATAACTTGGCCCCCAATTACAGAGACGGTGTGATGTTCTCGAATCAGAACGAATTTTATCTCTATGGGTTCGTCGTTTTCCTCGGAGATGAATAACATTTACTGATCGGAGCTTATCTCAAAGTGGACTGTCTCGTTTGACCAACAGCAGTGATATGCCGCCTGCTAATGAAATTCTCGGATATGAAGGTTACCAACATGGCGCCTACCGCAGCAATTGGGGACCTGGTTGGCACGAAGAGAATCTCCCCGCCAATCTAACTCGTTATATCACCAATGGCGCCGGTGCCTCGGCACCGAGTGAGGACTTGGGTTTCTACTTCAGTGGTATGCGTGCTGAGGACTGGGGCCCAGTCACATACGACCAGTATAACTCCAACATCACAGCCGACACGCTGATCACTGTTGATATGTCCACGATGGGCGACGCGACTTGGACAAATGCTACACTTCCCGCTGAAATCCAAGGACGTGCAAATGCAGAGCTGGTCTGGGTTCCTGTATCAGAATCTGGTGTCTTGGTGGCCATTGGAGGAGTCATAAACCCGGCTCAGTTCTGGCCGAACACTGGGCTGAACTCTACACAAATTGCGGAGACTAAGAAAGTGAGCCCAACTTTTATGGAAACAGTCTCCGTCTACGATGTCAAGAGTCAAGAATGGTATCTGCAGAAGACATCAGGCGATACGCCACCTCAATTGACACAATTCTGCTCCGTCTTGGCTAGTGCATCGGATGGCTCTTCGCATAACATCTACATCTACGGAGGGCACAACGGGATTGATCTGGACAACAATCCTTCAGATGATGTTTACATTCTCTCTCTCCCTTCCTTCACATGGTTCAAGGCCTACACTGGCACAAAGACACACGGCCGCAGCGCGCACCGTTGCGTTAAGGTATATCCAGACCAAATGCTCTCGCTTGGGGGCGTTCGTGTTGGCTCGACCGATTGTCTGGAAGGAGGCGTTATTGTCAACTTCGATTTGAACAATCTCACATTTGTGGATAAATACGATCCAAAGAGCTGGAGCGAATATAAAGTACCCCAAATTGTGACAGCAAAAATTGGTGGAAGGTGACTACCACCCAGCCTAAGTATTACAGTTCAGTCTTGCTAAATTTCTATAGCTCCTCAGGAGGCGCAACCTCCATGGCCCCTTCGTCATGGACCAACTCCTCACTAGCGGCCATTTTAGACAAGAAATACTCAAAGACTATCAAGACATACTGGCCCTATAGCAGCGCCAATAGTACGAGTAGCACCGCTGACACATCGAATCACAAGAGCGGCAGTCTACCCAAGTGGGCTTCCGCAGTGATCGGTATCCTTGTTGGTCTTTTCGTCATCGGTCTCCTCATCTTCGGATGGTGGTTTTGGCGTCGTCGTCAGCGCCGTCAACGACCTGAAAGCATTACACCCAAATTTGGCAGGACAGACGGTGCAAGGGAGGCCGATAGCACTGAAGTGCGTCAATTAGTGTACGGCAGCGGTCCAACCTCTCCTATCTCCGGACCTCGGTCGACATCAACAGGCCTGGAGTCCAGGGTCAACGAGTCCTCCGTGCAAGATTCCATCCTCACGTCGGTGTCGCCAAGAACCGTGGAATCAGGAGGAGGAACAGTTTACGAAATGCATGGTATGTGATAGCTCTGCGCGCTATGAGATGACAACAAGTTGAATAATCAGCTAACCATGCCCAGACTCCTCACCTATCGAACTTGCGACACCATTTAACGTCCCCTCAGATACACCCGCTACGTCTTCAGTCTCGATCCCACTGCGGTCTCCAGTTTCTCCAGCAACACCTGACCCTGAGGCAGGACAGGTCGTTCGGCCAGGGCACTACCGCAGTCCGTCTACAGCATCCAGTGTACCCTCCTTGTCTATTGACAACGTTATAACTGGCCGACAGTCATATTTCCATGAATCCTTTGATAGCAACAAGAATTTCTCCCAGAATATTTCACGGGCACGTCATGGCTCAGAGATCTCGGAGGCGAGTATTAGTGAAGAAGAGAGGACACAGATCAGGGGCGAGACGATTCCTGAAGATGAACTATATATTCGCAGTGGTGTCTGAAAAAAATATCGACTGCGAGTACGCCGAAAAGCTATGAATTGCACGTATAGTTGGGATATTGGGTACTTAGTCATTACGATATGAAATTTGATGTATTTGAATTGTATTTTGGTAAATTTCTGCTATAAGCCTGTAATAGATGAAACGGTGTCAGGAATCTCATTGAATGAGAAAATGGAAATGTCGCTTTCCTGAGGTTCCGGCGGAGAACTGCCAACAGATTTCTAGATTGTATACAAAGTATGGCATACGTTTGAGGAGCTCAGCTTTACCCCGGCTCATAAAATATTCGCTTAAGCGGACTGGCTCTCGGTTGCTCGGAACTGTTTCTCGAGATCTGCAATGGCAGTACCGACATCAATGGATAACTCTTGGGGCTGTGAATTGTCTTGCGTCTTGTAGCATTCACTGATGATCATAGTGAGTTTCTGATTCCACGATGGGACAAAGGCGGTCACATCAGACACTAGCGATGGCACAGGCTCATCACCACATCGAGTATAGCCATCGTGATGAGCCGTCATATTAAATAAATTCCGGATTTCAGAAGGACTGGCCTTCACTGGCAGGCAAACATTGTGAAGGTCAAGGCCCTCGGGGATCCGCTCAAGGGGCAGCCTGCTAGTCCGACCTCGTCGGCCAATCCCTGGATCTTTAGACACGTCATTTGATATTTGATCGGTCTGAATAGATATGAGATACGCTCGTGGATCGCCGTGTGCTAGGGCTGTGGCAGGTGGTTTAATGGCGACGCTGTCGGTAGTCAATGCAGCTTTGGCAGCAAGATACCGATTTCGGTGGGGAGAATTCGATGTTGTTGCTGTCAACCCGAGAGTCGACCGCCCCGACCGAGACCGATGCCTTTGATTAGCCTCTCGTTTTCGTCGTTCAAAATCCAGCGCCTTCTCCAGTTCGAACGAGGTCTCGGGGGTGAAACCTTCGTGGATACTCGCGGCCCAATTTTCCAGAACCGGGAACCCGCGGCCACTGTCCATAGATCTTCCCTGGTGCTCATTGCCAGGCGAGACAACTCCACCAATCTCTTGAGGAGACGGGTCGGGGGTTTGCTCCCTCAGTGGACGAGCTGTGAATGATCGGCTGCCGGTGGCCCGGGGTAAAGCAATCAAGGGGACATCTTGTGGCAGACTGAATCGCTGTTCCGCAAGCTGGGAGAGTGATTGAACAGCCTCTTCGTGGTCGACCAGAGCCTCGGGATGGCTCCGAGCAAGTGATTGCTGGGTAGTTCGCTGGAACCAGGTATCAAGGGCACCGTTCCCGTAACGCTCTTTGTCTCTTTCCCGCGCTGCTCTCCGGGAGTCAATAATTGATGGAATTGATTGGACCGAGGATTCATGAGGTGTTTGATGCTGTGAACGGCGACTCAGTGGAGATACGGGGGTCAGTCTAGAAAGAACCGGACTGAGTAGTGAAATTTGAGGGGGTGAAGGAGATGTTGGCCCCTGTGGTGCATTTCTTTGTCTGGATTCTTGTGGCGTTGCTGCTGGGCTGGCCTGGAGCGCCGGGACCGGTGCAACTTCGCGACTTGGAGCCTGGAATGATGCATTAATCCGCGAGATAGACCATGGATTAATTTGACGAGAACTTCCTCTGCCCGAGATTGGGTTGTTGTGAAGCTCCCTACTTGGACATCCTCTACTGGGCGTCTGTTCTGGAGATGGCACACCAGGTGAGCCTGACAATGTCCGCGAGTCAAGGTTGGGGAGATCTGAGGCGTCTGCAAGGTTACTTTCCTTGGGTGAATTTCTAAGATTTTCAGGCGGTCTTCGAGCCATAAGCAGTTCGAACTCGGCATTGTTTTCGTGGGCATTGATGGATGCTGCCTTTTTGGCTGGACTCTTTGCCACCGCGTCTGGCAGGGCCCCGTAATGGTCTGCGAGGAGGTTTTCAATGAGGCTAAAGACAATTTCTCTTTCCTCGAAGAGTACATCATCTTTCCCCGGCTCAATGTTAACGTCGTAACCTCCCACGGGACACTTGAGCTGAAGACAAAGAAATGGGTCGCTGACTGATCTGGCTGCGTTGATCTTCAAGGCAGTAGCACGAATGTAACATTTGAACAACTTCACCATGTCGAGACCAGCACCCCTGGAGGTGGAAAGGGGCCTGCCATCGACACTGAGAAATTGACCCTTTTTGTTGACCTTGGTGAAATCTATGATCATTAGCATGAACGTCACATGTGCGGTCGGATCGAAGAAGTTTACCTGCATCGACTCTTGGGAGGAAAGCTGTAACTTGATATTTTGTTGGGTCCAGATTGCCATCATTGATCGAGTTGACCCCGGGCGTGGATTTTTTGGTCGTACAACAGGATGCAACATCTCGCCCGACAACCTTAACAGCTGCATCGAAGAGCGATGAATCGGCACATGGTGCAAATGACCAATTGCTATTTTCATTTTTGGCCTTGAGGACTTTGAATGAAAATCTTTTGGATGGCTGGGCCAATGCGTAAGCTTGTATGAGACTTTTAATTTTCGCAAGGCACTTCGTAGCTCCCTTCAGTGCAGCTTGCCTTCGCACAGGGATATATTTTAGAAAATTCTGAATGCGAACCGTAGTCCCTATTGGATGAGATGTCTTTTGGGTTCTATACCATTCGGTCAGAAAGAAGTGAATTTGGACACTTCAGCGTGGGAACCTACCGAGAAAGTTCTCCGTCTCTCCCATACTCGAGACTTGACGCCACGACATCCGAAGCGACACGTGTGACGATATTGACGCTGCCCGACATCTCAGCAACACTGGCCAGCGCTTCGCCACGAAATCCCAAGGAAGTCCCGCCGACATTTCTCAGATCGTCGATGCTCGAAATTTTGCTAGTAAATGTGTGCTTGCAGACGCAAGGGTGATCCTCAACCGAAATCCCATGTCCATTGTCTTTGACCTGAATCACGTCGACAGTATTCTGCGAGATTTCAACCAAAACCGAGGACGCAGATGCATCCAGAGCATTGTCTAGAAGCTCCTTGACGACCGAGCAGGCATCTGAGATGACGGAAGTGGAGCCAATTGCTCGGACAGTGGCCTGCGGGAGAGCCTCGATCGGCATTTTGAGAAGGTGCGACTAGCCACTCATTGCCTCAATTAATCGAACTTCACTGAGTCGGAATATAATCTTTTTTTTTCGGACACTGCCTGTTCCTCAACTAAATTCTTGTTCAGGAGTCGTCAACATGGAGGTGAGCAGCCGTCGATCTCAAGAATCAGACCGCAACAGCTCCATGGGTCCCGCCGGCATGTCTGACGATTAGTCATCCCATCCAAGGCCCGTGCCAAGAAATAACACGTCCGCGACGGTTGACAGTCTTGTTCTCGCCTGTGTCGCGACTGCAAGGTCGTGGATTTCGAAATGCTGAGCGAGGGATTCAAAGTATCTCAGCTGGCTATTCCTTCCGTCAGCTTTTTAATCAGCTTCCTGGCCTACACCTCTCAGTACTTCTTTTTCCATTTCGAGTCCGCGCCCATACGGAAAGATGAAGTGTGGAAGATCAACATATTTGCTTTATGCATCTGGATCTGCTACTTCCGCGCATGTTTTGTAGACCCCGGGCGTCTTCCTGCAGATTTCAAATCGAGTGCCTCTGCTCATGCCGACAAAGACACAAGCACAGGCCGACAACGATGGTGCCGTAGATGCGAAGCTTATAAACCTCCTCGGGCTCACCATTGTAAAACGTGCAAGAGGTTCGTTGAAACTATAATATGGGATCGCCGAATCAATGCTAACTTCATTCAGATGCATCCCAAAGATGGATCACCATTGTCCCTGGACTTCCAATTGTGTCTCACATTTCACCTTTCCCCACTTTATCCGCTTCCTCTTCTATTCGGTGGTTGGAATGGGTTACCTCGAGACCCTTCTTTGGGAGCGTGGAGCTATTGTCTGGAAAAGCAGGGATCTTCCAAGTGTAAGTCAATCCGGTCGATGACAGGTCGCTCTTCAATTATTGATTGTGTCTCAGTACCTCGGACCATCCGTTGGACAGCTTATTCATCTATTTCTCCTGTTCGTCGTGAACAGCCTGACAGTTTTTGCCCTTTTCATTCTCCTCGTGCGAAGCCTGTGGTCTCTTATCTTCAATACCACCACCATTGAGTCTTGGGAGATTGAAAGACACGAAACTCTGGTTCGCCGCGCCCATGTCCTGGGTGGCTATCTTGAAGGACCTGGTGGGAAGAAAATTCGAATCGTGAAGCAAGAATTTCCCTATGATGTTGGGATTTGGTCAAATATCAAGAATGGCATGGGCGGTAGTGCTAATGTAAGTTACCTGAGATTTCTATTCGAGGTGGTCAGCTGACACCATTCCAGATAATTAGCTGGTTCTGGCCATTGGCAGCCACGCCAGATCGTAAGACCGGGTGGAATTTTGAAATCAACGACTTTGAAGGTATGCAGAAAACCTCATGATCAAGCAGTCGTGGACACCAAACTGATGTGTGGTCATCCAGATCCGGGTGTCTCATGGCCTCCACCAGACCCCGATCGTATCCCACTGCCGGCTGGTCCCTTGCCAGGCGATGAGTCAAAGGTTCTGAAGACCTATTCTTCTGCTAAAGAGGAAATCGAGGCGTTCCGCCGTCGTCAAGCAGAAGATCTTCAGCGTACAAGGCCATTTTCCGAGATTCAAAGACGCAAGCGATTCCATGAGCGTTACAAGCAGCAGAATGACCGTTATGACGATGAGCAGCCCGGACCAAGGCCTGTATATGGCGATGAATCCGATGAAGGCGAGGAGTCTTGGAGAAATGCCGAAGGTGAACGCCTGCGTGATTTCGGTGTTGACGAGGATGCTGAGTTCTACGATGAGGATGAGATACCCTTGGGAGTTCTCATGAAGCAGCGCAACAAAGTCCAATGATTCCCGTTAAATCGTTTACCATATCCCACAACAATAAAACAGTACGAGAGGCGGGAAAATATGCTTGTTCATTATCAACTTACGGACTTGCTATACTGTAAATATTCCACATTTGTATCTTTATTTCTCGATCTAGAAGTCAGCCCAAGCTAACAATTGCAGTGTCTAATTTCTGATCTGATGTCAGACAGCATTCTTTGCGAAGAATAGATTATGTTCCACCACGCTTCACATAATCAGTGTGTTTTCGTTCGTTATCGAGTCTAGTCGCT
Organism: Penicillium sp. F50; assembly: GCA_037356195.1. Lineage (NCBI taxonomy): Eukaryota > Fungi > Ascomycota > Eurotiomycetes > Eurotiales > Aspergillaceae > Penicillium > Penicillium sp. F50. The sequence continues at coordinate 649,693 of JAYXSA010000040.1, forward strand.
CGAATGAATCAACAATCTTCAGCTCCACGGTAAGGTAGAGCCTGGTAGTTTGAAGGGGATCGACATTGGTAGGATTGAGTCAAGGCTTGAGAAAAAACGGCTCTGGATCTATCACTTTTATTCCCTCGTTTCTTAGCTTGCCACTCTCGCCCTGATTTCTCGGCAAGCATGGACTCAACCGCCGCATGCCGGATAGCTCGTCGTTCAGTGCGCATTTGCCAACGCTCATGGCGATACTTTTTGGGTCGCCGACATGCTGAATTTGCCCGTCCTCGACGACCACAGCGCTCGTCTTGAACGTGCTCTCTTTGGGCCCGGCTGGATTCATTTTCCTTTTGTTTCACTTTTACAAGTGGTTCGATACCTCCCAAAGTTCGCCGAAGTGAATCAACTCTGTGCACTTCTAATTCATGCGAAGCGTCGTGCCACGGTTGTAGACTCAATCAGGGGCACGGTCCCTAGAATGCTAGCTTCTCAATTTTCCATGGTGTTTATTTCAATCACTGATTTCTTCCGAGCAGGCAACCGTCGTAGACAGTTTTCCCATGTTCCTTCAGTATTTCCTTGTAAATGAGATTGTCCGCGTCCTCGTAAATGAAGCGTCGGTGACCTTCACAGTACATGACGACTATTCCCAAAGCTTAGTGTAAACCATACCAAATTCACACTCCACGACCTGTAGAGGATGAAATCACTGTTAAGGACCCGAACAACGCATTGGGTATCTACGATGCTGGTACCACCACGGGATTTGGGATCCAGGTATGTCGTAGCTAATACATTTAACCGAATCTTGTGGAGTCTGGTTTCAGTCAATGAACAGATTCAACAGCGATATTTCTACACCAAATGTGGAAGGTGAGCGGATCCGATTCTTTCTCGAATCCACAATAGCAAGAAACTCACATCCGCTGCCAAGTCCCGCTTTCACCAAAACCATCAAAGCCCCGGGAAGCCACTTCTCGAAGGCCTCTTATTCGACACTATCACGCCATGGGGCGAGGGATTTTTCGACAGCAAGCGGTTGTTGTTGTTCTCGGTAGAGCTGTCGGGCAAGACTGAGAGTAATTCAAGTCCAGAATCCATGTATTTAACATGAAGTTCTAGCAGAGCGTTTCAACCAGTTCCGTAGTGCTCAGTTTATCAAGAAGAAAAGAGTTCACCTCACTAATCAAGAATTGGTACATTCTTGCAACGATCTATTCAAAAGACTGCTTTTTTTCTTAGTGCAGACGAAAATGCCTTTCGCAGGTCCTTCGAATACAAATACCCAATGTTACGCTGAGTATTCCGCACATTCCGAGAGGGACTCACCTCACTCGTATGACGGCCGTATTGGCAATAAATAGTTACTTTTTCGATTGACTGAGACCTGCCAGTGTGGACTCGAGGGAATTAATTTCCGATCGAGGACTTTGACCCATCCACACCGCTTTTCCTAGTCACGGACGTTATCTTTCGTCAGCTTCTGACGGGAACGTGGGCGACGTAGTGAGGATCCCAATGAGAATTAGCGTATCTTGGCGTATGTAGCTAACGGGAATGACAGGTCCCCGAGCCACTCCGGCTAGTCCTATTATATCCACGTAAGACAAGGGTGAGGGGGTTGACGAAATCAAGCTTCATTCACTCTCGTCAACTCCCTGTTCGCAATGGGTTTCGCCATGGCGATAGACACAATGTCGGTGCCAGTTGTAATGGCCCTCTGTGGCCTTGCGGTCCTCTATGTGCTCAGAGTGATCACCACGTATACCAGATTGCGACAGTTCCGGGGGCCCAAGTGGACTGGTATCTCGGACTGGCCCCATAGCATAGCGATGCTGCGCGGTACCTGCCATGAGTGGTACGCGGAGGTCAACGAAAAATATGGTGCGGACCATCTCCGGGGCACTTCTCGTGCTGTCATCTTCACCGGGATACGCTCCTCCCCCCCTACCCCCAACTAACAGCGTCATTGCGGGACAGGTCCGATCGCCCGAGTCGCACCTCGGGTGCTGATCACTTCTTCTCCAGAAGTTTGGATGCATGTAAACAACAAACCCGGCTATAAGCGCTCCGACTGGTACTATAGAGCCGCGCGGATTGAGTACCGAAGAGACAATGTCTTCAGTCAAACCGACAATGTAAAACATGATCAGCGCAGGAAGCAAATGGCTCCAGGGGTATGATAGCCTCCTTATCTTTCATCACAAACTCTTTCATCCCCTTTTCCTCTCCCTCGAGGCTGCTGACCAGCGGATGTGACACAGTACTCTGGAAGGGAGAACCTCCACCTCGAGGAGGCCGTGAATGAGCGACTCGAAGACTTCTTGCACCTTATCCGGTCCAAATATGTCTCGTCCGACCGTGAGATCATACCCATGGACCTAGCGAAAAAGGTGCAGTATTTCACGCTCGATGTCATTAGCAGCGTTGGCCTCGGTAAAACCTTCGGTATGCTGAAAAGCGATCAAGATGTGGACAACTACCTCCAATCGAGCGAAGAGGGGTTGACTATCGGCCACAACGCGCTTGCTCTGGGCTTCAGCTGGCTCGCGCAAGCGCCATTCATCGGCAGCGCCATTGCGCCATCGCCCAAGGACAATAACGGTTTCGGCAAAATGATGGCCGCATGCTTCCGCCTCGTAGATGAGCGTGCTGCAAGCTCCACTGATAAAAGATCGGATATGTTAGCATCATTCATGCGCCACGGCCTCTCAGGAGACGATCTGCGCACTGAGGCGCTGGAGCAAATAATTGCAGGCTCTGATACCACCGCTGGCGGCATTCGGTGTATCCTTCTGCATGTCATAACGAATCCCCGCGTCTACGTCAAATTGCAGCGCGAGATCGATGATGCCGTACGAGATGGACGAGCACCGGGGCCAGGCAAGGGCCTCATCACTGTCAACCAGGCCAAACAACTTCCATATCTTCAGGCTGTCATTCGCGAGGGTCTACGAGTCTGGCCGCCTGTCGCGAACATCTTCTCGCGTGATGTTCCACCTGGTGGTGATACCGTGGTTGTTGAGGGTGAGAGCGTCTTCCTTCCGGGAGGTGTATGTATCGGGTATTCGGCGTATGGAATGCACCACAGTGAGAAGACATATGGCAAGGACGCAAAGGCTTTCCGGCCGGAGCGCTGGCTTGAAGCTGAACCGGCGAAATTGGCTGAGATGGTTCGAACGAACGAGCTCACATTCGGTCACGGAAAGTTCCAGTGTTTAGGGAAGCCAGTAGCTCAAATCGAGATTGGAAAGACTGTGTTCGAGGTGAGTGAAAGTAGCTCAGCGTGGCTGCAGAACAATATTTGCCCAGCGATTTTAGGCAATGAGCTAATGAGTGGGCGATTCGACATAGCTTCTGCGCAATTTTGACCTGTCAATTATCAACCCAACACACCCCTGGGAGACGCGCAATGTTCTCGGTCTTTTCGCAATCTCTGATATGTGGGTACAAGTCACGGAGCGAACTCCAAATTCGACGTGAATTTGAATTTCTGTCATTCTCATGGATCGGACTTCTTTGATCAGTATTTGGAATGACCAGAGTCCGTAGCTACATACAATAGCACGGGAGGAGCAGCTGGATCGGCGGATCGGGAAGTGGGGACGAATTGAAACCAAGGAACGCAGTGTATTCATTAGGCTAGTAATATATGGGAAGAGAGCAATATGGCAAATAACTTCAAGACTCGAGAACATGTCAGAGAGTGAGAGAGAGAAAGAGAAAGGAGAAAATAAGAACAAAGAAACGAAACCCTCTTGACAATGGAATCACGTGGTCAAACCTACATGTCAAAAGTACTCTACCACAGTCAGTGGTTGGGATTCTGACCGATCTGGATATTCATGACTCGCATCTTCTCCACCTAGACTGCCTTCCCAAAGAGTTATGCCATTCCATTCGTGTCAGCTCAAGGATCCTGTCGAGGGTCTTGCGGAGGAAAATGGGGCGGGAAATTGGGTAGCATCGACTAATGCACGCCACGGGGCGGTTTTGTGATCTATCACTGGCGTGTGAATCCCTCATTTTAGCGCTGCAGGGGTCCCAAAAATATTCCCCGCCCCTTTTTTTGAACAGACTTTGGCTGATTAGGGTTGATATTCTGCGAGAAATCAATGCCAGACAGACTCTGCCAAGATCTTACCCAAATATGGTAAAGTCCCTCGAGGCTGTCGGCTCTGGCGCCGGTGCCATGTACGAAAGAGAGTATCAAGAGAATCGTTGGAGCCGGTCCCGAATCACAGACGAGGCCACCTAAACGAAAGAAGCCCTTGCATTCAGGCCATTTTATCCTTGTACATCTGATCTGGTCGAGACAAATTAGGAATAATTGAAACGGGTATGTACATTAAGTTGGTGTAACAAGTTGTGGTATCTCTTGTCCATGACTCGCAAGCCGCGCATGGCATCTTTTGCTTGTCCTCTTGGCCGACTTCAGTGATTCTTCGATTATAAGCCACTTTCTCACCACCTCTGCCCTCTCATCAGCCGAAGATGCACATATCTCTTCATGTCCTTGAGCAATCCGAGAAAGAACGATATGCCCTTCGCTGGATTTACCAAGAGAATCCAGAAGTTTTCGACGGATGCCGCTCAGGGGGTAGCCCGCTAATCCCCAGAGACCTGAGAGATACGGTCAGAATGCAAGGATGCTTCAAGTTTGGAGGTCGTTATTTTTCATACCTGCAGGTGGCTTGAGGAGAACTCCAAACAGCCCTTTCCCTACTCCTTTGATCATTCCCTTGGTTCCTGTTTTCTTGTATCCATATCGAGGCTGGGTTACCAGCCCTGTCACACCATAGTAAAAGCCGTCATAAAACTCCTGTCGGGGTAAAAACACAGATAAGTACAAGCTCACGGTCCTTATGAATAGGAAATAGGGAGAAAGTAATACCTTTCCAGCGGCCTTGAATCCACTGCGAACACCATGTACTTTAGGCGTCGAATTCACCATTGGGTCGTGGTACAGTTTAGGTGCATTGTGGAATCCTTTGGAGAGACTGAGTGTGAGGTCTGTTGGCAGCCAAATGATAAGATTGATCAATTTCTTCGACATCTTGCCGCCCAAATCGGCTGCCTCGGAGAGAACAGTATGCGGTTTTGAGTGATGATATTCCGAACTCATAGTCTGTGATTTCTCAAGTTGAAGACTGCGTCTCCTTTCCATGCTTTGATCTCGGACTAGATCTGTGGGACGTGACTCGCTACTGTCGCTGAGCATCTCTTCGTCTTCTTCATCGACACTTTCTTGATCCGGAGGATACTCATTCGAATCGCTTCGGCTGTTTGGTCGAGGGTTTTGGTCTCTCTGGGTTGGGTGAGCGCCCTCCGCAGTATCTATGGATTCGTCACTTTGGTGGTTCGACTTTGCAACTTTGCATTTCCGATGTCTCCATTTGTGATTGATGTCCGGGTGTTCATGAGAGTGGCCGCCTATGGCACGACCCGCAGCAACGAGATCGCCGACCACTTCAGCCGGAACATCTGCGATACCAGTCACGAAATTTGCGATAGCTCCGAAAAGTACTTGGGCGCTGGCGCTCAAAGGGCCAGCTGGATCACGGTACGTATCATATTCCTTCGGTCGGTTCCTGTACAAAAGTCAGTCGCTGTGGTTTGACGTGAATTGGAACGAATGGTACCCACAAGACGAGATCCTCTGGTCTGAGCCTCCCCGTCTCAACCAATACTGTTGCTGCAAAGGCACTTAAGCCGAGATTTGTGTGTTTAAGGTGCCAAACCGCAGGTCGTGTTGGGCATATTGCACATCGCAGTGTCCGAAGGTCAAGCTGGCGATGAAAGCTGCGTACACCATCACGTACACCAGACTCGCTTTCCATCTTCTTTGCAATTTCCTGCGCTTTCTGGAGAGTTGAATCTCTCAACGCAAACTCAATCGCACCCGTCAAGCCTTCTACAGTCAACCGCTTATGGGGAATAGGTGACGGTCCAGCGCCAGCCCTCGCGACGATTTCTCCCCAGAATTGCTGATCGCCGAAGAATGGAACGATGATTGTTGGACGCCCAAGTGCCAATCCAGCGGCAGTTGTACCAGCTCCACCATGATGGATCACACACGATACCTGTCGGAATAGCCAGTCGTGGGGGCAACTTCCAATAAGAAGAATATTTTCAGGGACATCCACTTCGTCGGCGCCGAGGTTGCCCCAACCCTTTGAAACAATAGCTCGCTGTCCGGATTTTCGGATTGCCTCAAAGACAATTTTTGTCAATTTTATCTGATCATCGACAACGATTGAACCAAAGCCAACATATATTGGCGTCGGTCCAGCTTCCAAAAATCTTGTGATTTCATCAGGAGGAGTAAAGTCGGGCTTGGAGGGGAGGAAGCTAAAACCACAAATGTCGATATGGTCACCCCAGTCTTTGGGTTTGGGGAGAAGAGCGGGTGACCTGATCAATGAATCAGCAAACGGGGTTTTTGGGGGTTGGTGATTTCAGAGGACATACCAGAGATATGAGCAAGGTATCTGTAACCTATGTAACAAGCTTGGAGCGGTAATTGCGTCCAACGAATCCAAAGAAAGAATGTTATGGCGATATTTATTCACGATGTCGCCAAGGCCTTCCCATATCATCATGTCGACGATGGCATAGGATACAAAGTTTGCGACCGTTGGCTTGCAAGAATCTTGTGTGTGAATCACAGCAAGTGGGTGCGGGAATGCTTGTGTTGGTGACCACGGCATGCTAAAGGCGCATCGTTAGCTAGGTGCTGATTTCTTCGACGGGAGTGAGGACCAACATACGTGAAAATAATGTGAAGAGGTATCCCCAATCTCTGAGCACAGTGAATATGCGCCAGACTAGGCGGGTTGGCGATGATCACATCCGCAACGAACGGACGCCGCCGCCAATCTACCTCATCGCTCCATGGGTCTTCCTTGATTTGGTGAAGGTGTGTGCCATCGCCCATCTCGAAGCAGGATCTCCAACACCCATCGACAATTTCCTTCATTTCCCGTCGGCGCTTTTGAATCGCACCACTCCGGATCGTGTTCATGCTAGGAAGTAGCCCCGAATTTTTCACCATGAATGCCATCAACTCTCCGGGGTCGCCACCGATATTGAAGAACTCCAGGTCGGCATCGAGAATGGGGTCTCGAAATTCAAGATGTGTGGCGAGTCGGACGCGATGTCCATGTGCTCTCAACTCCTTCCCTAGAGCGATGAATGGCTGTATGTCCCCCCGCGATCCGATTACTTGAATGACGATGTTGAGTTTCAGCGGGAAACTTTCGCCATCCCCGGCTGGTACCCCAGCCGCACCGTCCGTTTCTTTGGTCTCTTCAAGCTCAGATGGAATAGGGGTGCGTTGGAGATTCAGCAGCCCAGCGATACTAGGCTTGTGTTCCTTGATCCGGATATCTAAGCGCCCATCGCCTATTTGTAGTGAATCATCCAGTCAGTAATGAACCCTGATCGCAAAAAGATTCCAGCTTCACATACTTAGCACTCGAACACCGGTATTCAGTCCGTCGCCACTGAAATGCATGCGATCGTTACTATCATAAGAAGAGGTATTGCTGACATCCGTTGGCCAGTCCTCCGATCGGATTCCATCATCTTGGTCAGAGGCTGCCTCTCCAGTAGCGGGGGCTACTGGGGGCATGTCTGTAGGGAGATCGGCGCGGGGCGAGTGGTGCGTTCAAAGAGTAGTTCAAGATACGTGAGCATGCGACAAGCCATAGGAGATTTATAGAATTATGAGATTGAAAGCGGATTCTGATGGAATCTCTCATGTACTTTTCCAAACGTTCCTCGGCTTGTCTGAGCTGGAAGATATTCATTCTGAAGTTATTTAGTCGATGATGTCAGAAGGGTCCGGCTTCCCGATCGTTCCATGCGGTGGGTCTACGGCATCATCGGCCTTAATCCAGCATGGTCGCCGCCCTTCTGTACCCAAGTCTTCTAAAAGGCTTAATCGTCATGGTGGCACCGAGGTTCTGGAAAATTTCGAACCTGGCGGATTTCACAATTACTTGACGCGCCTTCTCCGGTTACTGCATCAAACAAAATCCTTAAGCTATATCGACGGGCTTTCGAATGAGCTTGGGATGTGAATGATCACGCGTAAGAATCGAAAACCGACCAGACCCCTGTCAATTCAAAGTACGATAATATCATGGCATGATCGGAGCAAAGTCGGTTAGTCTTCTTGAATGATCGGAAGATCTGGACTTCATCCAGTGACAGTATATTTGCTTAAAGCCGCTTATTCTTGTGCATTCTGAATCTGTTCAGGTCTGAGATTCCGACCTTCCGGCTTGCGCCCAAGACAGTGTACCGCAAATATTCAGACGTGCATCATTTTACCGCGGGAGAGTTCTGAATTATCATCAGGCACTCATGCCAAAAATTTGGCCGAGGTTCATCGCAACGCCACGAAGCTCAGCCATGCCGATCAGCCGCGGAGCTTATCGTCGCCTCAGGCATCGGATTTCGGCTGGAAGGCGATCGGCTCGAGCCTCAGGACTAATTAGTCACCAGGGTGGTTCTAGAAGAACGAAAAATCTAGGAATGTCTGGAGACACTTTGACTTTATTAAGGGCATCGTACTTTCCAGTTGCCACTACGTTGATTTCGCGTTCTCTACAGTCTTTCGAATACGGAAGGGACAAATTGCAGAGGATTGGAAGGTACGGGAGACTTGGTCATCAATTGGCTTACTGCATCCTAAATTACCTACAGGCTCAGGAAGGTGTCGATGAGCTTCGATGGCTGATCGAAAAAGTCAAACATCACGATTCCGACACGCTTGCCCTTCTGCTGCTTCAAGAAAGGAACAAGAAGCTGATTTACTCCACCAGCGGGAGTCAAGGTGCCATTTCCAAGCGCCATGATCCGAGGCCACTCTGGAGGCACATTGTCGAGGTTCGTGCTAGAGGCGAATGTCCAGAACAGGCTGTCAGGATACTCGGTGGTAGCTTTGATGATGTGCTGAGTGGTGGCATTGTACTTCCATTGGATGTTTTCTGTGGCATTTGAGCCGATCGGTGTGAGAGGCTGATAGTAATCCTCGATATAAGCTGTCAAGTTCTCCTTTGTGTTGTAGATCAAAGCAATGTCTGGGCTATTGTCTGTCCACAGACTCGGCGAGAAGTGAAGGCCTGGCAAAGAGCTTGTGTACGAGGAAGGCAGCTGGTCCAGATCAAAGCGACGAAACAGATTCATTTTTCCACGGGCTTGCCCGAGTGTTCCCAGCTGGTCTTTGGTCTGAACAAAGTATTTTTGGGCGGCGGGAGAGGTCAAAGTATCATGGAGCTTGAGTTGAAGTGCTGCACTGTTGGATGCGTACTTGGCAGTGGAGCCTTCGTATTGGAGGGACAAGAATAGAGTCTCTGAGGGGTGGTCATCAAGCCACCGATAGAAACCAAATAGCACATCATCTAGAGTCGCAGTCTCCGAGAGCAGCGCCTGAGAATGATAGAAGATGATTGTGCTGTTTGTGGCATCGAAAGCGTACCGAAGATCGAATGCACGAATTCCCATGTTCAGCATGTCAATCAGAGAGAGATCTTGGCAGCGGAGTGCTTCAGGCACTGGCGGTGTGACCTGGTTAAGGTCGGTGATACCGCGGTTGGCATCTTGGGTGGCTTGGGTGTAGTTCCACGTCGCACTATCATGGGTGCCAGGGATATTCATGTGGACTAGAAGGATTTCATCCGAATACCTTTTCATCCATGTTGTCTTGTCATCATTTGACTTGGCATAAGAGCCAAAGATGGGCGAGGCGTCATGGAGCACTTTCTGCAGGGCGAAATTAGCCAGCGAAGTGGATTGGGCAACAGAGACCCATGAGGTGGCCATAATAGCCAGGGGCAGAGCGATGCCACGCATTTTCAAATTTGAGATAATCGTTGTGACTGAACCGTGGGAAATGGTAATGAGTAGGGAATGAGGACAGCGACTCTCGGCTGCACCCAATAATTTATGCCGGCATGATGTTCAAGCACCCCTTGGGCGGGCAAGTACTTAGTACAGGCGGGCGCCGTATCTTCGGGAAAATTCCCACACCAACGCACACGGCTTTCACTATATTCCGGCTCTTTACCCGATCGAGGAGAACAGACGACATCTCAGATTCTCTGCAACCTCTTTGCGTGGGGCTCACTTCGCGTCGGAGAGTGCTTGTTCCCACGTGTGGTGAAGCAGATCGCGCGACTGGTCACTAAGGGAGGTGGAGCCCCTCGCAGTCGATCTCTAGTGCGACCGAGCTGCCGAGCTCTGATGTCAACGCGATTAATAAATTGAGAAACGCGCGCTGGATTGAGATGACTGTCCAGCATCCGTTGAGTTGATTTCTATTCCACCTTTTGATCATCGACTCATGATGCGCAGTCTCACTGCTGGTCTGGTCCTCGGGGCTGCTGGCCCGGTTCTCGGCCTGTCTCCCCTGGATACTTTCTACCCGCCAAATCTCAATGATACTTCATATATCTCGAATGCTTCCATCGGGACTTATGGTGGTATCTACAAGGCGCCCACTAATGGCCCTGCCGATGGAAATCCGTATGGTACTTATGACTACTGCTCCATGCCGCACCCGCGCACCCAGGAGTACAAGATGCCAGGACCCATCGCCAACGGGTCCTTGAAGGGCGAAATTGTTTACCTGGAATACCTCCAGCGTCATCAACGGCGCTCCCCTTACAACATTCTCCCCGGTGGCGAGGCGAGTTCTCTTCTGACCTAGAGTACATGAACCTCGGCTAACATCCTTCTAGAATCAAGATTATGAGTGTGACAATGTTCGGCCTTACCTCTATGCAGGTGCAAACAGCAACAGCGGCATTCAGCCTATACCGATGTACGCTCAGACTTACCAGGATCCTACCAACCCTTTCGTCCCGCTCGTGAATGGTACTTGCCAGTATCCCCAGATTACTATCGGCGGTGTTCAGGATGGATACCAGCACGGTGAGGATCTCTGGAAGGTCTATGGCAAGAAGCTTGGCCTCATTCCCAAGAAACCTAACAGTCGTGTGTGGTTCCGCTCCAGTGAATCTGCCCTGACCCAAGGCTCTGCTGGTGCCGTCCTTCGCGGAATTTGGCCCGACTACGACGGTGCTCTACCCCTGCACCAGATGGACTCGTCGGTTGACACTGTCAACGAGGGTTATTCCTGCAGTGCCATTAGTTCCACACTGAGTGCCTTGCAGTCCACCGCTGAATGGAAGGAGCATCTCTCTGTGACCAGCGACCTGCGCTCTAAGCTTGGCTCCATGCTTGGCGCCACATCTAGCTCGTGGCAGAACACCTTCGACCACTTCTGTGATAACTTCCAGGCCCGCCTCTGCAACGGCTACGAGTTGCCCTGCAGCGTGTCCGATCCCTCTGCGTGTGTGACCATGGAGATGGCAGAGGAAGCTTTCCGTGCCGGTGACTGGGAATGGAACTACTACTGGCGCGCCAACCCCTACGTCACCAAGTACATTCAAGTCGTGGAGGGTCTTTTCATTGGTGAGATCGTCGCTCACCTGCAGGCCGTGCTGGATGGAACCTCTACTCTTGACTACAGCCACACTTTCATTCACGACGGTGATATTGGACCCGTCCTTGGAGCTCTGGGTATCAACGTTCTGCGATGGCCGGCCATGGCATCCAACATTGCTTTCGAAGTTTGGTAAGTCCATGGACTCCCCGCGCAGACTTCTAGTAGATATTTTCTAACGTGCGACAGGAAAACTCACGGCAAGGGAAGTGCTGGCTACTATGCCCGTGTTCTCTACAGTGGCCAGCCCGTACAGTCTATCCACGGTACTCTGGACTGGATCCATCTTTCGGATTTGATCGCTATCCTGAAAGTCTATGTGCCCGAGGATATCAAGTCGCTCTGTGGTTAGGTCGAGCTAAGAAGGAGGGCTTGACAACACATAGCATACGTAGAATAGTCTCTCATAATTAATTTTGATCCACAATACCTCCCAACAAAAGTGTACTTTGTCAATGTAGTCGTTTATTGTGTTGCTCCATACCTGTCGGCTCTTCCTCGGAAAGATCCACTTGAAGCCCAGGGGCAGCCACACCCCACGCCCATGTGGGTACTGGTCATTTAACATAACCTCAATTCTTCAACGAGCACCGACCTGACATTTTCCGACTCCACTTTGAGCTTATCCCTCGGCCCTTATGCTAAATAAGCGACAGTAGAAACTCTAGAACCGGCAAGATGTTGTGGTCTTGCGCGCTAAGTTAGCGTGTCCAATGAAAATGGCATTCATACGATCGTGTCTTCCATGATACCCCACTCATGCCTTTCACCCCTGCAGGCCCTTGCCCCATAGAGTGTCAACATTCCGAGCACGTGTGAAAACGGACGCGCTTTTTTATCCGATATGGACTTTTTGGCTGCTGTTGGACGTTTCAAGCCTTTCGGGGCCGCGAGTTCCGGTCGGTAAACACGGAATATACTCGAGGTAGGAAGAAGGTTTATGTGTAAATGAGAATATTTAAAATCTATCTCGCTCCTTCCTTTTCCAGAGATCAGGAACAGGTCTCGGGGTTCCAAGCAGTCTACCATGTGGAGATCATTGGCTGCCATCACTCTTTTTGCCGTACCATCTCTCCAGGGTGCGGTTGGGAAACGATTTGCTCCCCTCAAGTTCTCCAAAGATGGGAAATTTCAAATCTCTATTCTGGAGGATCTACACTTTGGAGAGAGTAAGTTACCTGTGTCGTCGTAGAAGACTCGAACGCTAATTATAAAACTAGATGCGTGGGACTCGTGGGGACCCGAGCAAGATGTCAACACCGTTACCGTGATCAACGAGGTGCTGAATGCCGAGTCGCCTGATCTTGTCGTGTTGAACGGAGACCTGATCACCGGTGAAAATGCCTTCTTGGAAAACAGCACTGTCTACATCGACAAGATTGTCAAACCTCTTGTTGACCGTGGCTTGACTTGGGCATCTACTTACGGTAATCACGATAGCCAATACAATCTCTCACGCTCGGCTATGCTGGCTAGAGAACATCAGTGGCCAAACTCACGGACCCAGCAAATGGTTTCTGGCCGTGAGGCCGGTGTGACCAACTACTATCTCCCTGTGTATGGCTCCAAGAATGATCATTCTACTGGGGTACCTGAAATGCTGCTATGGTTCTTCGATAGCCGTGGCGGGTACTATTATCAAGAACTCGATTCTGCTGGAAATCAGGTCGCGCAACCGAATTGGGTTGACGTGAGCGTTGTGGATTGGTTTGAAACCACGAGTGCGGACTTGTTCAAGAAGTACCGCAAGCATATTCCCTCTCTGGTATTCGTTCACATTCCTACCAATGCTTCCCAGGCTATCCAGACTCAACTCGGGGTCAACGCCCACAAGGAGCCAGGCATCAATGACGATTACGTTCTGGCACAGCAAGGCGAGGGCTGGTGTGCGGATGGAAGCAATGACAGCTCCTGCGTGTACGGTGGTCAAGACGTGGCGTTCATGAAAGCATTGGTCGATACACCTGGTGTAATTGGAGTGTTCTCTGGTCATGACCATGGGGACACATGGTGCTACAAGTGGGATACTCTCATCCCCGGTATGTCAGTGAAAGGAAATGGCATCAATCTTTGCTTTGGACAGCACACCGGATACGGTGGATATGGCAACTGGATTCGAGGATCGCGACAGGTTCTTGTGACAGAGTCTAAGCTCAAGAATATGGAGATTGACACCTGGATTCGATTAGAGTCGGGAGATGTTGTGGGATCGGTCTCTCTCAACTCAACCTATGGCGAGGATGTCTATCCTAGTACTCCCGATACACGTACTTAATGCCCCAGGTGTAATTCACCTTGGCTAGCAAATAGTATTAGCAGGTGCTCTCGTTAAATCTGCTGTGAAGATAATCTGATTGTCTGTATCGTATCTGTGTTATTTAGAAATCCTCACTTTGCCTCGTAGTCACATCCCCTGCCTCCCTTTCATCCACTGTCAACTCGCTTTTGGCGTTGCGAATTCGAACAAATCCCAATACAATCAGAAGTCCAAGAACGGAGAGACCCGTTTGGAACCAAAACACTGCCTTGTAGCCTTCTCGTTCACCATTTATCTTCGTTTGAGTTTCGACAATATCTGCAAATCCCAGCATGACCGCAATGCCCATATGCATGGTACAGTAGATCAAAGCAGCAGCCAGACCCTGCTTAGCCCTCGGCATGCTGGTTGTGATGAAAATATTGGCAACGTTGAAGCTAATGTCAATAGCAATGGTACCGCAAATCATGGCGGGGAAGACAAAAGCCCAATAATTGCCGCCGAGTGGTATCAAAGCGAACAATAGCCCCGATCCGACGTATCCAAGGCATGAAATGATCAAAAGTAGCGTGCCAGATACTTTGTGGAGAATGAAGCCTCCTGTCACTGAGAGTACGAGGCCACCGACTGCCATAGGTACTGTCCACGCGACAATTTGGAGAGGAGTAGCGCCCATAAAATCGGACATGCTGTAAAAGGTTAGTTTTTTGAACGTCAATAGTAGAAGCAAAGACTTACTATAGCACTCCGTAGAGAAGGAAGACCCCAAGACTTCCGTAGAGACAGAGTAATGCCAGCACCAACGGCGTCATAAACTTGACTCGGAATATGTCGCCCGGAAGCAAAGGGTTCTCAACAACCCAACCTTCCAGGTAAGCCATAAGACCAAGAAGAATAGTACCAATGACAAAGAGTACCGGAATATATGGCGTCCTCCAGCCTTGCGGGGCATATGAGCTATCTGCAATAGCAAAGACAAATAGCGTGGCGCCCGAGATCGACAGGCCAAATCCAACCCAGTCCATCTTAATTGCAAGCTTTCGTTTCTCCGAGTAGTCCCGCTGAATCGAGAAGATTGACGAAATCGCCATAATAGCCGACAAAATAGCCCCGATGAAGAAATACCACCTCCAACTCAAATACTGGCCACAAATTCCGGACACGAAGAAGCCAGCGAAGAACCCTAAAGCGGCACACGCGCCATAAATGCTGAAAACTAGGTTCTTGCGTGGACCCGGTCGGTATGTGCTTCCCAGAATCATCATGCCCGATGGAAGCAGAGCCCCAAGAGCTAAGCCTTGCAGTGCTCGGCAAATTATCAACATTAACCATGTCTGAGAGACGCCGCAGAGGGTTGATGAAATTGTTAACCAGATAGCTCCGGCGTTGTAGACAATGTAGCCGCCATACATGTCAGTCAGGCGGCCAAATATTAGGAGTGTCGAGGTGACGGCGAGGGAGAGAGCTGTGGTGGGCCATATCGTTGAGCCTGCTGGAATACCGAGTTCTTTTATGAGCGTTGGGAGAAGAACATTCGACCCTGTTATGTAAAACTCCTATTGAACAAGTATGTTAGACGTAGATAGTCTGACCTGTCGGGTGTCGTTTCTTCACGTACTGCTAGAATTTGGGACATGACAATCGAGAAACAAAACGCTAGTTCGGGCCCTCGCCCTGAAAAGGCCTTTGGGCGCTCTTTTCCCAGTTTCTCTAGATCCAGCATGGTTGCGGATAAGTCTGCTCGTTCTTCGTGTGACGTCATGATTGTGATTCCGTGAGTTAAAAGAGCTTTATTGAAGATTAATTGCTTTCTATAATTCTCCAACACCTTACCACATTTCTTATTTATAAAGCGAGGTCATTCTGCCTGCGGCGTTGTCGATTTTTAAGCAAGCTACAACTCATCTACTCTCAACTTCCCAAATAGGCGAACAGAGATCGAATATGCTTGCCAATACTCCGGATCAAGCCTTACGAGACTTGAAGATGAAAGAATTTACATAATGAATTGCAAGCTGCCATCGAAATTCAACGTGGCCGCCGATTTAAAGTCGTGGCCAAGATTTTCGCCAGGGAACTTCCTGATATGGAAGTTGTTAGTAGTGGGGCCGTGAAGATTGTGGGTCCGCGGAACCCGTTAAAGATCCTGAGCCGGAGGTTTTCGATCTCGACAAAGACCCAAGGGAACCTCTTTCGGCAGCCAGATGCACACGGTAGGTTTCTTAGTATTAGAAAATTGTTCTGGATATATCTCTACGCAAAGGAGAGTGCATCGAGTGGCACAAAAAGGCTTGTCATCAGGTGTTCCTGATCTACTTTGCGTCCATTAAAGAGAACTCGACTAATAGTACCTCTTGGTCAAGTCCTAATGTTCGCTGTGATCAGAGAGAAGTTGAACAAAATCATGCAGCTGGAAGAAGTCAGGATATGGGCCCGACTACTATGATATATAAGGGGGAATTGAAACTTTGGGACAAATGTTCGTGCCATGTTACCGCAGTCTAATTAATATAAGTCTTCATCTTCGCAGCCAGATCTCAGAGTAGCCCTCATGGCCACAAAAATTCCTAAAATTACCTTTTTTCTACCATCTTACTGGTTTTATGGTTGAAGGATAAAATTTGTCGATCGAACCCCCCTTTCTCTATTAGAAGTACGATTCATTTCAGGCGTATCAATCCGGAAGGTCCAGTCGACAAGGAACCGAGTAGATTGAAGCTCAAAGTGAACATCAATGCTCTCGCAAGAATCTCGTCACCTCTGAGAAGACAAATCGAACATGAGCATTTTTCACATGGCATGGCGATTATTTTGAACATACCTTCTTGAAACTGCTTAGGCATATCCTGCACAATCCAATGGCCGCAGTCCATATCCACAATCTTCGATTGCGGAAAAAATTGAGAAATTAGTGGAAAAGAACTTCGCGGGATGTAGTTGCTTTGAAGAGCTCGAAGGAAAAGAGTCGGTCCCTGAAACGAGGCACTCCCACTGCTATACGGAAAATCCCCCAGTGGTCCCATGGCCTTTCTCAGGGTCTCCAGGGGAACCCGTAATTTCAAGTAAGGTGAGTCTTTAGCCTTGACAAAATTGCTCAACAGCCAGAGTCTGACAGGTGGATCCTGCATCGTGCTATCAGCGACTGAATACCATCAGCAATAATCGATCGAGGTCTAACCAGGTCAAATTGACGAATTATCTCGTCAGCTTCAGCATGTGTGCGGACTTTTTCTTGCTCAGCCTTTGCCATGCTTTCAAGGTATATGAGGAAATCCTGGCCAACAGGCAGATTGATGGGACAATTGTCAACAGCCACCACATTAGACACTAATTTCGGTGAATGAAGTGCTAGAGTTAAGGCAGTTTTTGCACCCCTATACCACTGTATCAGCATTGGAACACTGCATTATAATCCACAATCTGGGAACCTACATTGAGTGGCCAATCAGCGTCGGTCTTATGAGCCCATGTTGACCAATGAATGACTCAACATCCAATGCCATCTCCATGTAATCATGCTTTGGGTGGTGACCGGAGTCACCATGATTTCGAAGATCCTAGATCAGTGTTATATTAGCTTATCACGCTGATCCTCGAGCTCCCTGATTTCGCCATTACCAAAGCGTAAACATCACGCGCCAATTCTTCGGCAAGATTCCTGAAGGGTAACGGATAAGCATTGTGACGCGTGATTGGGGGTCAAATATCGTGTTCACCTGCTCATTTGCCTATTCTCTCGTTTTGAGCCGAGGAAACCATGAAGAAAGAGGATCGGCGCATGTTTAGCTAGACGAGTTGAGGGGTCATTTTTACTTGAGCGATGCAGTTCGTAAGCTAATCGCACCCTGGCGGCTGCGAGACCTCTCATAGTCCTTCCTGTCTTCCTTTTCCCTCGATTGATGGTGCACAGCGAGTGACAGCGAGATTGTGAATGGATCGGGGAGATGTTCGACTTATTTGACGTTCGGGAACGTCGGCGTCGGCGTTCCTGCAAAATGCCGATCGGGGTAAGGATCCACTGCCCGACATCCCGTCGCTTGGCACAACGTACGGAACTTGCTGAATATATGGCAAATCTTGGGATCCTCGTGAACAATTCTTCTTAGGCTTATTAAATATTTATTTATACATTTATCAAGGGGTAATTTCGCATTATTTCAATCAGCTATGATCCATGAGCAATCCTCCGGAGGGGGGCATTCAACAATATATCTTCCATCGAGAGACCGAGCTAAACTATGTTGAAGTGATATAACCTGATTGCGAGAAGCATCTGCTCTGTCAAAAGACCCTGGGTGAGATTAATATTTTCTAGAAGCAAATGAGACCTAATCTTGTAAGACTACTATGTTGACCATTGTTCATCTTGATTTACTGTTCTATTGGAAGTTAGTGCAGTAACATAAATCCGTGGTTTCCCCCAAACAGTGACATGAAGTTCTGATCCACTGATTCAGAACAGTAGCTTGAATAGAATGTTAAAAGATATTGATCTCTGATTGAAAGATAAGAAAAGAGTCATTTTGTACAGCGGTCACTTTTCAAATAGCTCAAATCATGATCCAATCATGCAAGATATGAAAGTGCTCAAGTTGAAATGCGGGGTGTGCGATGGCAAGGAAGCCTCGTTTGCTCAGATGAACCGATCGCCCCAAAAAGGCTTGACGAACGCCGATCGATATAACACTAGTCTGCCGATTCTCCTAGATGAATCTCGGATAATGAGAACTACAACTCTATCCGGCATTTGATACGAGTTTTTAGAATTTTAAGATCGCCAGTTTCGCATCCCAGCTGGGTGGACGCTGCAAATCCTGATTTCTGTTTTGAAAGACTCCAACATGCGGTGGACTACACCCTCATATCTTCTGACTCTCAATTCTTCTTTTGCTGCTTCAGCTCAGGCTATGAGATTCAATAATTGATCTGCAGAAGTTGAACACCACTTTTTTTCTCCTATCCAGGTCTCAGCTCAATAACACATCTATTCAACTTGATCAACCAAGGCGAAGTGGTTGGTATAATCCTCTTCGGGGAAATAGCGCCGAAAATTTCCGATTCAATAGATGACTATAGCATAGCTCAACGCACTTGGGAAGTCCTCTGTTGGTCATGACCGACCAGAAAGGAGAGGTCCGACGACTGCCTGGTGGACCAGTCCCAAACACCAAACAAGTTGGCCAGTCGAGCAGCCCACGAGCGGCTGCGATATAATCTGGTAAGGACGCTGCTAGTGCTCTCCGGGCATATCAGGTGAGTATAAATCTTGCACCAGGTTTCGGTATTTATCGCAAGGCAGGCGACTTCGTTGATAAATACGGTCGCTCTTATGGGGGATTCCATTGGACTGGTCGCGAAATGCTGACCAGCTTACAGACACAGTCTAGGTTGGGCCTCTTCAAGCATTTGCTAATGACGCCGCGCATATTGTTCTGGCTGGCCAGGCCGGTGTGGATATAATTCTTGTCTCCGCTAGGAATATTAACAAGGCGAAGCTATTGCTGATGCGCTAGTGTTAGCCTTGCAGGGTGGCTCGTTATCGCAGGACTATTTTTTCAGAAGCTACTGCTCGCATTCTAGCCTTTCGTGAGAAGATCACTATCTGAAAGCTTGGTTGCTTAGATTGAGACGCGACAAGGCGACTTGTTTGGAGATATGTACTGACTGAAAAGACTGCCTAGCGATTAATGAGACTGATGGCGATTTGAAGCAAGCTTTTTACAACGGTTCATTGACCTGCTCGAGGATGATCTCCAGTTCTGGCCCTATCTGCAAGCAGAGATCGCTGTTTCATCGAAAAATCACTTATTATGAATCAGCACAGTCATGGCAGGACTCTATTCTAATTTGTGATGCCACTGTAGCAGATGAAAAGTCTGGGCTTAGAAACCAAAGATATGGATTATCCGGACATACTCATATATCAGGATCTTTCTAAATACCTTCAAGAATATCCTTTTTTTTAGGTGGCACAGATACTGTTTCTGTGGTCTGTCGCTCAACTCGTCCGTCGCTGAGATGACTGTCAGATTTTGTTAGAGTTTTTAACATATGGAGACCTGCTGTAGCATATAGGAATACTAGGATGACGCTGAACGAGAACAAGAGGTGCATCGTCGCCTTAGCAATTCTTCTGTAAGCAGCATGTGCTCCACTCTACTGCGTATTTATGATGCATTAGAGCTCAATCCATACTCAGCCCCACCGCAGTAAATCTCTGCAAGGGCGAGATTTATAGTTGCAGTAGTCATTGCTGCAATCATTTGAAGCGATAAAGGACGATTCCCACATGCGATGAATAGATTCCAATACACACCGATTACCTCCGTTAATGTTACTCGAGCTCTATAGAGAAATGTTAAAAGTTTTCCCGGCAATTGGATTCAGGCTGAATGTTCTATGGTATGTTTGTCGAAACAAAGCGGGCGCGTGTCGCAGAGGCTCGTCGGCTGTCATCCGCTCCAATAGTTTGGCACACAAATAAGCAGAACTCCGCCATAGTCATGCTTCGAGTGGGTCTGTCTCCGTTCTATCCAGCAGCTCAACAAGTCAGCGTCCCGGAATTTTCAGGACTGTTCCCATTGCTCCAACATCTGGAAGAAATGCTGGGAAAGACCTCCACAGGAGCTCTTATATGCTCGGCAAACGGCCACTCCCGAACGTGGGGCATATGAAAGCGAGGACCCAAAGGCCAATCTTATTCTATATGAGTTCAGATTACTGCCCGACTAGCGCCTTCTAGCCTGTTTGTTCCTTGGCGCTTGTGCGCGTAGTGTTCGACGGCGCTTACACGATTACTTGGCGATTTGTCTTCGCAGCCACTGTCGGAGCTCAAAAAATCAGTCGCAGTATGTGTGGATCTTCGAATAGCCGCTAGTGGTGGGCTCGGGAAGGGCTCGTGGTTCCTTGTTTGGAGCCGAGATCCTTGACGCGAGCCGAGGAGGGGCAATTTGCGAGTATGTACTGCGACTGCCAACGGCGGTGACAAGCAACTTGTGCTCCTCGTTCTGTGTTACATCTTGTATGACCAATATTCCATTGGGGGAAAATTTGGTGAAACAAGTCAGGATGTGAGTGCCATTTGAAGAGAAAGGCTCCGAGAAAGATTCGGGCGGCTCAAAGGCGCAAGACAGATCGAGAGTCATGCTCGGAAAATTGGAGCCTAAATGGCAGCCGTGGAGGGTCCAGAGGAGAGGCAGAGTTTGCAGTCTCCGTGTGTCTAACTTTGATCGAGTTAAGCTGGCTTGACTAGCCCGGACTATTCTGGTGGGGCCAAAATGCATGTGCTTGTCTGCTTGAACAGGCTGTGTGTTGCATACAAAGCTCACGACCTCGGACATTTCGTGAGACTAGGATCTTGAATACGGTCCACGAGATGATGTAAATGGGCAGTACGACATTATGTATCTTCTATCTCGTTTCCTTTGTGTTTGAAATACAACCACCTTATCCTAGAACAACGTGACGATAACGCCACTTCGGACCCGATCGGACTCGTCTCCCGGCCCGTTCAACCGTTGTGGTGATGTGCTTTTTGAGCTCCACCTGCGTCAACAGCAAAAGCTGGTCCCGACCTGCAAGTCTCCGCTCTCCGCCCTCCGCCCTCCACCTACCGATCCTATCGCTTCATAAATTTTCCCCTCTTAATTACCTCCCCTCGCCAGGTCGGATCCTACTCTTTCACTTTCCCGGCTTGTTCTCAGACTCGTGCTTCCGCTGTACGAACTCTGTTCCTTGATTTGACCCTGGTCCATCCCTATCGCGCAGTCCAACGCCACTGAGCGTATCGCGGACGAACTGCCGTCATGGGCCTCTCCAAGACCAACAGGATCATCATCCTGCTGGTGATTGATTCTGCGTTCTTCCTACTAGAGCTCATTACAGGTAATTGATGTCTACCGCGCATTCGCATCGAGCCTCTCCCGCTTTTGTGCCCAGTCTCTGACAATATTGGCTTTTCTAGGCTACGCTGTTCACTCGCTTGCGCTTGTCGCCGATTCCTTTCATATGGTATGACTCGCGTCGGATCACCACGATCTGTTTTTTCAGTCTTCCATCTGACCCGCATTCTAGCTAAATGATGTCCTGTCCCTTTGCGTCGGGCTCTGGGCCGTCAAGGTCGCTAATCGCGAAACAAACTCGGAGATGTACACATATGGCGTAAGTGGTCCACAAGGTACCTGGGTGCCCCGCGCGC
The DNA here is from genome assembly GCA_037356195.1 of Penicillium sp. F50. Taxonomy (NCBI): domain Eukaryota; kingdom Fungi; phylum Ascomycota; class Eurotiomycetes; order Eurotiales; family Aspergillaceae; genus Penicillium; species Penicillium sp. F50. The sequence continues at coordinate 671,647 of JAYXSA010000040.1, forward strand.
AAACCGGTCTGACATCCAACCTTTTGCAATACAGTGGCAACGAGCGGAAACTCTCGGAGCGCTCGTCAACGGCGTCTTTTTGGTGGCTTTGTGTATGTCAATTTTCCTAGAGGCCATCCAGCGATTGGTAGAGCCCCAGGAGGTTCAAAACCCCAAGTTGGTTTGCATTGTCGGCTGCTTTGGACTATTATCAAACATCCTTGGCTTGGCGCTTTTCCATGACCACTCGCACGGTGGACACGGTCATGATCACGGTCATGGCACTGGACATGATGAGGAGGATGTGGAGCACGGACACGGCCATAGCCACGAGAACGAGGGTACACCTTTCCTGGCCACGGATCAAGGAGACGTGAACGCGACATTGGCTAAGGGTAGCCACGGAGCTTCTGGTCTTGAGAGCCGGAATGGACTCATCAGCTCTGCCACCGAGCCCTCGTCCCCGTCCCGCAAGCGCCGAGTAACCGACTCGCAAAGCCGCGGCTCTCGCCGATACAGCACCTCTCTGACGAACGTCGAAGCTATCTACGTGCACCCGGCTACCCTCCGACAGGATATTATTGCCGCCAGCCGTGGTGGTTTCGACAGTGAGCAGTCGTCCGACAGTGATAGCGGTGAAGGCGAGGTGGTCAACGAGCGATCTGGCCTTTTGCGCAACCGGGATCGTGCCTCCAACTACACCGATGAGAACGGAGTTCCCTTCAAGGTCCCCGATCACCCCACGGATGAAGATGTTCACAAGAGTCATAACCATGCCCAGCCCAAGCCGAAGGGCCAGAAGGGTGGCCATGGTCACGGTCACGATCTCAACATGCGCGGTGTCTTCCTGCACGTCATGGGTGATGCGCTTGGCAACATCGGTGTTATTGCTTCTGCGTTGATCATTTGGTTGACCGACTATGAGTGGCGTTTCTATGTCGATCCCGGTATCTCTCTGGTCATCACAGTCATCATTCTGGCCTCGGCAATTCCGCTGTGCAAGGCTGCCTCACGCATTCTTCTACAGGCCGCGCCCCAGGGCATGAGTGTCGACCATATCAAGGAGGATATTGAGCGTCTCCCCGGTGTTATTGGATCCCACCACCTTCACGTTTGGCAGCTGAATGACACCAAGCTCGTCGCTTCTATCCATATCCAGGTTGACACGGAGATCAAGGGCGAGGGTTCGGAGCGGTATATGCGCCTTGCGCGCCAAGTGCGCCGCTGCCTGCACGCTTACGGCATTCACTCTTCTACTATTCAACCCGAGTTCGCTCCCGACAGCGATACCGAAGAGACCCAAAATCAGGCCCAGGCAACGTCATCCCATGCTGGCACTGATGACCCCAACCACTCCAGCCGGGCGACCAGCGTCCGCGAGGGGGACTCTAACGCCTGCCTCCTCGAGTGCGATGACAACTGCGCACGCGTTGGCCAGTGCTGTCCCAAAAAGTCTACTTGATTTCGATTCCCCCATTCGTTCATTCTCCCGTCACAGACCCTGCGTAATCGGTGCGGTTGCACCTCTTCGCTATCCTACAACCCATTCATACTTCTTGTGATCCCTTGTGCTATAACTATACCTCCACGCCCATTTTTTGCGCTCTTTACTTTCCTAATACTTTCACGTGGTCGTTCCCGTTCGCCTCGAGATGAATTCTTTTGGGCCTTGTTATTATAAGAAGAGGCTGACCTCGCTGGTGGACTCCCTCCTCGATATCATTGGTGGTGTGGCATTGGATCTGAGCTATCATCGGCATCGAGATCCTTAATGATATCTCGTACCAACATGCGCATGTATTTTTACCCATCATTAATTGAAAATGCTCGATCCAGTGGATTGGACATCCAGCTTCAATCATTTCACAAAAGCCAGCTGTCTTTGCACACTGCGTAGTATACTGGAGTACGATCTGATTTCGTTGACAAAGGTATACACACAAAATGGTCCTCTAGAACTAGCACTAGCAAGAGCGTCAAGGCTCAAGTCGACTGTCACCTACCAAAATGGGTATCGCATGGAAGCATGTAAGCTAAAGGCGTCTCAGACTCTCAGACCACCCCAATCATAATCATTCGCATAGTCACGTGACCAGGAGACCCCGACGATCCCCACAGTCAAGACGGGTCCGGCCAGAACAGCCCAAACACCCCTTGATTCTCATCTGCAACACACCATGCAATAGGAAGAGAAAAGTCGCGGTTGCGGATATACCTCGCCACACCATCCACTCATTTGATCAACTTTCTGTGCATTTCAGAGCATGCAGCGACTTTCCTTACGTTGACTTCTTTTCCCAAACCCGTGTCTACGGGGTAGCCAAGCTACATACCCCCCTCACACGTACAGGCACTCTTAGCGGTCGCCAATATGAGCTACGCCTATCCACGCAGCGCTGGCGCTTCATCCCTCCCTTCATTCAATTCGGTTTCTGGACCAGCATCGGGTGTTGTTCGACAGGCATTGGAGGGACTACCGGCGACGGCGAAAGAATGGTTTGCGGAGGGTGCTGCGAGCTTTAGGAGGACGAGGGGAAGGCGTGATGTCCGTGGCATGGTGACGTTGGTTTTTCGACGCTTGTTTACGGTCGCCAATGCTGTTATTTTACTGTGGTTGTTCACACTTTGGTGGGGAGAGCGGACGGTCTTTCAAGAGGCCATTGACCGCTGTGTTTGGGAGAGTTGGGAGAAATGGGTATGTTACTTGCGACTGCATGAAGCCATTACGTGCCAATGAATGGCAAACCTCGATCTGACACTTTATCTCTAGCCCCAAGGTGCCACTCCACATCATATCGCTTTCATTGCCGACCCCCAGCTTGTCGATCCTCACACTTACCCCGGCCGCCCGTGGCCTCTTTCGTCACTTACGGTCAAATACACCGACCAATATATGCGTCGGTCATTTTCACTCATACAAGACCACCTCGAGCCTGATTCCGTCTTGTTTCTTGGCGATCTCTTTGACGGCGGACGAGAGTGGGCTACCAGCACGACCACTAGCCCCGAGGCGCGATACAAGAAGATTTCGGATTCATTCTGGAAAAAGGAATATGGTCGGTTCATGAGGATATTCATAGAACCCTGGCTCAAGCAGTATTCCTCCCCAGTCGATGGTCGGGGACGCAGGATCATTGCTAGTCTGCCTGGAAACCATGATCTGGGATTCGGCAATGGAATCCAAGAACCCGTGCGCCGGCGGTTCCAAAGCCACTTTGGCAATGGTAATCGGGTTGGCGTGATTGGAAATCACACTATCGTTTCTGTCGACACCGTCTCTCTGAGTGCGATGGACCAACCTGATCCCTTGACGGGGAGCTCTCCTCACAAAAGTGAAGGGGAGGAAGATGACTTTCCTCGGCCCATCTGGAAAGATGCAGATGAATTCTTGGATCAACTGGCCGTCCGTAAGGCAACTGCGGAGACGGAGGAGCTCCGGGTGCTGCAGGACCAGTCGGAAGACCTGCTCTTCAAACACTCAATCGTGGAAGCGGGGGATGATTCTGTTGAACGACTCCCCCAGCCCAAGTCAGCTGGGTTTCCTACCATTCTCCTTACACACGTTCCGCTTTACCGCAAGGCAGCTACCCCCTGTGGTCCACTGCGTGAGCGTCTTCCACCATCGGCACCGGGTCTGGAAGAAGACGAGCCCAATTCACTCCGGCTCGGTGGTGGTTATCAGTACCAGAACGTACTGACCCAGACCATCTCCACCGAAGTGGTGTCCAAGGCTGGGCCCAATGTGGTCCAGGTCTACTCCGGCGATGACCACGACTACTGCGAGGTCACGCACCGCGAGTTCAACGGCTCCCCCAACGAGATCACCGTGAAGAGCATATCCTGGGCCATGGGCGTCCGACACCCTGGCTTTGTACTCACCAGTCTTTGGAACCCCATTGACCCCATCACGGGCGAGTCCATCCAAAAGGGCTCCTCGCCCACCATCCAAAACCAGCTCTGTCTCCTCCCCGATCAACTGGGGGTCTTCATTCACTATGTCTGCGTCCTGGGCATTACCCTAGCCATACTCCTCGCTCAGGCCCTCTACACGACAATCACTTCCCCGGAGTCCCCCACTCCTGCCAACGGCAACGGCTCCGTCCTTCCCCTCGCCGAGCGACGCAGCTATCACTCCAATCACCAGTACCAGTCCAGTACGTCCAGCTCCACATTCCCCTCCGGTGGCCTCATCGGGCGTGCCGGGATTTCACCCTCCGCCCGCTACTCCAACGGTGACGCTTATCGGGGTCTAGATGATGATGCTGCTGCTATGAGCACAAAAGATAAGGGATTCTATCGGCCAGCGGTGCCTGCGAAGGGCTTACGAGCGAAGGCTGCGCTTGTTGGGAAGAATTTCTTGCGGTCCGTGCGGTCTGTTGCGCTGGCTGTGCTGGCTGTGTACTTTGTTCTTATCTGGCGCTGGTAGCCGGGGGAGCGAGTCGTGTGTGTATGTGTTTATTAAAGGCGTAAAGTGTATAGACAATCATAGACCTTCCATATCATGGTTCTTCTCTATCCTCTTCCCCTCAGCGAGCCCTATCCATGACGTCCTCCGCAATGAGAGCATGTTCACATCATTCCTGGAAACAGCCCGACGGTACACGACCAAGTTCCAACAAGTTCCAACGATCTCTCCTCCCATCCCGACCCCGACTTATCCCCATAAATCCCGTATTTTCTACTTCCTTCCCCCTCCCTCTTCCCCACCACCGTCCAGTCCCTGTAGCCCGCGTTTTCGACCCCAAATTCCCTGCTCCGTACTGCCCCAACCGGTCTAGTCTCGGCCCTGAATCCCATCCGATCCCGAAACCCAGACCCTCCCCACTATCTCTTCAGGTTTCGCCGAATGAACCGGGCATTTTTCGGAGTGCCATCGGGTGCCTGACCAATCCGCTGCCCGGGAAAAATCCCGCACCGGAGGAAGGTCATGTTTAGGCTTCAGCTAGGGTTGATACAGGACCCGGGCCGATCGTCACACGGAAGGATGGACGAGAGAGTGTCGAGCATGGAGGGCCCCGTGGGATGATGGGATCTGCGGGTCTTACTTACCTGTTACCCCGAGATCAGCCCGCGGGTTTTCTTTCTTTGCAGGGTATTCTACTCTGTATTCGTGTTTAGAGAGACTGATGCTATGTGACTAGATTGTTGGATAGACCCGTAGTACAGTCAGGCACAGCAGATGGATTGCTACTACTGAATCACTGTCGGTGCCTTGCCCTGCCCTGCCTTTCCTTCCTGTATGTCTGTCTGTCTTTCTGTATGCTGGTGGATCCAACCCCGATGTCCAACAGACTTTTCCGCGTTTCAGGGCCTATCGCCCCATGTCGCCCTTTTCACGATGAACGGACTAATCTGGCACCGGTGAGACACAAAAGAAGGTGGGGGGGGGAGGGGGTCCGCATGGCATCCCTCGATTCCATGCGGGTCTCATCTTACACTCAAGTCTGGAAGTTTCTCCAGTAATTCCATTATTTACTAGGGACCGTCTTCTGTGTCAGATCCCGAGACACGGTCGGATGGGGCGTCGACCCGGGCCAGACTTTCGGTATTGGGCCGTACGATTGACTTCGGCTGACGACATTGGCTGTCGATCAAAACTATGTTTTTATTTTTGCCTAGTGTGGTATGATCTGTGCCGTCCTGTGCTGTTCCATGTAACTAAACTAGACCTTCTGGGGGAGTTGGTGGCTATGTTCTGGGGATGCGGAGGGAGATTGGGGATTGACAAAACCTGGAGAATGGGGGGTTTCGCCAATGGAGATGGGTTCATCACATTGCGGACGGTTTACGTGCTCCTTTGTTGATTTACTTTGACTCGAGGTATGAAAGTGTCAACTTTGTCTGTGTCGCCCTGGCTCTGCTCTGTACCTGACGGGCATAACGTAAGTGGTTTGCGCCTAGAACCTAGCGACGCCACGATCCGCGGCGGTGGCTACTCTTGTTTTTTGCTTGATTTCCTTGGTAAATTTTTTTTGCTATTTCACGATGATCAGTAATCATCAGATGCGCCACGGTTAGGTTTGTATCAGAATAATTCGTACAATTTTATTCCCGTAAGCACGGAATCTGACAAAATTTCGTTTACCCTCACCCCCGGCTGCGGGGACAGTTGAGTGTTTCGAGGACTTCGTACAACAAAGTACTTACTCCGGACTGAAGCTACCCGCAACCGGGCGAACCCCGTTTTCAGCTGTCCACGTGAGACCTGGCCTAATAATATTCTTCGAGAATCGGATTCTCCACATCTCAATGCTAAAAACTGCTCCAAAAAAAAAGATTCAACGGTCACCAGACACATCAACACAGCGTCCGTTGCTATTCTGAACGCAGGTCCGCTTGGCTGGTGCTGGTCCTGGGTGGCTCAAGCAATGATTTGCAGCCACGGTTAAGCCGCAGGGCCAAATCCCCTGCAGCCAATAGACACTCGTCTCAGTCCACCCGCGTTGTTCCTGGAAAACGTCTCCACTTGAACGTCGTGGCCGCATTGGCTGGTCGTGTTTACTGTACTCTACTCCACTTCCCCCGTGCAGGGAACAATACTCGCGGAGTCGGCGTGCCCGTCGTTCTGGCGTGGGCTGGGGTCCGGAGAAGAGACGCTTTGGAATTGGTGTCTGGTTTCGGTCACTTTGGGGCCCCCCGGGGGGCGTGTTGCTGATCAGGGCCGATTTGAGTTTGGAATTATTGATTTTTCAGGGTTCGGAGGCGGCAGTATTAAACTCTCGTGGTCCTCCTGTGGGAGAGGAATTGAATCTCTCGAATCTCTTCTCTCTGCAATTGTTTCTCTCCTTGGGCGATAAGTCGTTGACTCGTTTCTCGCTCCTGGTCTTTCGACTTTACTATCTGAGTGTGTCTGCAGTGCAGCACTTACCCCCCCCCCAATACGATCACATCCTTTCTGCTACCTGAAAATCTTACTCCCATTCCGGTATCCTCTTCTTTTCGCACTCAATTCCCTCACCATGGGCTTCGCATTGAAGAAGCCCGACAATGCCGTCGGCTCAGCAGCCCCGGCCATTATTATTGGTCTTTTCGTTGCCTTTGGTGGTGTGCTCTTCGGGTGAGTTTTGTTCCTTCTTTTGTCTTCGTTTCAAGTGTGAGCCCCCATTGACGATTTTCCCTTTCACAGATATGACACTGGCACTATCAGCGGTATCTTGGCCATGAAGAAATGGCGCGAGATGTTCTCAACGGGATACGTGAATCCCAAGGACGGTCTCCCCGATGTGACCTCTTCTCAGTCCTCGATGATCGTCTCCCTGCTCTCGGCCGGTACCTTCTTCGGCGCCCTCGGTGCTGCTCCGATTGCGGATTACTTTGGTCGTCGCATTGGCATGATCCTGGACACGTTTGTCTTCTGCTTCGGTGTGATCCTGCAGGTTGCCTCGACGTCCATCCCCCTGTTTGTGGCCGGTCGATTCTTCGCCGGACTGGGTGTCGGTCTTCTCTCTGCAACTAGTATGTCAACTCATTCACAGAGATACGTCTCGCCATCAATATCTAACAACGACTTCTAGTTCCCCTGTACCAGTCCGAGACTGCTCCCAAGTGGATCCGTGGTACCATTGTCGGTGCTTACCAGCTGGCCATCACCATCGGTCTGCTGCTGGCGGCCATTGTCAACAACTCCACCAAGGACCGCATGGACACCGGGTGCTACCGTATCCCCGTTTCTATTCAATTCGCCTGGGCCATCATCCTGGTCGCTGGCATGATCGTTCTGCCCGAGACCCCCCGTTTCCTCATCAAGAAGGACCGCTACGAGGATGCCACCAAGGCGCTTGCCCGTCTGCGACGCATCGATGTCAATGACCCTGCTCTCATTGAGGAGCTCTCCGAGATCCAGGCCAACCACGAATTCGAACTCCGTCTCGGCAAGGCGACCTACCTCGAGATCCTCCGCGGCTCGATCGGCAAGCGTCTGGCGACTGGCTGCGGAATTCAAGCTCTGCAGCAGCTCGCTGGTGTCAACTTCATCTGTATGTCACCCTCTTCCCCCCTACCCCCTCCTACAAACCATCCCTTATCCAATACTAATAATGTCATTTCCAGTCTACTACGGCACCACCTTCTTCCAAAACTCCGGCATCAACAACTCCTTCGTCATCACCCTCATCACCAACATCATCAACGTGGTCTCCACTTTCCCAGGCCTGTATATGGTTGAAAAGTGGGGTCGTCGCCCCCTCCTCCTCTTCGGCGCCGTCGGCATGTGCGTCTCGCAATTCATCGTCGCCATCGTCGGCACAGCCGCCTCCTCCACCGTCGCCAACAAGGTCCTCATCGCCTTTGTCTGCGTCTACATCTTCTTTTTCGCCTCCTCCTGGGGCCCCGTCGCCTGGGTCGTCACGGGCGAACTCTTCCCGCTCAAGGCCCGCGCAAAGTGTCTCTCCATCACGACCGCGACCAACTGGCTGCTCAACTGGGCTATTGCCTACGCCACGCCCTACATGGTCAACAGCGGCCCGGGCAATGCAAACCTCCAGTCCAAGGTCTTCTTTATCTGGGGCGGGTTCTGCTTTATCTGTGCGATTTTCGTGTACACTTGCATCTATGAGACCAAGGGGCTTTCCTTGGAGCAGGTCGATGAGCTTTACTCCAAGGTTCCACGGGCGTGGAATTCCGTTGGCTGGGAGCCTTCGGTGCATTACACTGATGTGCGTGATGTCGCGGACGGTGTTAAGGGGAATAATCTGACGCAGCTTGAGAATGAGGCTCACGAGAAGCGGAGTGGAGAGAGTGCTACTCATTTGGAGAGTATTGCCGCGAAGCTGGATGCTTAAAATTTTGATGATGGGTTATGAATGATAGATGATGGATTTGTAATTTTTTATTTTATTTTTGTTTGACTTCATCATTGGGATCCTTTTCATCAAGACCAAGAGCAACTCATTGTGGACGGTTTCTGTTTTTGTGTGGCGCGGGAGTTGCATAGTTCCTCGGCGTGCTCTATTTTTCTTCAATATTCAAAATACACAGATTTACATATGAGATTTTGACCATTTTTCTCTTTTTCACCTTAAGCCCTTACTCGGAGAATTGAATAGTCTCCAAGTGTTTCGGAACGCAAATCCCCTAATCAATTCACAAGCTCTCAATAACATAGTCAATCCAGTCAGATCATTAGCAAGCTCGATACCAAGCTATTAGTTCTCCCCATCTATCTCATTCTCCAAGGTTGTCAACAAATATTAGGACGAGTGGAGAATTTCATCTCAGAAGCTCTCCCAGTCACCCATCATGTTTGTGACATCCTCGTCTTCATGGAATAAATCTTTCACATCTGAAACTTCTACGATGCACTCCTAGGTCAATCCACTTCCCCATTGGTGCCGTTACCATTTTCCGAGGAGAGGACAATGCCAGGGAGATTTTGGGTATTTGGAAAATGAGTGTGCATGATTTTCTTCGAGAGGGAGGTCGGGGTTGTTCGTTCGGATGAGCTCATGGTCACGCGTTTTGTCGAGAATTGTGTCTTCCCTCTGGATCAAGTAGTATAGTTTCTGCATTGGATTGGAAAATGATTCAAGAAATCAATTTAAGTGGAAAATTGAAACATACAATATAGCCGAAAAGGGTGCAATCTGCATAAGAAAAGGCTTCCGCGGTCGTAGTGGTTGCGCAATCATGGACTTTGGATAATGTTATGACGTACAGAATGGGCTTATTAATTCCCAGGCACGGCGATACATTAATAAATGATGTTCTATCTCATACTCGACAAGAGCTCGGGCTAGCAATCTCATAATTGCTCGATAACGGCGCCAAACATGGAATAGTCTATCTTGTCAGGGGATTCTGGAAATTATGAAAACATGGAGCCATCATCTTGCATCGAGGAAAGTAGTCTCAGGGATGCTTTACAATCGAAGCGCACAGGTTGATCATATAATGCAAAGAGCTGCATGCATTGGGAATAAGCTATGCAAAGTCTATATTACAGGGGAAAAGCAAATCTATGTCTATACACACACACACACGTCATACGTCACAAGACTGATTAGGTAGACTTGCACGAGAAGACACCGCCAACGGTACCGTTGTCGTAAGAGTTAATCTGTGACAAATTGTTAGTACTTGAGAGTAACGAAGCAAGTTAAGTATTCGGAAAACTCACGATATCAACAACGCTGGCGTATGTTCCCGCAACCAGCACAACCAGACCAACGATAAGAATAATGGTGTTGACCACGGTGAGGAGCATGTTCTTCTTGTCGAAGATGCTACCCTCTCGAATGAACATGAACCACATGATGGCCGGGAAGTAGAAGGTGAAGCCGGAGACGAAGAGGGAGGAGATGATCGACAGCAGGTCATCGAAGAAGGGGATGACCTCGGCCACCACGAACTCGAGGATGGTCAGGACCACGATCAGGGCCAACCATGTCACCCAGCCCATCTTGGTGTTGACGAAGCGGATGTTGGAGCTCTTGAACATACGGCCATGGATCAAGCGACCCAGAACCACCGTGTTGATGGAGCCACTGATGAAAATGACGGGCAAAGCGATACCAAACGCGACTCGGCTGAGGAGGTGACCCGCAGACAGAAGCGCAGGGCTTTGGACATCCTGGCCAACAAAGGCATACACGAGGGCACCGGTGATAGTGTAGATGAAAATCTCAGCGAGACCGAGAGCCCAGACGGACTTGGGGAAATCGGTAGGAGTGTGCATCTCGTCCATGAAGGAGAACTGGCAGAGGGCGAAACTGTAGGCGAAGATGATGTTGGAAAGCGCAATGAAGGCTTCCGAGAATGTAAGACCCTCCTTGGGCCAGGCGGACCAGTTCACGGCTGCCAGTCCAGTGGAGTTGCTCGCCTCCACACCAGTTCCAATGATGGTGATTCCCACGGCAATGATGATCGAGACGAAGTCAATGTATCCAAGAATCGCCATCTCCGAGAAGCTGGGCGGGACAGCAAAGATGAACAGAATAATGGCGGAGACCACACCGAAAACCACAGAGCAGATGGTGCTCTCTGTGATGGTGGCAAAGGCGATGGTTCCAGTCAAGCAGTGAGATCCGGCAGACAGCAGAAGCTCGAGGGCCAACATGACATAGAGAATCTCATATCCCCATCGGCCAAACATCTGCCTTCCAGCCTCGGGATAGTCCGAGATGTGCGGGAACTTGACCTTGACCTGACCGATGATGTAGCTGGTGTACACCGCGATAAGACCGATGCCAACACAGCAAATCACACCTGCCACCATGCCCAATTTCGCAAAGGTGGCCGGGATCGAGAGGGTTCCAAGAGCAACAGCCTCGACAATCAGGACGATCGTCAGGCGCTTCCATCCGAGACGATTGAACTTCTGGATGCCACCCTCGTAGATCTGCTGCTCCCGATCGGCCAATCCATCATCGGACGGAATCATCTTGTCGGCGTTGTTCTTGTTCGGTGACATCGTAGCGACGGGAGCGGCGGTATACCGAACAACCGGGCGAGAAGGAAGGATTCCGAGGCGGTTGGAGGACGGGTGAGACAACGCGAGAGAGGCGCGACAGAGCGAGCAGCACGCTATTAAAATGGATTTTGACACAAAGCCGAGAAATCTCGGTTCCTGCAAGTTTCGATAGACAAATCGATTGCTCGGTACCTTCCCGAAACAGCTCACCTCTTGCCCTGGGCCCCACCGTTGCAGCCGTGATTGCCAGACTGGTTCTCCACCAGAGTCACATCGATTGGGTGTACGAGATTTTGTTAGTCATGAATTGCAGTTCCTTAGACGCCCTGCATGTCTTTTTCATTGATTATCTATGCTTCTTATCTTGACTTTTGTCAGTTGTTGTCAAGTGAGTACATAACACGATGCTATCCGTTGTAGCTGTATACATCCTGTGCCTGAATATTAGCGCGGCTCTGAAGTTTCTTCACAGACAAGCCAATCGGCTGCGGCCCCGTTCCCAGCCCCGATCCACGCCACTCGAAGCTAAGAGTTTTTTCTTTTCCACTAAGGCCAGTTTAAATTTTACTTGGCCTCCGTCCGAGCCGCGCTTTTCCGTGGAAAACCACGGCAGAGCGTAAGGCCATCCTGCCGAGTTTAACCTTTTCTGCGCATGATGCGTGTCAACCAGGGATGCACTGGGCCACATCGTGCAATTTTTGACGCCGTGGCTTCACACATGCCTGAGGCAGTCATCTGATCATGTGATCCTCCATCCGGCCGTTTTCGTCGTTGAGATGAAACGTTGGGGCTGTGACAAGAATGGGAAGATGTTTTCAAAGCCTACGCGAGTGGTAAACAGGTTTTCTTTTCCTAAACAAACCTGTTGCCAGTCTTTTGACAGGTAAGGGGAACTTCGTATACGACTTTCTCAATCCCAACAACTGTCGACCTTCCACCAATCATCGGCACGGGATCGTCTAACTTTTCGCCTGCCATATTAGCAAGTTGCCGTGTCCGACTTTGTATTGCCGTATTACTAAAAATTAAGTTCAGAGATGAATAATAAGAACCCCGAATTCTCATGCAATGTCACTCTGCAAGTAAACAGTTTGGGGTTTCTGTTCATCACTAGCCGACTTAGTCCCCGCCAATTCTACTCCACAACCCGCTTCTAGCCTTTCTAGCGGCCACACAACAAGATGATGGCTTCCCCGAAAAACATTTTCATCTTCTCAGAGGCAAAAAGAAACGACGCCTGTCGGATTTGAACCGACGCCCGCGAACGGACGTGATTAGCTGATATACCAAGATGGTAACATTCTAGTCACGCGCCTTAGACCACTCGGCCAAAGCGTCTTATTTGATGAAGAGTGTGTCAATTTTTGCCTAGATAAAGGCAAATCGATAGTGTCGATCACAAAATGAAATTTTTATCGCATTGAATATCATATAACGGTGTGTAAAAACCTTAAAAAAAGCTATCATGGAGTCGAAGATGATTCTCATCAACTCCCAGACTTCATTCCAGGAGCTGCTGGCGGCATATTGGGCTTGTTTGCATTTCGAACCATCCATTGACGGGGCCTTTCGCGAATATATATATAAGTGATCACGTAGATGGACGAAGACCGACCGCTACTTAGGATGTTCGCCGAGTCAATGAAGAATGTCAGAGGTGTACGTGACACTGGAAATGATCAGTCGAAATATTTTGACCAGTTTTCTTGCGGGACTGCTCCCGCCTCTATGCCAATGCAGCGTACTATGACTGTCAGGATATCGACTGACGAATTCCTGGTTCTAGTTATTTATGTTTACTTACCAGCAGGACTCTCCAAAACACATACTTCATTTGTTTGACACCCGTTGAAACGACAGCTCCAGTCTGTCAAGTCTCTAAGCCCATGGATCTTCGCCTATTGTGTCGTGTCTCTGAAAATCCACCGGCGAACTAAACCTATCTTCTCGATTAGCCTGGATTCGTCGTGGAACCATATTTATTACCAGGGGTTTCGACCCTAGTCAGATACCCATGCTGCGTCCATAACTGCGTCAACAGATCCAGTATGACATAATCATATGCTGAATTAGTTATATCAATTTAGATAGGAGTTCAAGAGGTAGTGACCGCTCCACTATTTTGCATGTAGAGTGCCCCATATTGTGCAGTCAGTGAGTCGATAGTTGCCGTTCACTTGGTCTATGTTGAATGACATGGGATCAAAGGGATTAATTTGGCAAGAGGTTGAAATTCTTTTGCAACGATAAACGCCGAGAGAGGTCGCGATATAGAAGTGAATTATTACAAAAACCTCCTTATCCTACCGTGCTGTTTGTCCGTTTGTTGGCAGTGCGATTTTGAAGCCGTCAATTGGCGTGCTGCGATATCTAGGGCTAGAGATGCCGGGCTCATTACGCCTGATTATTCGGGAGTCATGAAGGAATTGATCCAAGCTTGGCTTCGCGTGTTTTCCGAATACTTTGATAATTATTTAAGTGAAATTTGAATAGCAGAATGGTAATTAAACTACCGTATCATCCCAATTTATTCTCGAATATGGTTTCGATTGCTACATGACGTGGAGTGTATAACTACCGGTCGGCTAATATTCGGTGGATACAGGAGTTCAGACTCAAACTCTATACCATGCTCAATGAGTTTACTGCGATGACACAAAGCCAATCATAGACCGCGCTGCAACAATTCTAGGAGCTAGACCAGTACGGAGTAAAGCTTGAAATGTCTTCAACGTGGAGCAAGGTTTTGTTGATTACCTCCTTAAGCGGGTTACATTATTCGTCGAGGAAGTCGTTGAGGAACGGAGTTGGAAATTATGAACAATTCTTCAAGCTGCTCTTCCTTATTCCCATACATAATTCTACATGGACCACGATATGACCTCATCCCTTGATTACTCTCAACCGGTTTTGTCTGGCTATCTTAGCCAACTTTAGCCTGAGGCAACGGACACTTCATGTTCACGCATGTTGATTGGCTATTTAAAGCACGTGACTGTGCCTGAACCAGACATGATCCTCGGCGATTGGCGGGGAGGTGCTCAGTCTTCGAAGGACTGACGCATTCAACTGGCCAACTCTACGCCTCTTCTCGTCTATCTTTTTGGTTCGCAGGATGGAATCTGGCTTTTCCTTACCGTTCGCCTGATCTCGCGACCATGGAGGTCGATATCCCCCAAGGGACAACCACCACATCCGTACCGGCGAAGACGGATGAGCCCGATGCTCGATTGGTCCTATCAACACTCCCTGATAACACCTCCGATCGAGCCATCTCGCTTGTTGATGACCACGCAACCACTATTAGAAGTGCAACGAGCGGAAATGTAGCAAGAAGCAGTCTGATTGCAGCCGAAAAATATGGCAATGCATGCGCAGAGGATTTCACCGTCGAAACACATAACCATCCACCGTTCTCGCCATTGCCTGCATACGGGCCTCCAACTATCGCCTCTAGCATGAAGTACTATGCAATTCGAGCGATCTCGTTTGCTCTCTCGCTAGGCTTTTTGACTGCGATCTTTCTCGGCGCATTGTCTTGTACCGCTAGGACGGTACTTGCCAATGCAAGCGCAAGTCTACAAGGTCGGAAGCCTGGCTCGGAGAGAGTTTTTGAAGCCGAGGAAAAGAAACGCAAGCTGGCAAGGGCCGAGTCAGACCGGAAATGGCATGTTAGACAACAGAAAAAACATGTAGATGAGGAGCACGGGACAGATGAATGTACACCGTTGGAAGGGGGCAGAGATCCGATCGTCTGTGACGTTGCATACTATGCGCGGCGGGTGGGATTGGATGTTGAGACATATCGGGTCCAGACTGAGGATGGATTCATCATCACCCTTTGGCATGTCTACAATCCCCAGGAATACACAGCTCTCCCAGCCGAACAACGACGTGAGCGCGGGCCTGCGGTCTTCAGCGGCAAGAAGAACAACTGGCCTCCCTCCAGCTCTAGTGCGAAACGCCGTTACCCCGTTCTTTTGATCCACGGGCTGTTGCAGAGCGCGGGCGCCTACTGCACCAACGATGACGATAGTCTTGCATTTTACCTTTGCAAGTCTGGATATGATGTTTGGCTGGGAAATAACCGATGTGGAATGACGCCCGAGCACACTACTCTGTCTCCATCTGATCCACGCATGTGGTCCTGGGATATTCGACATCTTGGTACGCTCGACTTGGTGGCACTTACATCCCGTGTTCTATATGAGACCGGCTTCGAGAAGCTGGGTCTTGTATGCCACTCACAAGGAACCACACAAACGTTTGTGGCGCTGGCTAAGGAGCATCGACCCGAGCTTGGAGAGCGTATCTCCGTATTTTGTGCCTTGGCCCCCGCTGTCTATGCCGGACCCCTCGTCAGTAAACCCTACTTCCGCTTCATGAGCATGCTTCCTGCCGAGGCATTTCGCGTCTTCTTCGGAATTCATGCTTTCATCCCGTTCATGATGACTGTCCGCCGCACCTTTCATCCCAGATTGTACGGCACGCTTGCATACTGCGTGTTTTCTTTTCTCTTCGGCTGGTCCGATTCCCGCTGGGAGCGAGACTTGCGAGATCGCATGTTTCAATTTGCTCCTGTTTATGTCAGTGCTGAGATCATGCGATGGTGGCTGGGAAGCGACGGGTTTGCCAAGCACAAGTGCATTCTTGCTACAGAAGATCAGTCTGCTTCCGAGGCAGGTGCAGACCATCATTTCCATGGCGAAGTCGGTCGAGAGCACGGAGATGACCCGGGAGATTCTTGCTTACCTGTCCCCGGCGACACTGCCTGGTTTGGTCCCCAAGTACCTCCCTTCGCGCTGTGGGTTGGTGGTTCTGATGCACTGGTGGATGGTCGTCGACTTCTCCACCGGTTGGAAGGGGGATTCGAGCCTCATATTCGAGTCGTACACTCGAAGGTCATTGAGGAGTATGAGCACCTTGATGTTCTCTGGGCTATGGATGCTATTGACCAGGTTGGAAAGGAAGTTCGCCAGGTCATCTGGAATACCATACCCGACGATGTGCGAGGAATCTGCAGTGTTCCACGAGGCATAAGCCAGAGTCTGCTCAAGACGTTAGATATCAGGCGCGCATAGCAAGTGTATATAAATCAATCATAGAGTACATAATATCACCTCTTCAATACTGTATACAGATCAAGAGCTAGCTTGTGACACATGATATTCTTTAGAGGGTCACTGACACGAGGCTCATCTAATGGCGCCTTGGGGGCAGCTTCTTATCCTTGCTAGATTCAGCCGTGTCCAAAATTCCAAGATGATTACTCTGTATTATCCAGCCTGAGTGGTCGGATGATGGATACGCCTCTATTTGCGAATTTTCCTGTCTCTTTTGCCTCGCAGGTCTCGCGCTGGTTCTTCCCGCTTGCTTCGATGCAGATGCCCGCTGTTCTTCCTACATGCCCATTGATCTCTGTATACTGATCCCATTCCTTTCCATTCCTGCTTGTTAATTCTTTCTCGCCCCTTTCAAGAGAAAGCATATCAGAAATCCTCTTGGCTCCATAGACCGCTCAGACTGGCCATCAATCTGTGGACGGTATGCCGGCGTGAACAGGAGCTAAGTAGAAAGCATTCTAGACATTTCTTGCCGGAAGCCTTGGATGAACTTCGGGTCTCGGTCGGTAATGATCAATGTTGGAATGCCTCAGCTTGCTGTCCAAAGGAAGTCAAGTGCAGACTTGGCCCATTGTCCACCAGTCCAGTTCTTCTGGCCGGGTGTGACGCCAAGCATCTTCATGAATTTGTCTGTGAGGGCCATCGCAGCGTCGAAAGCCTCTCGTGACTCTGACAGACCTATAACGAGGTCAAGGTTGATGGTATGAAAAGGTGTGGGTAGTGTCAAAATCGGTTGGAGAGAGCCATATAGGCGGTGTCGTCTGATGCGGTTCTCTAGGCAAGGTGGAAAATTTTGGATGTACTTTTTCAACAGCTTGGCACCTTTATAGAACGTAATACTGCGCAGCTTCTGCCAAACACGGTCAAACCTTTGGTAAAATTAGTCATCATAAATCAATTTGAACACCTCATGCGCCGTCTGCTTTGGAAGGAAGATGCTGCTTCACCGACTGAGTTAGTGAAGCACAGGAACTTTTGGTCATCAAGCCTGTAAGGTAAGTGTGGTCTCATCGGATCAGCTTGGCAGTCCATGTCCTTGAGTGCGCCGCGTCCATTATTGAACTACCTAATCGGCACTCTTAGTGTCTGTGTGTAGCATGTAAGAGATCCGCAGATTCTTCATGATTATCATGATCGAGCCACTTAGTCTTCTTCTTCGAACTCGTTATTCAAACAATACACATCTGTCCTTTTCTAGGCATCATGTTTAACCTTCCCCCTCATCATCACTCGGTGCGTACTCTCATTCTCACCCCACGCTCTTCTCAGAACTAAATCCTCGTCATGAGTCCCCTAAGCCGAGTGAGCTCCTTGGAGCTAGATCTCTCCCTTTCAACCGTCTATCGGTGTTATGGAATGGGCTGGGAGGCAAAAAGATGATATGACTCCCTGTAGGAGATATTGGGGATAAGGACTAAGCGTAGTCAGCCTTCCTACCTTAAACGTGCCCCCTTCCAAAGGCTGCTCCCGTACTCAATAGCAGAATGCGAAGAAATACAAAAGAGTAAGACGCTGATGAATAAGATGTGCGAGCGCTCAGAAGTCGACTTATTTTCTGCTGGTGCACCGATGACCGCTGAAATTGCCAGTGAGGGTACATTCTGACTCTGCATTGTTTTCTATTTTCCACGATCTTTCGGTAGTTAGTGACTAGTTATTGGTAAGTGAACTGACTATTGTGCCGGGACACGTCTTATATCAGCGAGAGCGGTCACGTGAGTCCACAAAGCCCCTTCTTCTTGCAGCGATTGCGAGCCTCAGGCCACGATCAGACAAGGGAAAAGGCGGCTAGTTCACTGTGTGGGAATTGATGAGATGATCGAAGATTCATTTGAGATCACGGTATTTCATCTCATCTTTCATTTATTAAAGATATCGTAGACAAGTCTCTGCTGAGCTTCAACTAAGGTCATTTAGACACTTGGGCCGGTGGGTACACTAACCCCACACACAATCGCATCCCCGGATTTCCACAGTGGGCCCTCGAACGGGCGACTCCACTCTACACTGCCCAACGCACCCACCGAGAAATATCTCAGATAGAACTAGCGTCGCAAACACGATATCGTCTTATAATCGAGCATGTAGTATGGAAGTACCTTTAAGGCTCCAGATACATCAGTCAAGGACCGCCCCCTGGCGAACCCAAAATTTATGCTTGTCTATGCCAACGGGATGGTGTCAGGGGAATCCCCCTATAGCCATGGCGAGAATCTCCCTTTCGCGGTGCGCCTAGCGCTCATCGTTGTGTCATCATGGACTCTAGTAGACTACATGCTGGGATGTATTGCATAGTCGAGACAATTGCTCGGTTGTGAGAGCCAATCATTCCAGGTAGAGTCGCACCAGGCATGCGGAGGAGGTTATCCTGGTCGCCCCTCCTCATCCCTGATCGTCTTTTGCCCGCCCGTCAGCCCATACCTGCTGCGATGATTCAATTCTCGCAGCTCTACAGTCGCTTCAATAAAGCTCAGGCAGTTTGGGAAATTGTACATTTTATCCTCAGGACCGCAGGATATACACCGTCCTTTCTAGACAGTCGAGCGACCATCCCAAGACATGATGATGTTAGCACTCTAGGCGACCAAGCCACCATGATCCAAGCTGAAACTCTACAGGCATTGCCACCACACAGGGATCCCCGGATGTCTCAAATGTCACTCCCCGCTATTGGTAAACCCCGCATTCAACTGTCATCTGATCTCTGGTATATAAAGGCTGGGGGCCATAGGGGGCATCCCTCCATTCCTCTTCGCAGTGACAACTCTCCTCTCTACTACACTCTTGTATCATCAACCACATTGTGAAATCTGGAATTTCCATCAAATTCATCTCGATACCATCAACATGTCAGCACCAGTGGGTCCTATCATCGCACAGCTCCAGCAGCTCCCTGCCCGTTCCCGTCAGGGCTTGAACAACCTTCGCCAGAGACTCTTCCAGCAGGGTATGTTTTTCATGAAAATCATCCCTCTCCTACACCCTCTCATCATCATCTCTTCATCAATAGTATGTACTAACATCTTGCAGAGGCCAAGCCTAAGAAGGAGGGCCAGTTGCTCCGAACCTCGCTGAACGTCCACCGTCCTGTCTGGGTCACCGCTGGCGGTGGTGTTTACACCAGTCTGGCTGCCGTCTACCTGACTATGAGATACTTGAAACATGTCAGGTAGACAAGATACCTAGCCAAGATTACTTTTGAGACTTGGCCACCATCGACACTGTCATTATTACCATCTACTTTACTACTCACGACCACACATTACCCACCCTTTATTGGATTTTCTCAACACGCAACCTTCATCTCGACCCCCGTACTGGCTATGGATTGACGCGGAGGAATGCTTAGGCAGGGCCTTTCTTTTATCTTTAAAGATGTTCGATCTTTACATACTATCGCCATAGATTGGCATAACTGACCCGGAGTTTTGGGGCTACTTTTACCTCAATACAAATGTTAACATTACCCATAAAAACGATATACTTCCAAGTCGAGTAAGATGATCATTTGACTGTAAAGTGGTTCTTATAGAAATACGTGATATCACACTTCACAGTAATCCTGTAGTCTTGCGCAATCCCGTCGCCAAAATCCCCCCCTTAAATGTCAGTGAATCATCATGCTCGAATTGTGCTGCGAGGGGCAGGCAAGCAACCGAGAGGCTGAGTGAAAGCACTCTCCTAGGGGTCATGTTAAGCGACAAATAGACAACCTCAATCGCATAATCTACGGGCGATATTATGGGGGCCGTCATAATCCAACCACTACCCGAAGAGAATGAATCACAACGCGCAAGCACTAACTCCCTCGCACAAAACTTACACTAGGAGAAACATGAAGGCGAATTCCCTCATTGTGCGCTCGAACATGCACGAAATACCCAACCCCCGTCCTAGATGGCCTTCCATGTAGCAACGCCACCCAGGTGTGCCAACTCCCTTCCACTGTACTTTAGCCCACTCAAGGTAACCCCCCCTATTCCCCAAAGAATCCGGTGCAGAATCCGCCCCGGCCCCCGGTCAGTCTCGACTCGCCGGACTAGGTTGCCTCTCAGACGACCTATCACAAATGAAAGTTTACTCAGAGCGTCGTCACGAAGTCACGAGATGATCTCATGATTCGATGAGCTCTCCACTGGGAGAGGTACTTGCTGGGTCATCGAATGGGTCCAATAGCACCCGGAAGCGCCTGGGGGCTGGTTCTTGGCAACCCCGCACCGGACCCGGCGATCGTATCATCGTTATGGGACACGCCTTTGTCATGCGGTGAAGGGATGATCAGGAGAGGCGAGGGCGGGATATCTGGAGAAATATCAGTATCTTCATGGTATCTAGATACTTCAATCGCCGAATGGGCGATTGCCTGGATGCTTCTTTCTGGATGAGTGTGACTGTGGTCGCGTTCTGCAGAGTGAACCATCACTGTGCAGGTTGGCCAATCAAAATGGAATTGCACCATCAACGGATTGCTTAATAAATACAGTGGCCTGTCGCAGTTTTGATGACTGATCCAGCCCTGATTCGTTAGAATGTTTCTGCTGTCGCGAGACTGGAGAGATTACTTATTGTCGGCCTCAGGCATCAAAATTCTATTGTCAGAGACCCAAACATAGAATATTTGAGCCAGCGACCGAGTGAAATCGAGGTAAATGATCTAGTACCTGAATGATATGGCCTCTTTACTGCCGGAAATACGTCGAGCTTCTCCCTCTGGCTGACACTGCCCTGTGCAGCTTGATATTGAAAATGTCCATGTTTCGAGGATTTGAAAGTAAAAATTACAATTTTACTTGATTTTGCTACTCACACAAATTCAAGTTCTGTAATTTCATGAACTTGTTCCAAGCGTTCAGGCACTGCTCAGTATTAGAATTAGAGTGCCATAAACTCGCTCTCGTGTTCATAGATCAAAGTCTAGATAAGATGCTCCCTACGGAATCCGTCCTGGGCAGCTTCTGCATCAGCCACCAGGATGTGCCGAAGCCACCGCTCCACAGAGCAAGACTGAGCCATATCAAAGGGATCCTCTCGCTTACGATCTCACTCTCGTATTAGCCAATGAGGTCATCTCCAGGTACGCGATCACTCTCTGCATACTACATAGTACGCACGATGCCGAAATCCGTCGCCCAATTCGTCGTTGTTGCTATATGTCCAAACGTTGCTTTGCTAGAGGCTGTACATCTTCGACTTGAGTTACCACTTTGCGTACCTTCGTACCTTGGTCGTCGAAATGCTTGCCAAAAATGGGTAGTGGGTCCTAATCAACACTAATCACGCCCAAGGTTCCCAAATATGAGGCCTGACGGCCCTGGAAATAGACCCGCCAGTGTCGCGAAGAAGATCTGTCGCAATTCATGCATGATAACACTCTATCTCATAGAGTTCGACTTTTTTGGTTTCCCAGCCTCGTTTCACTCAGTTCATGACTGCATGCTACATTATGATTGATCTGATACTGCGCGGGGTTGCGGGATTCTCGGCTCGCCTTTTTCTATATTTAACGTGCATACCACGTTCTATTTTAGTTGTTCCCCTCTCGCCCCGATAGTTCGGTGTTTTGCCAATTTAGACACCCATGCTAGCTCCATCCCGGCGAGGCAGTGAGTTGCAGCAGGTGTGACAGCAAGTGGTGGAATTGTGCCTTCCTATTCACCGCACCTAATCCCCTCAATATTTTTCTCCGACGGCAATTCTCAAAATATCCTTAAGAAGGCTAGAGCTTTTCTTTTTTGGCTCGGTTCCAAGCGGTCCCTGTGGCAGCAAGCTCGTCTACAAGGCCGACTAGGCTCAAGTCCGAATTCACCCCTCGCGCGGAGAAGGAACATGAGGCGGATCACCCGGTCGGAGACGATCTTATTTTGTCATGCCAGAGTACCTTGTATATCTCATCGCCGAAGGTCCACTTTCATACCCGTGATTTCCAAGGTTTGCTTAACTGCTTCTTGGATTGCTTGTTTCTCGCCCAGCTGCAAGCGGGGCTTCTTGGCTTTGAGCTTAGTTCGGACCTTGATCCTTGTTTTTCGGACGCTATTTTTCTACGACCACCGACATTGCCTCGGCCAGGTCTTGATTGATGGAGATTATGTTTGTCGATCACAGAAATTTGTATCTAAAAATATGTGCGACCACTCGCGTATCCCATCGCTACTGTTACCTCGCTTGGAGCCGACCGATGGTCGGTCTAGGTGCATAGCAATATCCATGTAGTCACTGTCCATGGTCCGCAGTGGAGCATAATTGTTCTTGATATTGAGCCACCCCTCACATCACTTCTTTCTATCCATGTTATTGGCTACTATTCGATTTACCCCGAAATCAAGTTCAGTATTCAATGCGAATATACAAGTTGCCTCAAGCCTCGGCTTTGACAAGAGCACGCGGTTTTGAAACCCGGGTAGCCGAGTCCTTGCTTCCAAGGGAGTGGACAATTTCGAATTGCATACTAATTGAGTATAGCTATTCAGGCAGCAGGGTTCTTGAATATCAACCGGTGCCTGCAATTTAATGCAATTACCTCGTCTGCTCGATTGTTGTACAGCAGTTGGTGTACTTCTCTTCGATCGAGAAGCCCGCCAGTGGGGAATTCATGCACAGTGGAATGCGCCTATCCCCAATTCATCGCACTCTCCGCAGGAACAATCTCACCCCTCTCGCTAGGAGCCTCCCTGTGATGTTTCTGGCGATTAAGAAAAGCGGAAATGAAATGAAACCTTTCTAGCCCTACATCACCATGGGCCCACGGTGAGGGGAAAATAGGCCCATCTCCACTCTAGTTGCGCCTCAGTACTACGGTTAGTGAGGGGAAGAATTAAGTACTCATTTTGTGACGATAGACTGATGGCAGACTCTTGGTGGCAAGGGTGCACTGCAGATATATGTATAAAAAGGTCGCAGTTGCTCGATCGCTGACACTCTCGAATAGCTCTTCAACGAAAAGATCAAGTCTCATCTTCTGCTATTCAACCTGGAGTACCCAAATAGCCAGTCTCAATGAAGCCTCAATTTCTTTCCAGGGCTGTATACTTGCTCCCTTCTCTTCTTTCTTATGTTCACGCTGCCCCTACCCGTAGTGATGCCAGCTCCGGAAGCAATCCCGGCTTGAGAGGCTCCGAAGCACTTCTTGGATACTCTGCTACTGAGCAAGTAGCAAGTGGATCAAAGCCTGACATCAAGTACACTCTTCTTCCGGGGCAGAAAGAGGACTCGAAGATTGGCTCTTATCTCGATTTTGAGAACGTTGAGAACCCTCAGCCTATCCGGGGAACCACTGGCTCGGACGATCCTGGTCCTCGTAAGTTCATGGAAGGGTCACCGTATGGGATGAATTATCTAATGGAGGCTTGACAGGCAACTATTACTATGATCGTATCAACAGTGATAAGCTAGCGCCACCAGGTACTGATCACGGGGCGACAATTAATGCACAATGGCCTATGGGTAAGCTCATAGATCTGATATTGTGAGAAGACTCTGCTAATGAGAGACACAGGACTAAGTCACAACAGGTAATATTATCGACCAATTAATGGCTGCAGCTTATTGACCTTTCTTTTAGACTTGGAATCGATAATGCTGGGTGGGCTCGCCAAGAAAATACTGTCGTGATGCCCGATGCCACTGAAATGGCAGGTGTTGATATGCGACTTGAGCCCGCGGCATATCGTGAGCTACACTGGCATGTTGCCTCGGAGTGGTCATTGATTCTCAATGGCTCGTGCCGAATTCAGGTATGGAGAATTATCACTAATTTGAGTAAGATTAGAACTAACAATTTCGACTAGGCCATCAATGAGAATGGAGAGACTTTTATTGACGATCTACAAGCGGGCGATGTCTGGTTTTTCCCTCCGTGAGTTTGACGTACACATAATTCGTTTACCGCATATCTAAAAAATGTGAATAGTGGTATCCCTCACTCTATTCAAGCACTAGATGACGGTGTCGAGTTTCTTTTGGTCTTTGACCAAGGCGATTTCAGTGAGGACAACACTTTCCTTGCTACAGAAGTCTTTCTGCACAGTCCAGTAAGTCGAAATGCCAGTAAAGAAAGATGAACTCAAGCTCATCATTCAAAAAGAGAGAGGTTTTGGCAAAGAATCTCGGAGTCTCCATCTCAGCATTCGACAATATCCCTGACGACGAACTCTACATCTTCAAAGGAACTCCCGCCCCCAAAGACATCGAAGAGCAAAACGTCACTACATCAGCTGGCCTCGTCCCTCGCTCGCAAAGCTATTCCTACCATTTCTCGGAACAACCTGCACATGAAGTTGCTGGCGGATCCGTCAAGATCGTGGATCCGCTTACTTTCCCCGTCGCTAGCAATTTCTCTGCTGCTGTCGTCACGGTCAATCCAGGTGGTATGCGCGAAATTCACTGGCATCCAACCAGTGACGAGTGGACCTTTTTCATCCAGGGCCAGGGCCGTGCAACCCTCTTCACGGCTCCAAATGCGGCGACCACCTTTGACTATCGTGCTGGTGACGTTGGCTACTTCCCGAAATCGAATAGCCACTATATTGAGAATACTGGTGACGAGGAGTTGATTTTCCTTGAAGTGCTACAAGCACCCCAATTTACTGGTACTTTAAACCCAGCCATCAGCCATCACCTATGGTTTCTTCCTTCATAAGCTCGCACTGACTTTGCACTTAGATATGGCTCTGGGTCAGTGGATTGCATCTACTCCCAAGCAGATCATCAAGGATACATTGAACCTGAGCGATAGCACCCTCAGTCAACTGAAGACCGAGAAACAGTACGTCGTGGCAGGTACCAAGAGTAACTAGGAACTAAGGGCAGCGATTCAGCTCGGGATGGGTGGAACATATAAGCAAAGTCGATTTCGTAGGCACTCGTTTTGATACCAAACATCTGCTCGATCTTTAACAAAGAATGACAAAACATACGCCGGTTTATTGAAAAATCTGGTGAACTGAATGAAGTTGTCGGCATAGTGTTTTCAATGACGCTCGTTTATGGTAATGTCTATGGCAGAAATATCGCATTAAAGCCTCAAGGGCGACATCAGAGAGAAACGCATTTAGTAGAAGTATTAAGGAGCAGGTATAAGCAGAAATACTCAAAGAGGATGAGAGTGACTGGATTACGTGTTGATGATCAAGTTGACGACATTGTCTTGCTCTGAATATAACTTTTCGTATAGGTAAGGCCGGTCATTGTTCAAGGATAGTTTCTGACTCACAAACATAGAAGAAAACCATTATCAGCTCCACTGTGAGATGGAGTCATTCGAAAACACGATTTAATTGCTGGAAAGGGACCAGCAAGGATACACCTTGACAAAAAGATAATTGATATGCAGTGAAAACTCTGGATAGCATCTACCAAGACACTCTGAGGGCGGCCATTCGAGATTAAACAGGTACAACAGGCACCACCCACTTGGGAGACTCTAGCTGCGTTCATCGATCAGGGCTACTAAGATCGTTGACCGAGGCTGCAAGGCTACCATTCAGTGAGACTGTCCTCTGTATAGCACGCCCTAAGCAAAGCCTTCTTGGCTGTCAAGCGTTGATGGCCTAAGCTCGGTCTTCCTACGATATTATGTTAGTAGAGCTAGAATATAATCTACTCCAAAGGCTATTCAAGCACATACGACCATAGGGTGTGGAGAACAGGGCTTCCCGTCCGCTCAGCCGTACTTAAGCCACACGCCGGCCAGTTAGTAGTATGGTGGGTGACCACATGCGAATCCTGGCTGTTGTATGTTTTTGCAATTTCTTTTTTTTTTCTTTAGCCAGCCCATATTCAAGTAGTGGGTAGAACATTCAATTTTTTGAATGTCGATCGCCGTAGTGTCCTTGTTCCTGGTGACCGTAGAGGGGTACGGATCTCATCAGTGGAGCCCCATAGAAATTGACACGCAACTGCCAAGGGTAATGACCTACTATAGAGAGCATCAATAACCCGGTTGGCTTGAGAGACATATCAAACCATGGAGATAAACAAAGTTGATAATGCGGGAAAACAGAATATCTGTATAATGCCCTTGCTATGTATGTGCGTGCATTAATTTTGTCAAGAATAATCAGCGGATGCTGCGATGAGTTTACCGAGAGTCGGCCCTAAGTGCCCTTCATACAAACACTTGAGTTAAGCACTGAAGCATTGCTTGCATGTCTTTAATGCAAAACATGTATGGCTGGTTGACCTTTCAGACACCAGTCTTCAAGCGACGCCCCTCGAAGATTCTTGGAATGCTGTCGTTGATGTTGAACTTCTATTTCCATTTTTGAGTCATTTGGCATCGGTGCTCGAAATTAAGAGATTTATCCTAAAAAGAGTTGTCTCTTCTTTGCTCGAACCTTTTTGATACCCTCAAACCCTCTCGCAGACATGATTCAGAATTACATTTTGCTGGTCAGGGACCCAGGGAATGTGCACTGAAACACATCGATGACAATGTATCAAAGATACTTGAGACCAGTTTTGGCCTAAAATAGTGCTCACAGCTTTCCTGGTTTAGACGTCACGATTGACAATGAGGATACTCTCAAGATAAATTCCCAGAAGCAAAGTACTGGACCACGTATACTTTGTATACTTCGCTTTTGTTCCGGGGGAGGGCCACACCACGTGATGTGGCGGTGCTCACCGCTCAGGCTCAGCGGGCGGCACCAGCCACATTCTCGCGACACAAAAACTTCCCGCCGATAATCTTCACCCCACGATCATTATCCACAACCCACCGTTTGTCCTTAGTGTCGTCGGTGTGTACATTTTATTGACAATGGCTCCGATTTCTCTTGCGGACCTCGTCGCCGCTCTGCCGGCTGAGGATGCCTGGGGCCCCGCCGCCTCAAGCGACAACATGCTTGAGGGCGTTCCCTACGCTCCTTTCTCCAAGGGCGACAAGTTGGGCCGTATGGCCGACTGGACTGCCGAGTCCAAGGACCGTGCTGGTCAGGGTCGCCAGCAGTACAACCGTAACTTCAGAGGTAAGCGATCAACTCTGTAGCACAATTTTCTTTGTGTTGTTCTTTATTCTTTATCATCCCACCGATCGACATTGTTTGAAGATGTATCTCTAACCCATTTTTTCTCCCATCTACAGATCAGCAGGTGTATGGCGCCGGCTCCTCTAGCTTGTTCACTATTCAGGCTGCCGAAGACGAGTCCTCTTTCTCCGTTGTCGACAACACTCGCACCTCCACCAAGCGTACCTTCGGTCGTGGCGGTGGTACCGTTTTCCGTGGCCGTGGTGGCCAGCGTGGTGGTCAGCTCCAGCGCGGTGGTGCTCGTGGTGGCTTCCAGCGTGCTGGCGGTGGCCGTGGCCAGGACCGCTTCTATGATCAGCGTGGTAACCGTGGCCGCGGTGGCCGTCGCTTCGGCTGGAAGGATTATGACAAGCCTCAGCGCACTCGTGAGCCCTCGGTCAACATTCGCCCTGAATGGCAAATGATTGAGGAAGTCGACTTCAACCGCCTGTCGAAGCTGAACTTGGACACCCCCGAGGGTGAGGATCTCGAGTCTTACGGTTTCCTGCACTACTATGACCGCTCTTACGACAAGCCCCCCGTCAAGGGTGCCGAGCGCAAGCTCCAGAGCCTCGAGCGTGCCGCCTACAACGTCACTACCTCTCAGGATCCCGTCATCCACGAGCTCGCCGAGAAGAACGAAGCCACCGTTTTCGCTACCTCTGACATTCTCTCCATGCTCATGTGTGCCACTCGCAGTGTCTACTCTTGGGACATTATTATCGTCCACCAGGGCGGCAAGATTTACCTTGACAAGCGCGCCGGTGCCTCTATCGACCTGGTGACCGTTAACGAGAACGCCTACGATGCCCCTCTCGAGGTTTCCGAGGCCTCTGGCAAGCAGGAGCAGATCAACACCCCCAGCGCTCTGGCCATGGAGGCCACTTTCATCAACCACAACTTTGCTCTCCAGACCGTGATCGAGTCCGACCAGGCCAAGGTTTCTTTCACTCACCCCAACCCCTTCTACAACGAGGCCGAGGAGACCGAGCCCCTTGCCTCCAAGGGCTACAAGTACCGCCGCTTCGACATTGGTCTCGAGCGCGACGAGGAGCCCCTCCAGCTGATCGTCCGTACCGAGGTCGACGCTGTGATGAAGAACCCCACCGGTGGCGCCGACCAGCAGCTGGTCGTCAAGGCCCTGAACGAGTTCGACAGTAAGGCCCCCGGCTCTGGCAACGCTCTGGACTGGCGCAGCAAGCTCGCTTCCCAGCGTGGTGCCGTCCTCGCCACCGAGATGAAGAACAACTCTTCCAAGCTCGCCCGCTGGACCACCCAGGCCATCCTGGCCAAGGCCGATGGCATGAAGCTCGGCTTCGTGTCTCGCGCCAACCCCCGTTCCGCTGCTGGCCACGTCATTCTTGGCGTTGCTGGCTACAAGCCCCGCGAGTTCGCTACTCAGATGAACTTGAACCTCAGCAACGGTTGGGGTATCGTCCGCACTGTTGTCGACCGTATCCGCGCTCTGGATGCTGATGAGCCCGCCGATGCTGTCAAGAAGTACGTTCTGATCAAGGACCCCAACCGCAACGTCCTGCGTCTGTACAGCGTTCCCGCCTCCACTTTCGATGAGGATGAGGAGGCCGAGATTGACGAGAAGGAGGAGGAGAACGACGAGGAGGATGAGGAGTAGATATATTCCCCTGATGGATGATGCTTTTTTTTTTCTATTGCTTGGACTAGAGATTCTTACCCTATTTTTCTTGGATGTGCATACGTTGCAAAAGTTTCATAAGAAATGACATGAACCTCATTACGATTCTATCACTTTTCCCCATCTTTTCCCTCTATTCATTCTACTTTTGATCCAAGAATTTAAATTGTAACGGTCAAGATGGTATATTACATGTAAAAGATTTGCGGATGACCCGAAATATCCATGAGGGTTATGTACAGTACATTCAATTCTTCTCCTCCACAGGCATCTCCTCCCCATTTTCCACACGTATTTGCTCCTTGAGCCGCTTCGTATCCTCCATGGTCTTGAGCAGCTCCCGATACCCATCGTAAAAGACAGTCATGTCAACATCAAAGTCCGAAAGCAGCTCATGATACTCCTTACACCGCTGGACCAGCCGTGGGAATAGCCACGCAGTGTCTTGCCTGATCTTCTCAAAAGCAGGAAGAACCGTACGTACATATTCCGACCCAGTTGCCTCACGCTTCTTTAACTCCGGCCTCGCCTGCTCCCACATATACTCATTTTTAGCGTGCTGAATCGTGTTAAAAAGAACAGCCTCAGCAAATTTGAGCGTGCCCTCCGGGTCCTCGGGATCGTGATACAAATCTCCGGGCCGGAACACCGAGTCTTCTGTGAGGTTTTCGTTGTCCTCCTCAACAAGAGCCGCGACTTCAGGGTGAAACTCCAAATATCCCTCTACCCATCCGGGCGTAACGCGGAACCCATGGGTCCCGCCACGCTTAGCCAGTAACGTATTGACCATATCAAGTATGCGATCAGGGGTGATACCCTGCCCACCCTCATGGACCTGAATAATCCAATTGGCAAGGGTGTTCTCTTCTGTCCTGGTTAAGCGGAATTCCTTGCGACGCGTGTTTTTGTTTTTGGCGCCGGCGCGTCGAGGAAAGCGAAAGCCGGCGGATTTGACACGCGCGCGAAGAGTGGATTCTGGCACGGCATTTTGGGTGGCTGCTTCGTGGATGGTGGTGCATTTGCCCGTTTTGAGAGCCGTTATGGCGAGAGCGAGTCTGTCGGCGGATTTGATGAGGTGATTGAGTGGTTTGGGGTGTTTTGGAGGCATTTTGAGCGTGTATACTGTTATGGGAAGAGAAAGTCTTTAATTGGAGATAAGAGATTGGAGCTGTGATACTCGGGGGGGTGTCCGCGTGGGGCGCTTATGATTAACATCGGTTCCCCCTGCACCTATGCGAAGGTACCTAGCGGCTAAACAGCGAGAGGGTTGGAAATCTCACCGCTGAATCAAGTAGGAAATAACATTTCCTAGAACGGTTTTCAATGGAGAGGGTAAAGACATTCATGATGATTTTATTCTCATTTGTTCTAAATCTTGCCCATTGATATCGATTTTCCTCTTGTAGCGGTAAGCCGACGTGGAGGACTGCCACAGCATTAACCATGCCCATAGCCCAGATTCGATATGAGAACAGCCATAATTCGCCCATCAAGAAAATGCATTAAACTAATGTCAACCTAGACGTGTCTCACGAAGCTGCAAGATACTAGCATAGAGAAGACAAAATCTTGAAAATGAATGAATAGCCTTGCTTACTGGATATAACAATGAGTCGTAGCGCAAGCCTTGAATTGAACATTAAGAAGCCCGTGGTATGCAGATCCAGTATAGAAGCCATATGAACAGAGCTGCTGATAGAATATAGATGAGAAACAAGCAGTGAGAAAGTGGAAATTAAACATTTCCAAGTAGAAGACTGTCCAAAAGAATAATTCAACTCCCCGGGCCCACGCTCAGCCTGAGCCAGTTTTGGTATATACATCTCCATAACAATATAAAAGTCCCGCGGTATCAAACACAAACACCAAGGTCAGAGCCCATTTAGATAGAAGTGGCACGACGATCTGCATTGAATGAAATTGGCTGGGAAAGACAAAGCACAAAGAATAAAATAACAATGTTGGGTTGGAAGAAAGAGAAGGGGAGAGGAATAGGGGTCGGGCAATTCAAAGCCACAAAAACACCGAAATTAAGTGAATTAAGCAGAAAGTTTCCCAGACCAGCACCCAATTTCACTCAACAGAGGGTGCAGAAGAATAAGTTGCAGACGTCAGGTTCATAATCGTTTATCTTGAAGGACGAGAACACTATCCCCACACTCAAAAGGCGCAGACTTGCATGCCAGCAGTCAGACAATTTAAGAGTACATAGAGTCGCCCCGAATTCGGGATGCACTCAAATCCACTGTCGTGCCGAGGACACTACTCAAACAATCAATGAGCTCGAAATCTTCGACGACAGCACCGAAGCCGTAACAGCGGACCTTGGTGTTGAGGGTCTCAATGATGACCTTGATGTCATCGCGGCTGAGAGATTGATAGAGTTCGTGATTCTTCAGGCACTGCAGGGCCATGATTGGCGTGATTTGACCATCGGTGACGAGCTGGCGACTCAGATTGAGCAGAGTGCCGAGATTGGCGAGAGGTAGATCGTAGGTCTTATGGGGGTATGTCTGTTCGGGCGTGGTATTGGCGATGTAGCTGGGTGGTGGGCAGGTGGCCATCAAGGCGTGGCCGGAGAAGGGCATGTCCTCATCGTCGGCTTCCGTGATCGATCGACGACACAGGTAGTCGGTATGTTCGCGGCAAGGGCCCTCGAGCCTGTACGTGGAAAGGAGTCAAGGTTAGCAAGGTTGTGGGAGACAACAAGAAACTTGACGATCCCAGACAGGGCGTACGTTAAAATAAAGTCAATCTGAAGCTGCGGATCACTCTCAAAAATACCGCGCATTGCTGGAACGGGAGTGTCGACGACCTGGCATGCAGACCGGTCCATCGCCATGCCTTCGCTCGGGCTCGCATGGTATACTTGTTGCTGAGGCACAAAGCCGATCGGAGGAGAAACTTCGGGATGATCTAGGGCACTGGTCGCCTGTGGACTCAAGCCCGTTGAAATGGAGGTCGCTGGTGTGACATTCTGATTGCTCGTCGCGCTGGTCAAGGCGGCGGTGTTTGATCCCGTGCTGCTAGCTGCGACGGGGCTCGACTGGAATCCCGCCAGTGGGCCACGCTCCGCCATGCGCTGCTCCAGCTCAGGCGCATAATTGATGCCGTGGGCGGCCAAGATTTCCTTCAAGATTTCGTTCTCATTTCGTACTTGCTGGAGCATCTCCTTGTGTTGTTGCAGGGTGATGTTCGCATCGGAGATTTCCGTAGTATAAGCTTCCCGCAACCGCGACACCTCGGTCTCCAAAGCTCGCATGTACTGCTCCTTTCGCTCGCGATGAGTCCTGCGACCAGTTCCAGTCAATCAATGCCAGTCAGCATGGCTGCGCAATCCATTTCCGTACCTCTGAGCTTGGCGATTCAGTTCCTGTCGTCGAGTGAGAGCGGGCTTGCTGTCGGGCTTGGGGCCGCGGCGTTTCGGAGCTGCACCATCTATCGATCACACGCGGAGATTAAATTCAGGATCGATGGTCGCAATCGAAGCAATTCACTCACCTCGTGTCACCTTCTTGGGCCCTGTAAAGATCTTGAAGAACTCAGTGCCAAAAGCACCTCCTCGAGTTGGAGTTTCGGGTTGCGCGGCAGCTATGATTCATGGCACCGGGTTCCCCGTCGATGCGGGCAGCCCCCCGGCGCGGAGAAGTTAGCACGCGACGTCGACGCCATGTTGAGCGCGGGATGCAAATGGCAAATAAAGTTGGAATGTTTCTGGGGTAAAGGGAAGCCTGGGGAGTCGGCCATCGATGGGAACACCCGCCACCAGATCGGGAGCCGATCTCATCGAAAGCACGGTCGCAACGATGGAGCCTCGGGGGGCCGGTTGGTGGTCGAGATCGATCGGAAGACGGGAGCTCAGAGAAAGGAGAGTTTGGGGGAGGAACTCACCAGGCACCTGCTGCGTATCTAAAGGGTACACCCCGCCCGACGCCATCATGAGGGACGGTCAGGGACAAGGTTCAGAATGAAGAAGGGATTTCAAGGTTTCAACGGTGGCCGACAGGGAGTCGAAGGGATGGGAGAAAGTCCGCGCAGACACCGTTGGGTGGGGACGCGGGAAGGCGGGCAAAAAAGTGGATGTGATGGATCGCAAGGAAGGGAAGTGGTTGTTCAGCAGGACTTGGCTGGACGGACTGCGGAGTGAAGATTCAAGTGAGAAGATTGACGAGGGGAAGAGGAGAGTGAGAGAGAGTTGAAAGGAAAGAGTTTCGTTGAGAAGTGGAAAGTGGATGGAGGACCACAGATCAGACCAGGTTGATCACTGGTTATGATGTTCCTAGTGTTGTAGTACAGAAAGGCAAAGACCAAAAGTACCAGATTCATTCCTCGATCGATCAGGATTGCGCCTGTCCTCCGTCCATCTTTCCCACGGCCCCAGTGATACGCTCGGCCTAAATACATGGATACCACCAGCCGGGAATACGATCAACTCGGCACCACCAGTGAGCATGTATCTGGTTTCAATCCAGCCATGTTCGCACTAAATACCTAGCTCGGGTGGGAAAGATGCGCTCCACTCAACGGCGTGGCTCCTTTCTGGCCCAGCCTTAATACGCCAAGTGACCGGATGCAATGCTTTTGGACGATAACAATGTATAAAAGCAATAATATAGAGACCCCCGGGCCCCGGGGAGATATGCGAATACACGGAATAAGCTCATAGCATACACATCGGATGATCACGTATCGTACTTGATTATTCTTGGATGATATTCCCCTATATCTGGAGAAGCATCGTCCATCAGTTAGTACCTTCGCTAGTTCGTTCGTTTCTACTTGACGAATTGCGACTCTCCATATACGAACCAATCGCCAATCGCCCATAATTGGCACACTGAGTGTTAGACTGCAAGTCTGCCAATAACCCCCAATAGCAACCTCCCTCTTATCATCCAATCCTCCGCCACTAGTCGCTGCAGTGGCGGGCATGGCCCTTCGGTTCGTCGTGACAAATACTGGACCGGGCTGGAAGCTCCATCCTCCCCCATCCTGCCTTATACGCCCCTCGCACCTCCCACCTCTCCTCCAATCATCGTGTTGCGTATCCAGGCACACCTATGACCATCCAGAATCCCAGCAAAACGAACTCCCTTCCACCCGGCACCGTGTCGAGGGGAGCAGTCTAAATATCGTGCTCGCTGCATGGCCCCTCTCCCCCCTCTAAATCAAATCGGGTCTGGCCCTATGGAGATCCTCATCCATGTCTCCGCCCCCAGTGCCGCCCGCGATGACGCCCGCTATCGCGCGCAAGTCGCCGCCATTGCCAGCGCCTTTGAGCCTGTCTCACTGATCTCAGGTGATCGGCACGATCGTGATAGACTGCCACTAGTGCCAGCGGGCCGACCACCCCCACCACCTGCGGATGTCCCGGAGACTGCAGAGAATGCAGAGCCCGCAGACTCCTCTTTGCTGCTGCAGGAGTCCGAGCCCATTTCCGCGCCAGACTCGTTCTCGAGCCTAGTGGTGGAAACTGCAAGTGCGGCAATAGCTGATCAGGTCGCGGGGGCGGGCCAGACTAGCAGTGATAGTTCCTGCGATCGGGATTTGAAGGACCTGGATTGGGATCAGCGCAGAAAGAACCCCCTAGGATATGCGCTATTGCCTCGCACGGAGGAGGTGTGTCTTGAAGCAGACCCGCCTGATAATGGAAATGACGCTGCAATCTCAAATCCAAACCCAAATCCCAATCCTCCATGTTCACGGCACGATCCCAAGCCGACCCCACCCAGTCCTTGTCTCGAGACAGATCACAGCAGACCCAACAATCCACCGGTCCTGACACGAGATCAGACCCGTGAAGCTGACGATCAAATAATAGCCATCAATACTCCGCCTCAGGTCGTATCCGACTCACTAGGTAGTTTAATCAGCGTGATACCAGACTCGCAGCCAGAAGGGTCTGGATACGCCCAGCAATCATGCCAATCACCAGCAACGAGGGCTGCCGCACAGCCGCACGAGGCAGATGATCATCCAAGCCGAGCGCCCAAACGGCGACGGGTCGAACCCTGTTCTCCCCAGCCCCTGGCGTATCAGAACCAGACTATCGGCACGGTTGCAGCATCAGAAGGTACCAACACTGTCACCTTGGACTCAGCGCATCACATCGAAAGAGCACTTGCAAGTTCGGCGCAGAGTGCATATCCGCATCCGCATACACATCCACATCCTAATGTTTCCCTTTTCCCTCCATATCCCCCGGATCCTACTGCTGCAGACGCAGATCCAACAGTCTCGGTAACAAAGACTCGCCATGATCATCAGGAGCAGGGTCACCATCACCATACCTCGATCCTTTCAACTCTCCCCCTCTCCCTCCGTCCCCCACCACCACCCATCTCCACCTCAACATTCACAACACACATCACCCCAACCCTATCCATGCTCACGCAGCGCCTACAGCCCACCCGCACATATAAACCAACCCATCAAGCCCGAGAACTAGATAAGCTCGAGCGCGGGTACTGGGCTATGCATATCAACGTCATCTCGACAGCAACAGAGTCAGAGCCAACGCATGGTCACGAGAAACTCTACACAAAAGATGGCGCTGGTGCTATTGCTGATTCTGGCTCTGGCTCTAGCTCTAACTCTGGCCTTCCCCATTCCTGGACCGAAACACAATTCACGCACTTCTGGACCTTTCTATCAGACTTCATCGCCAAAGAAGCTCGTGCAGGATGGGGCGTGTGGTGTATTGTTGACCGTGTAGAAGCTCAACCTCAGTCTCAATCTCATCGGCCCAGGACCCATACTCATACAACTGCAGATATCACACACAACAGTCAGGTACCAGTGCAACTAAGAGTCTACGCATGGGGTGAAGTCGCGATGCACATCTATCTCTTATTATATCTAGCTAGTGAGAGGCGGGTGCGGGGGATGGGGTTGCAGTGGATGGATTCTTGGGAAGAGGTTGTTATTCAGATGCCTTGATCAATGGGGATGCGTTAGCAAAGGGGTGCTCTACAGGCTTTTGGGGAGAGCAAAAAAGTGGTTGATATCTTGTATTTTTGGAGGAGTCTGGATATGTTTTGGATAGCGTTAGAGAAAGAGATACCCTGTTATGAGATGATGAATTCAAGATTGCCAGTCACTGCAAAACACCATAGCCGAAGGGACGGTTAATCCACAGATCCATTCAAGATGATTCAATCAGCATCAGGGAGCAAGGAAGTCTTCTCCACAGTCCCACAGGATCCTCTTCCAAGTAGGAAGGCGTACAGAAGCACCTATGAATATCCTACAGTTAGGATTGGACCGACATACAGTTCAATCTTTCATTTGTCACTCAAGGTATGACCGATAAAGGATATTGTACAGATAAAAAAAAGTAACGAAATTGAAAAACTCGAACAGTCCACTGAAGAAAAAAAAAAGAAAGAAAGAAAGAGCGCAATGATAGTCCGATACAGACATGAGAGATGTGCGATGCTTCACAGCGATATCCTCAACCAAATGAAACAGAAATGAGCACGTATCCGGCAGATTCGATTCCTATCCAACCATTTGCGCCAACGCCAGCGAGGTTGTAGGAGAGAAGAAGGGAACAAAGAAGAGAAGGTAGGTGAGGTCAGAAAAGGGAAAATGGAGACAGAGAATGAAGTGTAGAGAGACGTCTGGAAATCGAAGGGAAGGTTTGAAGAAGTGAGTGAAGCTAATAGTTTAACTCACCGCTACCGGAGCCGCCTACAGCGTCAAGGTCCTCGTAGCTCTTCAAGCTACGGCCCTGCACGGCTTCAGGCGGAGGAATACCCTGTGGGCCACCACCGCCACCAACCGAGTCAGGGAACGGATTTGAAGGAATCATGCTGGCGGCTGGGTGACCAGCAGGTACGGAGAAGTTGGCGGGAGGAAGACGTCCACCAAGACCATACATGCCAGGCATACGAACAGGGCTGAGGCGTCCACTGCCATGAGGAGGGCGGCGACGGTCGTAAGGAGCAGCCCGGTGATTGTGTTGACGGTGCCCACCACGCCGCATGACGCCTGGCTGGTGCAGGCCTGCGCCATCCACGCTAGTAATGCCATGGCCACCCCAGGGGCCACCCGCACCAACGAGGCCGGGCATGCCTCCTGGGGTGAATCCGCTAGGAACAGCCCCTGGGTTCCCGAGGTAGGCCACATTCTGAAGGCTAAACCCACGGGGAGTACCGCCCTGCCCATGACCGGTCGCAAGGGGGAAGTGTCCATTGCTATTGGCGTCAGAACGGGATGGGGCGATACGTGAAGGATCCAAGACGTAGGCATTCACGAGAGACAGCTGTAATAGGATTAGTATCTGCTTTGCGGCAATTTTCAAGATAACACACTTACATTGCGCTGGATCTTGTCAAACCACTCGGCATGACGCTTCTCAACGTGCTTCCGCCAGAAATTCTCCGCCTTGAACAGTTTGGTGCACTCGGGCACCTTACATCGATACCGGTCGTCGGTCTCCTGCTTGACGTACTTGGCAAGCTCCTCATCAAGAGCCTCCTCCACAGGCTTACCGCCAAGTTTGCGCAGGTCGGCATTTTCGGGCTCAAGGATTTGCAGCAGCTTCTCCTCGAATGTCTTAACCCAATTGAAAGCGCGCTGTAGCTGTTGCTCCGACTTGGGAACACGCTGAGGACGCCTCTCCTGCACGGGTGAAGCCCGCTCTTCTCCATCCTCGCTCGGCTCCTTCTTCTTAACGGGGAATGGTTGACCCAGGGCGCTGGCACGAGCGACCTCCTTGGCTTGAGTGGAGAGGCCAGTACGGGGACGACGAAGATGGCCGCCGGGGCATTTGCGACCAAGTTCGTGAACGGAGTCACTTTCGAAGACGCAGAAAAAGCAGAAATTGTGGACACGGCGCAGATACTCGACCATCAAGTCCAATTTCTTCTTCTTCGCCAGAAGCTCTTCATCGTCGACATCGTCATCCGAGGATATTTCTCGCTCCTCACCCTCCTCCATCTCACCATCATCAGCGTCTTCTTCACCGAAGCCGTTCTTTTGCTTCTTGACACTGACAGGCCCAGTCACTGGAGGCTGAAGCCAACCCTTGCCACGAAGGTCCTCAACACGCTCCTCAATCTTGCTGAACGCATCTACGTCTCCCATCTCGCCGTCCATCCGAGCGACTAGTCGTTGAGCCAGCTCAAGATCACGGTCAATGCGTTCAGGGGCGGAGAACAAATCCCATAGGGCCTTCTTGCGGAGCTGGGTTGGAGGAGCGTGGACACCGACGTGGCAAGTGAAATCGCCGTGGACTGGGTCATGGATCGTCTTGTCATTGACAGCCTCCAGCGCCTTTTGGGCTGCACTGACAGTCACGGTCTCAGCCAGGCCATTATCGTGATCCATCTCTTCCTCGCGACCATCGCCGCGATCGGCATAGCTCGTCGTGTCACCACCGGGATGCAGCATAATCCAACCCATACGGTGAAATTTCTTGGACGGATTTGGATCGCTGAGGCTGAGCCATCTGAAACCGCCATCATTTTCTCCGAGATGTTCCTTGCAAAACTCCTCGATCTTCTCACGGCTCACGTTTGGCGCAAGAGTCTTGATGAGCAGGGCAGGTTGAGACAGAGCCTCGTCGCGGAGTTCGCCTCCGCGCACGGGGAGTAAATCCAGGACTCCCAAAGTTTCACCGACAGCAGTGGCTTCGCCCTCTTCCTTTTCAATGACGCCACCGGCACCATCGCTTTCGCTCTTGTAGATGCCCTCGAGGGTGAAATCGTCAAACAAACCGCCATTGAGATCCCGCTCCCACTGCTCATAAGCTCCCTTTCGGAAGTGCAGCAAACGCTTGCGAATCGGGTCTCGTACCTCTGCATTATACCGCTCTTTAAACCATTCTTCTTCACGATGTTGCTGCACGAATGCTCTTGCCAACTTGATCTGCAGATCGGCCTTGTATGTATCGTACGCAGCTTGAATTTGCGCGCGTTCTCGGTCCCGGTCCTCACGAGCTTCGCGCTCGCCCTTGAGACGTCGACCACCATTCTTGGCACGCTCTTTCTCCTCGCTAATTGCTTGTTCGGCTCTCCACCATTCGGCGAACCAGGTAAACCCGACTTGGAAGTCTAGGCTGAGTGGGTCGGGGAGAGGGTTCGTTGGGAGCGGTCGCTTGCCGGAGTCTTGACCCGGGATGTAACGATCGATATTCTGAACATTGGGGGAAGGAGGGCGTCGGCGATCGTCGCGATCACGAGCAGCATGTTCGCGGGAGTTGTTGTAGAAATCTTCGCGGGGACGGCGCTCGGAGGGCTCGTAGCGATCAATCATGGGAGAGCGGGAACGGCCACGACCACGGCCACGGCGATCTTGAGAAACTATGAGTTTGTTGGTTAATATGTGAAGCTATTCTTCTTCCGCCCGCTCGTTACCCATGATGTAGCAGCATACCTGGCGATCGGCGGCGGTAATCCGCTGGCGGTCCTCTACCGGAGAAGGATTCCATATCGCGGTTCCTACCGGGAGAGGCATCATAACCTTCATACGAATCCATCGTGACTTAATTTAGCGATCCGACTGTGTTTGAGTCACGGCTCCTGCCGCGGAAAGCGTCTTGCACGGGACTCCGCCGTGGTACGTAAACAGGAAGCCCTAGCGGTCTTGGTCAGTTGTCGTGAGAGGGCGTGGAAAGCTAATATTCGAATCGTCAATATCTGACCACGAAACTTGAAAGACAGCGCGGAAGAGCGGCACGTGGGCGATTGCCGGGGAGTGTGAGGGGAAAAAGACATGACGATGAACAAGGTAATCGGGAATTGAAGATGGAAAAAAAAGTAGGAACCATCAAGCCAGCTGCCAGCGAATTCGAAACCGCGCCGTCGCTTCATGGTCATGGCAGAGAGATGGAGTAAAGAGAGATGAAGAGAGTCCCGTAGTGGAACAGTGCCGAACCAAGCAGGAGAGTCACGACGGGTCCCGCGCGCCTCGCGATAGCGCGTGTAGCACCATCAGCCCGATTTTGGCGATTGAAGACATTGAAGAAGATGGATTGCAATAAATGTATGAGGAATGTTCAAGATTTAGGGGCGTGGGTGGAGGGAGAGATGAGATAGCGGCAGAATGGAGGAACGGGAACAATCACAAGGGGCAAGAGAGAGCCGTTCGATCACAGCTGATTGCAAGAGGTAGAGGAGGAAACGATAGAGAACGGGAGGCAGGCTACCTACAAGAGAAGCCCAAAATAAGATGGCGATTGGAATCGAAGCCAGCAACGACAGCTCCAGCACAGGGTGGAGGAGAGAGGCAGTGAGATCAGTTGGAGTGAGCTGGAGAAGCACTAATCCTGTAGCGGCTAGCGTGGTTCCTGGGCTTTGGTGCACGGGCCACAACAGTCACCTGATGGTAGTCTCACCGCCGAAATGGCCAGACCAGATAAGAATCCCGAACCCGACACGGGCACAGAAACAACAAGGATGGTTGAAAATAAACAGAAGAGTTGAAAATTTTTGTGAGATATTTGGGATGGAAGAAAGGAAGAAAAAGGGAGTTGAGAAAGTCAGGAGGTAGGAGGCTGGTGAAAGAGGAAGTGTCTCAAGTCCACAAACGTGGATGGCCTCAGGCCTCGACCAGCAATATCACGGACAATAGACGAGTTTGCCCGGGGGCTGGAAAGTGTGGGTTTGGCCAGCACGGTAGTCTCAGGCTTGCTGGATTCGGACCTGTTTGATCCTTGGCTCGCCTAGTTGGCTGCCTGCCGGTGTGGTCTGGTGGTGTTGATAGGTCGAATGCACTAGCGCTTAGAGGGCCTTCAGACACTCCCATGCTACAGTGAAAGAAGACATTGTGCAGGCAAGGCGTTACGAAAGAGCAGCAGTCTAGAGGGCCGATGACTCTAATTGAAGTAATTCCTTTCGAAAATTGAGGAACAATTCGACTTTGAACCAGCAAATCATAGCCCTAATCACCACCTCGTCAGTCGGTAGAACCACCACGCACACGTGCTTCAGTAAGTCACGCAGGAGGTACTTAGATTAGAATCGGACTAAGCTATGTCCAGTACCTTTGGGGAAGGATCAAGAATTCCTCTTGAGTACAGGTCTAAGGTTCAAAGGCATACCCTTGTCCAGCTCCTTTTACCAGAGAATAAATTCCCCGCAACCCGAAGCACAGACAAGCCTTGAAGACAGTCGATGGTAGGTCCCATTATACATTGGTAGGTACCGTGATACTTGTGTATAGTATCCCTACATCACCCTTAAATCAATGCTGTCGTCTCGATCCCCCGCTCTTCCATCAGCCAGTATACACTTCCTTGTAAAATAGGAACGCTTCTCCAGTGCTCGCTATATTTAGCGCACGCGGCTTGTACGATCCAGATACCTATCCTACATTAAGACGGATTCCACTTGTCATTCGAAATCACCATCCCTATCCAGTCTATCCGAGCATACAAAATATGACCATAAACATTGACAGGCAACACCATATTCAAGGCGCAATGCTTCTTTGCTCTTCAACTTACCTCGGAACCTATCGGCACAGCATAGCCCCAGAAAGCCTCAACACGACCAACACAAAACGACTACAAAAACCTGACCAATCTTCCTAACACGCGATCTCCTTCTAATTTTAGGCTTCCATCACCCCAGACTTCACTTTCAACACGTCATTGCCCCGACCGCATCTCAGATCTACATGCTCATAGCCTAGATAAGTGATCATTATCGCATCTATAAATCTCCAAGAGGCCCGTGCGCGACCAACCCAAATCACACCAACCACCACCACCTACACCATCCTATGCAACACGCCTGAGATAATCAATCGATCCATGTCCCTCCTCAACTCCCGCTGGGCACCGGGCAATAGCACTTCCCACAGCTCCTACAGCCAATATGGCAGCAACAACAATCACAGCAATTATCAACCATCCCGGCGCTCCAACCCACGCACCCACAGCGTCCCCGCACCAAATGCCTCCCAAGGACCATCATACTCCCAATCGCAATCACAATCCTCCAACAACAATAACAACAATCTCCTCCCCCCAGCCGAGGAACTAGCTCGCTTCATGAAAATTGTCTCTCGCCTCCGCTGGAAACTTCCCTTCCTAGCCGAAGGCTATCGGCTCGCAACAATCCCCCCAAACCCCGACGATCCCTCCTCCAACCCCGAAGCCCAAATAATGTTCAAAATCGACTTCTTTGAATACTACGCCCTCCTCGAACGCGCAATTGTCCACCTTCTCGCTGTCTTCAACATAACCGTCTCCTCCTCATCGTCCTCTACACGCGGCCGCCCCTACACTAACGGCGTCAGCCTACACCGGTACCACGC
Organism: Penicillium sp. F50; assembly: GCA_037356195.1. Taxonomy (NCBI): domain Eukaryota; kingdom Fungi; phylum Ascomycota; class Eurotiomycetes; order Eurotiales; family Aspergillaceae; genus Penicillium; species Penicillium sp. F50. The sequence goes on from JAYXSA010000040.1 coordinate 714,079, forward strand.
AAACGTCCTCTCCGCCCTGGAAGAAGAATCCAGCCCGCTTACCCCCGTCCTCGGCTCCGGCCTCGTCTATGAACAACTCCGGCAAGCGAAGGAGTTGCGAAATCGGTGGAAGACCGCGGACATGACGCGGGACGAGGTGTTGAGGGACCCCGTTGGTGATAGGGATGTCGTGCGGCCGCTGGAGAGTTATGATCTTGAGGGGATACTGAGTGGAATTTTTGCCGGGTTGGAGGAGGGGTTTGTTAGGGCGAGGGAGCATGTCAAGCTGTGTAGGCGGGTTGGGGAGGAGGTTGAGGTTGAAAGGGAAGAAGGGTGGGAGTTTATGGTTGATGCGATGGATTGGGAGGCTGTTTAGGGAAAAATGTTTCCCCCCTCTATCGTATTGCGCTCTGGACAAAGGAGGAATTTGGAAAGGGCTTGCATGGTTGGTGTTTGGTGTTGCTTTTTTTTTTCTTTTGGATCTGTGTGGAGAGCTTGTGTAAATGTTGAATCTCTTTTCTTGGCCGGTCCGAAAGAAGGATTATGTGGACATAGAATCATATCGTGAGATTTAGCTAGCCCCTTTGATATCAAATACCCAATTAGTGTTTCTTGCGAATGAAATGAACAATGTTAGATAACTAATCCTTCTCTCAGGACTCAAACGACTATATTCGAGAAAACAATATCTTCATTCCAGTTCCATGGTATAGGCATATAACAAATTCAATCCCCCAATCCAATTCCGAACCAACGCATATCATATATGAATCCAACAACTCATAGACCGCATTCGCATTTGCATTCGCATCACATTGCACCTCGGCAATTACGAAAAGGGGAGAAAAGAAAAGAAAAGATTATAACACCCAGTCTTTTCAATCCAACCCAAGTCCCAAACAGGAACATATCAAAATCAGTAGACAACAAAATATTTGACCTGTTTTTCCAGTGAAGGTGAACCTCTCTATTATCCCAACGAAGTTCAGAACACAAAATCGGCAACGCGCAAGGCGAAGACAACGATAGCATGGAGGATAAAAGTAGGGTGTAAAAATGGCTAAACAAAACATCGACAGAAGACTTGAAAGGTAACGCTGTACCGTCGGTTGATATACACAAGGCGATCGCAAGTGTTGGCGTAGAAGGGGGAGGAAAAGAAGAAGATCGTCACGGTTGACATTTCACTGGCCTGGGCCTAAGTAAATCGCATTTCCACGATCCCACAGTTGGCTCGAGAGCCTGGTTAACATTGACTTCTTTTCAATCGGCTCAAAAGCCTCATGTCCTTGGCTTTCTTCGAGGACAGGACCCGGGCCATCATGAAGTCCCAAGACGAGTATGGTTGTGATTGTAGAAATGCGTTGCCCGACTCCGGCAAAGGGGATCTGCCCAAGGTGACATCCTGAAACTGAAATCATCTCCCAGTACGATAAGCTATCAACAGAGATCAAAAGTCAATTTAGCGGACAGGATGAGGGACGATGCAAGAGGCCAGAACAAAGACAGCCGTACAAGGACATCAAAGATAGAACAAAAGTGGCGTGATATGGGTAAAAAGGGGGGGCATCCGTACACATCGCTCGCTATAAGAAGAAAAAGGGGGTGTTCCAAAACGTCCATCCATAAGCCGTTAGTCTCAACAAAGGAAAATCCAACAATGACATAGGAAAGAAACAAAAGAAAACTAGTCCACATCGTCACCTGGTCAAGCACTGAGCATATTGAAGCTTGAGATCAAGCCTGAGACATAGCTCGGATTGATCCAGATAACACGGTCAACGACCAAGACGAGGACATAGTTGCATCATTCAACCATCCTCGTCCGACGGCTCGGCCGAATCTTGCTCACTAGCATCAGCACTGGCGCTTGTCTTAGTCTTCTTCGCGCTGCCACCGTCATCATTGCCCTCGCTGGATTTCCGCTTCTGACCAGAAGATCCGTTCTCCTTGCCGAGATCGGCCGCAGCATCACCATCACCCTCAGCCGCTTTCTTCTCCATCGCAGCAACCTCGTCAGCTGTCAAGAAACGACCGCCGGGGCCACGAGGGCGGCGCATAGCATGGTTGTGTCGCGACTCGTGCAAATACGGCTTGCGTCCCTTAGATGTAAGCCGGAGCTGCTCCTCGAGCTTCTGGCGCGCGACACGGCGTTTCAAGATACGGTGGAACTGCTTGGCATTGACATAGAGTGGGGATTCTTCCTGGTTACCGCCAGGTACCATCTCGGGCGACGGCTGGTTCTGCTGGATAGCAGCCTGGGGCGCGCCGGGCATGGACTGCGCGACGGAGGGTCGACCAACATGGTTCATCACGGGCTGGACACTCGGTACGTTGGGGCTACCAATGTGGCTCATTCGGCGACCCGGGGGCATCTGCTGATTCTGCATTTGAACCTGCGAGCCCATCGGAGGCATCTGACCGGGCATCTGGGGTGGGGAGCGAGGATTACGATCCGCCTTCATAGGCACACCCGCCATGCGCGGCGAGCCTCGTGTCCCAGGAGCCATCTGACCAGCCATACCGTCATGTTGTTGGAGCGGATAGAATTGTCCGGAAGCGGCAGCAGTGGCCATCGCGGCAGCCTGCGTGGGTGAGATACCGTACGGCTGAGGCATGGCGGGAGAGACCCCGTAGCCTTGAGGGAAATTCATCTGCTGGTGAACACCGGGCCCACCCTGCGCTTGTTGGTAATGCTGTTGCGACGGAACGATGGGTGATGTCTGATGAGAGGGATGTTGTGATTGCATGGGTGGCTGGGCATTCGTGGGCGAGGTCATCGATCCCACGGGTGCACCAGGTTGTGGCGGTCCAGCTTGGTATGGACCGGGCATATGTGAAGGAGCATGGGGGTGTTGGCCATGAGGCTGTTGGTACTGTGGAGGGTACTCCATGTTGACGAGGGTCTTGCGAAACTTCGAGAGAAGGTTCAGAGAAGGTTCCGTCACACAGGCGACGCGCGCGTGTCGTACCGGGGGTTGGGGGCTGGGATGACAGGCACGAGGGTTCGGTTCGGGAGATGATCTACCAGTCTGAATCACCTATCAAAGGGACCGAAATAGGGAGCTAGGCGCCGCGGTGGATATGGTACGCGATAGCAAGTGAAATGAGATCTAGGTGAATCTGCTGGAATCTGTTTGGCAGACGTGCTGGGTCGTTATCACTCCGAGCGCGTACGGGACGGGAGTTGGTCACGTCCAGAACTTGGCGTACTCACGCTGTGATTCGACGACCGGGAGTCGATAGTCTGCAGCCTTGGTGCATCACGTCAGCAAGAGCGCAGCAGGATACGGTCACTGGATCCGCAGGGTGGGGGGTAATAGATTAGACGGAGTTGATAGGGTGAGTGATATGACATACCTTAAACTGCAGGCACTGCAAAGAGGGGGAATTGACGAAGGCGGAATATTTGGACCAAGAGGATCAAGGCTAGTTCTCGAGCACGAACGCGTCTCGAAAGGAGGGTTTGACGCTTTTGTGCAAATCGCTCGATACCCACGGGTGTAACGTGGTTGGGCTGTGATGCAGTAGGATGGGGGGGGGGGGGGGTACCCCTCGACTAGAGTGCTTGATGCGTTGTCAGAGCCAGTCGCCCTATTGATGCCACCCCGCTGAGGCTGCGCCGGGGAAACCGAGTTCAGGCACGGAGGGGCAGGCAACCTCAATGACCTAAGGACTAGCGTCCCTTTGGGTATTTTGAGAGGATTTTTTCTTTCTTACCTCTTGGCTTCGTCACGTTCAATACAAAAATCCGGGGACGCGATACAATTGTGGGCCGAGCTAGCGGATTGTGAAAGGGTTGATGCGCCTCGGGTCAGAACGGCCGTCAAAGAGATCCACGAATGAGATCTATGGAAGGATCAGTATGTCACATTCTGCATAAAAGCAAGACAGATGCGCTGTTTCTAGGACCGGGAGAGTAGCGGGGTGAATAAGCAAGCGACGATGATCCCAACTTGTCCATTTTTACTGAGAGTGGTGGGAGTCTTGGATTGACCATATCAAGCCGGATGACCAGGGCAGTGAAAGAGAAAAATGACAGAGAGGGGAAAGCGATGTATGCGTTGGCACGGAATTGGGCAAGAGGCTGCTGCAGGTCGTGAACATACCTGAAGCGATCGGCTTCTGCAGAGGCAGGACAGATAGTGAGGCGAGGCTGAACGCGTCTAGCGAATCAGTGTCGCGACTCTATAATGACATAGGTTAGAATCGCGTGCACTCGAAAGATGATGTCAACGATGCCAGGGACCGACGCGTGCAGCAAGCGACGAGGTCAGGTATGAACACAAGGCTAAGCGGGCGAAAAGGCAGAGGGAACGCGCATAACAGAGAAGGGAGAGCCAATAAAGATCAGACTAGACCGACCATGAAACACGCAGGCTCTTTGCATGCGACCAGGAAGATTGGAAGTGTAATAGGGTGATAGGTGCAATGAGAGGGCAATGGGCAATGGTGAGTGGACGGCGCGTGTGTTGTTTTGCCACGAGCCACTAACAGCGCGGCGCGCAACGTGGGATTGGAGGGGGTAGTAAAGCTTGGAAGCAAGTACCTTATTGGGGGGAGAGGGGAGAAGGGAGAGAGCCACAAGGCCAACGACGTGGATATTGTCCGTTGGACTTCCAATCCCAAGTGATCAAGGGATCCCAGCCAGACGATGATTTGACGATGGCGGAAGATGGATGGGGGGAAAAGAGGGGGGGTGGGAGATCAAAGGAAACGTGCCAACGAGAAGGCGGTGGTGCCGAATTCTGTGCACAACTGGGCCACTGATGTCAAGGGCCCGGGCAGTTCCGCGCGACACCAAAGACGGGGATGGTGGAGGAAAGAGGAAAGTTTGGACAAATGAACGCGAGGAATTGGCTCTGAGATGGGAAAAAGGGTATGTTTACACGGCGGGAATGAAGAATGCTGGTCTCTCTTTCTTTGGGTGCGATGAAAGAGCCGCACGAGGAAGTCACGGGGATCAAATGGCCTTGATAACACGAATGGGGAGCAACAGGCACCATATGAGGTCTTTCATTGACTCGGAGAAGCTCGAACCCAGTGCCATTCTTTCATGGACTCAAGATATGCAAGGCGGAATCAAAGATCAAAGATGAATGGCCGAGAGTCACAAGTGACAGGCGCAAGTGGCAGAGGTTATAGGCGATGGGCAGTAGAATAAATGATGATTGATAGTAACACCTACCTATGGGGGATGACTATCGCAAAAGATGCCTGATATGATAGGGACACCCGGCAAATGGAGTACAGTAGCTCAAGCTATTCGTCGTACTCGATCCTGTCGTATACTGTCGTTCTGTCGTACGGAGTACACTCAAGTGCCAACCGTGGGGAACAGGGACAAGGTCGAATGAGATTAAAGAAGAGAAAACACTGATTGGACTTCATCCAATTGTCCCAGAACAGACCAGTTCAACCCAGAGGAAGATCGGGCGAATGGTACGCAGAGAAATCAGATAAAACCAACGGCGGAAGTAAGGGTGGCCAGCGCTGTGCAATGGTTGGAGGGCGAACAGGCTGGAGAGGGCGGGCAACCAACGAGAAGAGGCAGAGGAGAAAGGCGAAAAGGGGCGGGCGGGACGGGGCATTTTGTACTGGCTGGATGGCCAATTTCTGGCTGGTCCGGCTCATCGGAGAACGACGTATCAGCGTGGGCTCTTTGGGTGAGTGGGGGAGCGGGTTCGATACATTACATTCTTCCATACGAGATTCATCCTAATTACATCGAATACCCTAGATTTACCGAGAATTACCAGCCTGTACCCATAATTACGCATCTTTACATCACTTACGCCCCCGACCAACACGAACTCGTCGCTGCCCAACCCATCTCCTGAGTGGCTCCAAAACATGAAATGTGGGCCGCAGGTGGGGGCCAATTCGGCCACCCGCGGGTTCTGGCTGGCTGTCCCGAGAACAGGAGTCATCACGCTCAGCCGTCATATAACCATGCAATACGGTATCATCACATTGTGTATTGTCAGGAAAGCACGGGAGTCAGGGAATCCGGGCGCCCCGAGGTGCTGGTCATGTGCATCCCACACTTGGGACTCGGCGGTAAAGAACACGAGAAAGGTGTTGACGTTGGTAATTTTGTTCGAGGAACGCTGGACGTGGGTGATAAAGTGTTTCTCACCGCTCATCACCAAGCATACTCACCTACGGAGTACAAACTGTATCTAAGACCCGTTGAGGCAGGCTGCCTTGCCTCCTCGCTTTCATGGCGCATTGGGCAGAAACCATACACATAATTTTGTCATCATCGCTCCCAGATATGTACTCACGTTGTTAGCGGGTACAGTGCAACGGATCAGCCATTCCCATCCGCAAGCTCCCTGGACCCTCGTCACAGCCAGTTCAAGTCATTTTTTTCGTTCACTCTCCGTGTTTCTTCTCTATCCGCCACCCGCCAGTATTTTGATTGATATTATTATGATCATCCACCCAGCCGCCAACCCCCTCCCCTCCTCGGCCATGTCTCCTATTCGGGGCACCCTCCACCCCAGGTCTCATCTCCCGCCTACCCTACCACCCATCATCTCGTTTCCTTAGATATACGGAGTACCTCGTAGATTAATTCAAAGTGCACTCCCTAATCTCGGAGGAAAACCAACCAACACTCTCAACGCCCAAGCGCTAACTAATTTCAACCTCTCACTATGACTACGATTGTGACAGGGTATGACGACAAACAAAGGATGCGGCCGATCCGCGCGCCATTCTAGTCCGGCCTGCGAGACGCCTGTCACCACCCCGGTCAATTGCCCGATATTTCAATCTCCATTGCGAGGAGATGGTTGTTGCGTTGGCAGTGGACGATATGACGCAAGAGTGTCGTGTAGGTATCGAGTACGGAGTACAGAGTATGTATAGGGTGCACGGAGTACATGTGGGCGAAGCGCTATTCGTGCCATTTGCGAGGCTGTGTCAGTACATAGATAGAGGCTATTATGGTATCCCTCTCATATCCCGTAATATGGATGTACATGTGGCTGAATTGTGGACGCTGGCAAGTGGACTAATTCTCCGTGGCAGGGCTGAGAGGATGGCCCATGATTGGAAATCGAGACAAATGAGCGGTCGTGTTCCGTCTGCGAAGAATTCAATCCCAAACTCGTCGATGCCCATGCTTGGAAAATCAAGAGTATCGAGATGTAGGGCTCATTCAACAGTGAATACACATAATATCAAGAACCTGAGCTCTACGGGGTTGACAGACTAGAAAAGGCGTCAAAACTATATCTCGGACTCGGGAGACACCTACGCGCTCACTCACTCAAAACACTGCGTCCTCGAAAGACCGCACCCATCTTTCTTCGCGTTTATTAATTTTACTTTTGGCAGCATCTGGTCTCAATATAACTTTCTAGAATTGATTAAACGACCAGATACACAAAAGGTCTTCAATGGATTCTCTACTTGAGCTGATTCGACTGTGATGTGGCGAGACATGCGCGCAGTATATTCAGAGCATGTCGTTTCAGAAATCAGTCGAGGTTTCTTTTTTCTACTTTTTTTCCAACCCCGAATTTGATTTCCCCCGCTTTTAGTCCATTACCAGTCGCCACTTAATGAAATTACATAAAATAGAGCCATAGATGACACAAAGACTAGAGCAGCCCTTAAATAAGGCGCAGTGTTACATGTATAGGAGGATTGTATCTGATAGGTTCGATCCCAACCTTACCCCACGTGGAAGCTTGACCACTCCCGTGGATTCTGCAGTTACCTTATCACTGCTCAGTGCCTGTACTTATAGCTTCCATTCGTATACGTGCCTTCAAGGCACACGAGTATAAAGATCACGAACATCCATCAAAATGAAGTATCATATGGATAGTTGTTGATTAGGATGGTATTGTTTCTCCTTCCTCAAAGCAAAGAAGACTATCAAAATCTCCGAGTCAGGGATGCCCCACCATCAGGGACGTGAGGGCCCAATGAGCCATCAGATACCCCATCGAGTCTTCACTACGGAGTAGGTGTTGACTGTTCACCAGGACGCAAATGATCACAAAGTGCTTCCTCGTTCCTCGTTCAAGAGGTCATTCAGTCTGGTTCATATGGATGTAGCAGGTCCCTAAGGGCCGGTGGAGAAAGGAGAATTGTCAGCCGATGGAAGATGCCCTGAAGTGAGATGCTTCTGACAAGATAGATGCCTGGGCATACTCATTGAAAAAAGAAGTCAGTTGTACTCCGAAAAAGAAGAGCTCTAGATCATTCCCAGAAGGATAGAAAGGACAAAATTGTGTTTAAGAGCGAGTAGTTATACATTGTCGCTTATATCAGTGTTGTGCCGATGTTATCTGCTCTATGCTATGCACTATGCAGTGACACAGAATTGTATTGTCGATACCTTTATGAGGATCATTCCAGCAAATAATCCCGAAGTTCTCCAGATGTTGTTCAAAAGGGTTGGTGTGCACAGAGCCAAAACTTTGCCCCCCAAAAGTTGACTGACTCAGCAAGGGGGTCCCGCGGCCTCGGGGGCAGGTGGCTTTTCCGCATGAAGATGTCGAGATTCGCTTTACGCTCTTGAGTTTTCGAGTCTTCCTCCACCAGCACTGTGGAATCTGACTTGAGCCTCTTAGTCGACTCTGACCGCCATCTTCAAGGGATCCAGTTGACCCACCCCACAAACTACACGCGCTGAATATTCGATTCATGACGTCTTTGTTGACATCGACGGTTCCCGATACACCCCAGACACCGCTCCAGACGAACCGTACGCCGACGAGATCCAGCACTCTCATACCTTACACCTTTGCGAAGCCGCCCCGAGCCGCACTCCTTGCGGAGTTTGCGCACCGGCGTTGATCCGTCACCGCTTGCGTTGTGCCCATCTACGAACCGATCCCATTTCTTAGCGAGCTGTCGATTCTCGTGACGACCCCTGGTGTATGGGGTAGAAAGACAAGATGGCTCCAGGCGGCGGAGGCAATATCAAGGTGGTGGTCCGAGTGCGACCGTTTAACAGCAGAGGTGAGTGGAAGGTTGCACGAACGAAGTGAAGGAGACGACAAACCACTGCCCCTCTCCGTTCCCCCTTGAGAATGCGTGGCTGACTTCGTACTTCTTCTTTGGTGACGCTTCTAGAGCTCGACCGAGGCGCAAAATGTATTGTGCAGATGAAGGGCAACCAGACGGTGCTCACTGCACCGCCTGGCGCTGAGGATAAATCGCGAAAAGGCGCTGGCAAGGGTGGAGGCGATGGACCGAAGGTGTTCGCTTTTGATCGATCGTACTGGTCATTTGACAAGAATGACCCAAATTATGCCGGTCAAGACAATCTCTTTGACGACCTGGGCACGCCGCTCCTCGACAATGCCTTCAGTGGATATAACAATTGTATTTTCGCCTATGGTCAAACCGGTTCTGGAAAATCGTACTCGATGATGGGTTATGGCCAGGAGTATGGTGTTATTCCGCGCATTTGCCAGTCTATGTTCACGCGTATCAACGACATTCAACAAGACAAGAGCTTGAATGTCACGGTGGAGGTTTCATACCTGGAAATTTACAATGAACGCGTTCGCGACTTGCTCAACCCTTCGAATAAGGGTAACCTGAAAGTTCGTGAGCATCCGTCCACCGGTCCATATGTCGAGGACTTGGCGAAGCTAGTCGTTCGCTCATTTGACGAAATCGATCATTTGATGGATGAGGGAAACAAGGCTCGAACTGTGGCGGCAACGAACATGAACGAAACCTCTAGTCGATCCCATGCTGTGTTTACATTGACCCTCACGCAAAAACGCCACGACGCGGAGACGTCGATGGATACGGAGAAGGTGTCGAAGATCAGTTTGGTCGATTTGGCTGGTTCAGAGAGAGCGAACTCGACCGGAGCTACGGGTGCGCGTTTGAAGGAAGGTGCTGAGATCAACAGATCTCTCTCTACTCTCGGTCGGGTCATTGCCGCATTGGCCGATGTGTCGTCAGGAAAGCTCAAGAAAGCATCTATGGTCCCATATCGTGACTCAGTACTCACCTGGTTGCTGAAGGACTCTTTGGGAGGTAACTCAATGACTTCTATGATTGCAGCCATTTCGCCTGCGGATATTAATTTTGACGAGACGCTGAGTACACTGCGTTATGCTGACTCCGCCAAACGAATTAAGAATCATGCGGTTGTGAATGAAGATCCGAACGCTCGCATGATCCGCGAACTCAAGGAGGAGTTGGCGCAGTTGCGGTCCAAACTTGGAGGTGGTGTCCCCGGAGGAGTTCCCGGGGCACCGGGCGCAATGCAAGAAGAATATTACCCTCCCGACACACCATTAGAGAAGCAAATGGTCTCTATCCAGCAAGCCGATGGTACTGTCACCAAAGTCAGCAAAGCCGAAATCGTGGAACAGCTCAATCAGAGTGAGAAGCTTTACAAAGATCTCAATCAGACATGGGAAGAGAAATTACAAAAGACAGAGGAGATTCACAAAGAGCGTGAGCAGGCTCTTGAGGAACTCGGTATCAACATCGAGAAAGGTTTCATTGGGTTGAGCACGCCAAAGAAGATGCCCCATTTAGTCAACCTGAGTGACGACCCATTGCTCGCCGAATGTCTGGTCTACAATATAAAACCGGGTACTACGACCGTGGGTCATATGGACCAGGGAAACAGTGTTGAGATTCGACTGAATGGCTCAAAAATTCTGACTAAACACTGTACCTTTGAGAACGTCGACAATATCGTGACTATTGTTCCGACGGAGGGTGCCGCTGTGATGGTCAATGGCTTACGCATCGACAAGCCCACACGACTCAAGAGTGGGTTCCGAATCATCCTGGGTGATTTTCACATTTTCCGATTCAATCATCCGCAGGAAGCTCGTGCCGAACGAGTAGAACAAAGCTTGTTGCGACATTCCGTAACAACGAGCCAACTCGGGTCACCAGCACCGAATAAGACGCATGACCGATCGCCCAGCAAGGTGGGTTCGGAAATAGATGGTGATTCCAGTAGGGCAGATTCACCTATGCCTTCGCAACGCGGGAGAGAATCTGATTGGTTTCTTGCTCGTCGAGAAGCTGTCAGTGCTATGTTGGGTCCAGATCATATTTCTCACTTGCCCGACGATGAGCTAGATGCTTTATTCGAGGACGTACAGAAAGCGCGTGCAGTGCGCCGCGGACTTCCCGAGAACGAAGAAGACTCAGACTCGTTGAGTTCTTTCCCAGTGCGTGACAAGTACATGTCCAATGGAACTATCGACAATTTCTCCCTTGACACGGCTATTACCATGCCCGGCACACCACGGCAAACTGACGACGACGGGTCGAATGGTGTATCTCTCAAATCGGTCCAAAAGGACATGCAGCGCCAGCTCGATCGACAACGGGAAGAATTGCAGGACAAATTGAGGCTCGCAGAGACGTCTTCCAACCAAGACGTGGGCGAACTTCAAACCGAGAAGCAGCGCATGGAAGATGCCTTACGGTCTGCCAAGGAGGAGTTTGAAGAGCAATTAAGGGTGCAAAAGGAAACCTTTGAAACACAGATGCGCGATATGGGCAAACCAATCCCGCAGATATACGAGAATGGCTTTGCCAAGTTGGATGAGCGTGAGCTTGCAATTGCACGAACCGTGTTCACCCATTGGTCGCAGCGCAACTACGTTCGTATGGCCGAGAAGATTCTGCAGCATGCCTCTCTCCTGAAGGAAGCGCAGGTCATGAGTCAAATTATGGACAAGAATGTGGTTTTTCAGTTCGCCGTTGTTGATCATGGCCACAGCATGGCCTCTTCGTATGATCTTGTGCTGAATGGGATCTCTGGTGACGAAGACATCGTGTTGGAAGAGACGAAGAAGCCCTGCGTTGGCGTTAGGGTTATCGACTACAAGCAGTGTGTAATTCACTTGTGGTCGATTGAGAAGCTCCAGCGCCGCGTGCAGTCCATGCGACAATTACACCAGTACATCGATCGACCGGACTATATCCAGCATTTCAAACTAGACAATCCATTCTCGGAGCCTTGCTCGCCACAATATTCCCTCATTGGTGACGCTGACATCCCCTTGACTGCTGTATTCGAGACGCGAGTGCAAGATTTTTCTATCGAGATCACTTCACCTTATACTCAGAGTGTCATCGGTATCATCCGCCTGTCCCTCGAGCCATCTTCCGCACAGGCCCCTTCGTCGACCTTGAAATTCAACGTCGTCATGCGGGACATGGTCGGATTTGCCGAGTGGGAAGGAACTGATGTCCACGCGCAGCTCTTCGTTCCAGGAATCTCCGAGGAAGGTGGCGCGACTACTACACAGATGATTAGTGGATTTGAGGAGAGTCCCGTCCGATTTGAAAGTGTACACAGTATGAGCCTACCGTTGTCAAGTCCACGATCTGCCGCGCTCAAGGTCTGTGTCTACGCTCGAGTTACGTCGGTCCACCTCGACAAGCTGCTGAGCTGGGATGACATGCGGGACTCGGCGGAGATCACACCTCAGAAACGCACCGCTCCTCGGATTGCAGAATCGGAGTTTTACTCGGAGGAGCGACATGATGTCTTTGCCCGCGTTCAAATTCTTGAGATGGCGGAATCTGGCGAATACCTTCCCGTCGAGGTGGTTCAGAATAGCCCCCTTGACGCCGGCACATACCAACTCCACCAAGGCTTGCAGCGTCGCATTTCAATCAATATGACCTACAGCTCTACCGAAAGTCTCCCGTGGGATGATATTACCAATGCCCGTGTTGGCTCCGTACGCCTTCTCGACCCGTGGGGCAAAATTCCTGACCAGGATCTTCAGACGCCGGATGTTCCTCTCAAGTTCCTCCAGGAACCGATGGTCAAGGACAATGCCGACGGCACATCGAATGTTACGATCGTGGGTCAGTGGGATTCGAGCCTGCACGGCTCTCTACTTCTTGACCGGGTGACGGCAGACAAGTATCGAGTCCAGGTCACTGTTCGCTGGGACCTTGTCTCGTCCCGTCTCCAGACTCCTGTCGTATTCGAGGTTGACCAGACTATACAAATCTTGGGGCGTACCTACGTTCGTCAGCAATCGATGTTCAAGCAGCTTTGGAGCTCCACGCGAGTTGTACACTCGACTACGCAAATGTATTCGTTGGTCATCCGTCCAGTCTCTGCCAAGCGTGCCGCCGATCTGTGGCGCATGAACACCCAGAATGACTACGTTAAAGGGGAGGAGCTATTGACGACATGGGCGCCCCGCAAGGTCTCGCTGGTTCGGGACTATATCGCTGCCCGGAAGCGTCGATACCGCTTGGCTGAGTTACATGCTGCTCGCGGGGCTCTCAGCGCAGGTAGCTTGGTAGCCTCTCCTGCCCGCAGTGGACGGTCAACACCGATGCGTAACCAGGATCTCAACGAGCGGAAATCCAAACTACTCCGCAAGTATCTCGAGATCTGGTCGACTAAGAAGGACCCGACCGATGCTATCCTAGTGCAAAGCAACACCGAACCTCCCGCCGATGGTGCAGCAATCGCCGCGCAGCGCAAGTCGAATGGCACGGATGCAACCGATAGGATGTCGCTCAAGCCGCGTTTCGTCGCCACCATTCAAACCCTTCCGAAGAATCCTTCAGCCTTAAAGTCGGGCTACGTGCTTACTCCTGACGACACCAACAGCGTCTGGGTTCGACGGTTTGTGGAGCTTCGCCGGCCGTATCTTCACATCTACTCCGCCGACGGAGATGAAATCAACGCTATCAATCTACGCAATTCTCGCGTTGACCACGCGCCTGACTTTGCCCGACTACTCGACGGGTCTGGTGCTGGTGCTGATCGCTCGCTCTCTGCTAAGGGCCGGCCCAATATCTTTGCCGTTTACGGGACCCAAAACACCTTCCTTTTCGCCACACGCACCGAGGCGCAGAAAGTGGAATGGATCCTGAAGATCGACGAGAGTTACTTCAGCAACAATGGTGGCAGCTCAGTAGTCAGTCGTGACGACCGGTAATCACGAGCATCGCTGCTCTTGCCATTCTTAATCTCCCCTAGCTGTCTCCTTGCTGTCTCCTTCATGTCTTTGATGATATAATGGGCCCCGGAGTCTTGGCCATTTTTTCTTTCTTTTTTGTCTACATTTTTCATTCACTCTTTTAGACACCCAACCCAACCCCATCTATTTCTTTTTCTTTTCCCTTTTTCATCTTTACGATCTGTTGTTGAGATACCCCTTTGAATATATCAACTGGCTGTGGCGCTTCCCCTCCCTATGTACATAGTTCGATATCGTTGGGAACATAGATGCGACGGTGCTCATTGATTTGCTTATACACAGTGGCCATCTCGGACTTCTTGATTATGATTCTCTTTATTCTTTTTCATGTCATCTTGTATCATACTGTTCCTCGAGCCTCGGGATAATTAGAGTGGGGTGTAATTTCGTGTACATTGGGAAGACGGCTGCTGAACGAAGAGAGACTGCGCTTCTTTGAGCGAATACTTCACGCGATGCCATATTTTCTGATCAAATCACCACTCTTTAAATTCGCGTAGACCAGTTCCACAATCGACTAACTAATCTAGTATCATGCCAGGGGAAATTCTTATCTGCAGTATGTCAATCTATACGATCTATATCCGTTGAAGCAACCGGCGATACCTCACGATCACCTTATACATCCGAATCATGGCAGTGCTTTGTGCAGAAGGTCCATGACTCAGAAAGACTGCTCTACTTCGACTTTCCAAATCGAGAAGCTTAAAAACCTTAGGGAAACCCTGTGATTATCGAAACACACGTCGGTTCCCTCACCCTCGCACTTCATCTTCACCCTGCCCTTGAAAATTGACTGCTTTCCTTCAGTCGCCACCTTGATCGAGACCTTGTAGTTCGCAGACCCGGTTAAATGACAGATCCTTGCCATCTTCACTTTTCCCACTCACGATATCACCGTTGGCAGTTAAGGCTAGCATGTTGTCACTGTCCACCTTCGCTGTCATGCGAGCTGTCGATCCTTGACCAGTCAATAAATTAATTGACCCGCTGTGACATCATGGTATCATGGCTTGCACGCGGCGTATCCTCACCGACTGATCAGCACTGGCCACCTTGGACTGCTGGTTGTCAGGGATCTCGTTGTCCTAAAGGTGATGAGTTCCCAATAGATATCTCCGGTACTTACGAATCGAGTATTGACAATGTTGATCGCACCGACCCCAACGTGCTTTCCTCGATATTGAAGATCGCCCGCTGAGGTCAACCACGCACCAGGTAATTACTAAATATCCTATAGTCGTCTCGTCGAAGAGAAAGGGCCAGAGCTGGAAGAGCAAACTCTTGGGGGCCTGCACAACAAGTGACAAATAGATGCCACTAAGCTAGCTTGTAAACTTGGGGGGAAAGAAGAAAAAGAGAGGAAAAAAGATGAAAAAAAAAAAAAACAAAAAATAAAAAAACAACATCTATCCTTCTCGAATAGTACGCGACACGCCAACATTTTTTGGTTTTTTCTTCAAGTCCCAGGCGGAAATGTTGTCGGGAGTTAATACGGGATGATCCATGACACAAGGCTACGTGTGGAAGTCTATCCAGCCATGTTATTGAAATTTGGTTGGCACCGCCGAGACATTTAGTATGGCACGGTATATCCAACGAAGACGGTGCCTGGCCTGGTTTAGTGACTATCGGGCGTTTGTGCACCCCTGCCCGCCAGCTGGCCCAATTTCTGTTAGCCTATCGGTGGCATTCGCGAGTCCTTAGTTCTTGCTGGCATTTGTGCCAGCGCATTTCAAACATTCAGAATCACTACGCGCCCTGTGCAAAGGTGGTAGCGCCCTCACGTTGGGCCCTGAAAATAGTCTCTGCGGGTGGCTGGGGCTTAGTTATTTGGGGCACCTGAAGCTAAGAACATTGACAGTTATTATTATCGTCGCTTGGCGGGTGGTTCGGCCCCCATCTCTGGGCTCGATATGAGTAAGAGTTCCCATATGCATTTCCTATCTTTGGTTCTGCTCGGAGGTCTTTTCGTCCTGGGGATACATGCTGTATCGGTTGCTCATGTACATACAGCTTGCTTTACGGTCCAGAATCAAGGGCGGTCTACTCACCACCCTTGCGTGGTACTCAGCTAGCTTGATACCGCTTTCGATGTATAAGATTTAAGACACTAAGTTCTCGTTTCTTTTTCTCCAAGGCACCCGCCTTTAAATTTGCAAGGCTTTGACCGCCACGATCGGCGCCTTACAGCGGCCCCCGAGTCATTTCACCCCATGTGCCTTGATCATATTGGGCCAACCCCCTGGCAAAAGGCTCGTGTTAGGATACTGCATTACAAGGACATATTCCACACCCCACGTCCAGATTATCTTTGATTCATTCGGGTGGGATCATCCTGCCTAAAAAAATCTCTATCTTGATGCCAGCACCACCGAAGGATTCCCTGGCCCTATAGTCTCTCTTAATCCAGCTACGTAGAACAACTAAACCCCGACAGGGAGTGAAATAAGAAAACGGTCTCCACCGTATTTCCGCATCCCCATCTGCCCCTCTGCCCCTACTAACCTCACAAGTCTCTCATGATGCAGCGCCTGTTTCGGAAGTCTACAGCCCCATGATCTTGAGGGATCTTTATGGACCTAACCCACCGATTGGGGGGTTTTTTTCCTCATGCACTCGCCCTACTAGACCAGACTTGACCGATGCCATGCGCCCTCAAGACTCTGCCTTGCTTCTCCCTGCTGAACTTGGCTATTGGGCCCCGGACTGACTTCAGCCCCCCGAGTAGCTTGAGCATCTGCACGAGCTCGAGCATGAGTGGGTCGCGGAAGTTGGTCCATCCCACATCCCTAATGTACCTGATGGATCTTCTTTGTCAGGCGTGCGGCTGGCTGTGCCTTTTTGGCGCCGTTTAGGGTCCGAGGTTCATCCATCCTATCCCCTTTGAACCGATCCTGCCAAGTTGGGGGGAGGCCGACATTGGGCTTGGACGGTGGATAGGTCTCCACGATGGCTTTTTTGGTAATAGCGGTGGGAATTAATTATAAGACTGGCTGCCTGCCCCTGTAAAATAAGATGTCAGTTTCGACCCAAAGCCAAATCTCATTACCCGTTGCATCTGGATAAGCAGATAAGATGAGGTCTTCACTATTTTCGTCGCCCACTGGATGGGTGGTACTTTGCCTAGCCTTTGTCCGAATAGTTCTTGGCTCACCTCTTCTACCCAAGAGAGCCGAGGGAGCGTGGATGGGTTTGCATACTGATTTTCCAGACCCAAGTTTCATGAAGGCCGCTGATGGGAAGTGGTATGCCTTTGGCACAAACGGCAACGGGAAGCGTGTCCAAGTTGCGGTTTCAGATGACTTCTCGAAATGGACTCTCCTCGATATCGAAGCCCTTCCAACTCTGGCAGGTTGGGAGACAGAGAAGGACCACTGGGCGCCTGATGTAGTGATGCGAGTAAGTCATCCCCCATATCTTCTCCCACCCACCAAAGATCAGACAGAATTAACACTCAATAAAAGGCGGATGGAAAATACGTGATGTACTATTCAGGAGAATCAAAAAGCAATGCTCCGCATCACTGTGTCGGGACAGCCGTTGCAGATAAGCCCACAGGCCCATACATCCCCAATCAAACCCCACTGTCCTGCAGACTAGACCAGGGAGGCTCCATCGACGCAGCCGGATTCTTAGACAAAGACGGCAGCAGATACGTCGTTTTTAAAGTCGACGGCAACAGCATCGGCCACGGAGGAGACTGCAACAACGGGGTCGCCCCTCTAGTTTCCACACCAATCTTGCTGCAGAAGGTTGAAGCAGATGGATTTACGCCAATCGGAGACGCGGTGCAGATTCTCGACCGAAGCACAGAGGATGGTGACGGGCCTCTTGTGGAAGCGCCGAGTTTGGTGCTTCATGAGGGGACTTACTTCCTGTTCTACTCGACACATTGTTTTACGGATCCCAAGTACGATGTTCGCTATGCTACAGCGACTAGTATAACGGGGCCTTATCATAAGTCGAATGTTGAATTGGTGAAGGGTGGAGATTATGGTGGTGTTATTTCTCCCGGTGGTGCGACTGTTTGTGGATGTGGAGATCGGATGTTGTTCCATGGATGGTGCGATAGCTCGTTGAAGCAGCGTTGCATGTATGTGGCGGATCTCCGTCTGAGTGGGACGACCGCGTCGATTGTATAGCCTGTGCAGATGGTTGGAGACAAGCTTCTGGCTTGGTTGGGAGCTTTTGATTTGGCTTTTGATTGATTGTCTTGTGTTGTATACCCCCTTACGCTCGTTGAGAAGTACTGTTTTTGTTGGTTTTCATTGTTGAAATTTGTCGTCTTGATCAGAATATAATGATTGATTCCACTTGTATCAAATTTAGCACTGAAGATATTTCGTGCCCTACCCAAATGTTTCTATGGAGTCAAGGAAAAGACTACCAATTGAAAGGCCAGTGGTTATCGCGTGAATTAGAACATCAAGCCCTGTTTAAGAATATCTGCAGCGATTTGCACGTTCAATTAATCACCAGACCTCAGCCAGCGGGGCTTCAGCTTGATTTTTCTAAGAGTCATAGCACGGAGCAAGTGGAAAGGATGATATTAGGCTTGAAGTGGTCATTTACATATTCGTGTACATCATTATATTAGGATTCCTTCTTCCCTTGGGACTCCTTGGTCTTGATTTCAGCTGCTTTCTTTGCACGCTTCTTCTCTCTCTCCTCCTTCACCCATTCTGCAACATCTCTAATCGCTCTCTCAGGGCGGTCCCTATGTTTGAGAAGATATCCTTGGATCTCAGCGGGAGAAAACTCCCCACTGGGCATAGCAGAAGCGAAATCCTTTGCAAGAGATTCAATACGCGACTGCAGTTCGTGTCGACGTCCATGGACACCATTCGGCTCGTAATCATCTGATTCTCCGTTCTCCCCTCTGCCGTCGTCCAATTGTTTCTCTCGGCGGGGTGACTGGCGAACGCGCGCCTTTTGGGAGACTGAGTAAATCGACTTGTAGAGATTCTCGATGTCTTCGGAGGTTGCAAGGCGGAACTCGATGTGCATATCTACACGGCCAGCGCGTAAAAGGGCATCATCGAGCTTCTCGGGGTGATTTGTCGTCATGACGAGAATACGACCTTCGCTGGCAGCCACACCATCAAGCACATTCAGCAAGCTCGAAAGAGTGATTCCGAGTTTCTCCGTCTTTTCGTTGCCCTTTCCAGCTTCATCTGGAGGGAATTTACTGTCTGCGTTCGGAGGTGAAAGGTCGGCTTGGCCTGAACCAGACTGAGGGAAAATTGACGGTCCCCGGCTATGGGTGATCTCGGAGGTATCAACATCCTCGACGAGGAGAATGCATCGTCGAGGAAGCTCAGAGAAAAGGGAATATAGATTGTCCTCATCCAAGGCTCGAGAGCTCAGGTTGAGAAGATAGATCTTCAGTCCAAGCTTGCCTGCCACAGCGAAACAAAGACTAGACTTGCCAGTGCCCGGAGGTCCCGAGAGTAGATAGCCACGTCGGTAAGGAATGCCATGCTCCGCGTACCATTCGGCTGTTCCCTTTTCGAGGTAGTTTTCGATATCGGCCAAGAATGCATGCTTCTGAGCACTATCCAGAATCACAGTGTTCAGAGGCCGAGGTGGTCGAGACATGCACCGGCACCAAGTAATTGTAGAACCCGAGGAGCATCGTTGTCCGCGGTAAATGATCGTTCGACCACCATCGCGCTCAACATATTTGTGCTGTGCATCGGACAGCAGCTTGTGAAGGATGGAAGGGTCCCGCCCCAGACACGACAGATACAGCTTTTCGTTATTAAGCACCCAGCGGGCACCCGACTGCTCATATCGTCGCTCCAGCATCAACAGTCTCCCCTGATACCAGAAATAGTGACGACCCTGCGCAGGTGTAAAGCGCAGCTTCTTGTACTTGTCGCGGTTGATGACCTTTGTCCAGTAGTCATCGAACGACTCTGCACTCGTGGATCCATCGACGACACTCCATTCTTCGTCTTCACTATCCGAATCGCCGTGGTCGGAATCTTCGTCATTGCTCCAATAGCCATTGGTTCGAACACCGGCCAAGAACCGATTTGTTCGCTTCGTGTGTGGCCGTCGGGACCACCAATACATCAAATAGTTGAAGATTTCATCATCGAGGCGCATCTCTGCCGTGGAGATGAGGTATGTTTCAAAGAATTGCATGAGATACTCAGAAAGATATCGCATTGAGACACCGAACACGGCTAATATGACAAGATATTGTAGATAAGCAGCCAGGTCGATGTGGAGATATGAAAGGAAAATCCGAGATACAAAAGTGTACCCCGGAATCAAGGCCTCCAGAATGGCCGCGTCAGATTGTGTGAGAGACACCCTCGTTGACGAGGGGGCTGACTGGTTGAACGCCATGCCCGACGCCAGACGGTCAGTACAGAATTATTCCAGAATTATTCAAAAGGATGAGAAGGGTATCAAGAGACATTTAAATAGTCAACAGCCTCAGTCTACAGCCTCAGTCACAGCCTCATCCAAGCTGGGACCCCGCGTCAGCAACTACCGCATCGGGCGCCCGCAGCTGGCATGCCGCCGCCCTTTGACAGTGCTGCCTAGCTGTCTGACTCGTGTGTGGATCGTAAATCCTATGCAGCTGAAATGACGAAAGATGTAGACTAAAAGGAGTTTTTTGTATGGTCAAAGTGGACCGGTGCATTATTCAGGTCAACCCGGGTGATTTCGATAGCGAATGATATTTGTCAAAGCCCTGCCTCTGCTTTCCCCGGTTAGTATGCTAGCGCTATAGACTCTGTATACCTTGACAAGATGACTGGGACCATTTTTTATGACTCATTTCTCAATGGTCAGGTTTCAATAGCTCTGTAGAATGAAAAAAAAAAAGAAATAAGAAAACTGTTTCACACCCATGTGAGCCGAAAAATGAAAAAAGAAACTCTCCCTCGGGGAATCGAACCCCGGTCTCCCGCGCTTATCGGTGTTAATGACAAGCGGAAATCATGACCACTAGACCAAGGAAGATGTTAACCGAGTTACTGCTCGGCCACTTGGTGCTGTTGATATCAGGGCCCACGATTTACCATTCATGAATGAAGCTAGCCTGCCCCATCCTCCATCCCTATTCAATATGCTGCATAGCTCATCCGTGGATAACGACGATCTCTTTAATACTATTCTATTCTGAATATGTAATGGGATGAGGCTGAGACATGCTACAAAGCTTAATATCTAATTATGTCTTGTCTGAATAATTTGATCTTCAATGTTCATGGCTCTAGTGTGACCACTGTTGGCGCATTCCACACGGAATACATATTAATACGGCACAGGGAGCAGAATGATCCGAGTTGCTGGAAATTCCCAGGATTACGCACAGAAACCAATGAAATTTAGGATACACAGCAATGAATGATAGCCGATCGTAAATAGCTCCCCCTTTTCGACGACAAACATGCCCAAACCAAACCGAGTCGAATCAATAGCTAGCAGTGAGATACCGCTCTTCAGTTCGACGCCTTTCCCTGATCATACCCCAGCTTCATTCGCTCTTGAAGGTGACAGATCATATTGTCGCTTGATACGATCAATGCCAATTCTTCGATGACACAAAAGAGCTGCTAGACTAGGAGGAGTAGGCGTCTATCGCCTCGATGAAGCCACCCACCATCTGAGTCTTGAAACTCGTCATTGCGGGAACTTGATCAACGGGTGAAGCTGCTAACAAGGCGTTGACGAAGTCAACGAAGGTCGCGTTGAGACCCTTGAGGTCGGAAAGAACTAGAGCTGGGCCCGTCGGAATCTTTTCCCAAGCATCTGCTTGAGATGCAAGAGCAGACAATGTCCCCAAAAGGGGTGAGGTCAACATCTGGAGGTCTGCAAGAATAGTTTGTCCATCATCCTCGCTGAAGGAACCAGAACTTTTGACATCGTGTGTCGCATCATTCACGGTGGTAATAAGGACCTGAGCATCTTTTTGAAAAGTCAATGCTCCGGTTAGACCGCTCGCCGGGAACCCTTGGACATCATTGTAAAGGGTTTTGATTTGCGGTTTGATTTCTTCTGTTATATCGTTCTTGACTTTAGCTGCATCGCGACGAAGGACAGGCGTGGCGGTGGCAGTCAATGCCAGAGCGAGAAGTTTAGCAATAAGTACCATCTTGTGAGTTGAGAAATAAGTGTGGTAATGTGGTGTTGAGAGTTCAGGAGCGAACTCCTCGAGCATTATATATTTTGCGATCGGACCAGAACATGAGGCAGGTGCTTCATATTCGTAACGCATACACCGCCGCCGAGCTCATTCTGCATCCGCCAATCGCCTATTATGTCACATAGTCTATAACACTATTTTTACTAGCTACCTGACATTTCCTTAATAAAGGAGGAAGAATGCCATAAAGAATTCTCCACTACTGAGATCTTTCCCACGAGATACCGAGCTAAGCTCAGAACTAGCACAAGGCACTATCCCATTGGTCAAGCTTCTGTGGGTGGATACCGGGAGTTTACGTTAGCGAAGTTAGTTTCCAGTAGTCTTCGACGATCCTATGACTAGTTCGATATGTAGGACGATCATAGATCGACTCACTACTGTTCCGCAGGCATTATCGTCGTTTCTCGCGCCACATTCAAATTGCTTTTTACGACAGAATCAAAGGAATTAAGAGAGAGAAAAGTGCTATTCCGGATATTGATTGAAAAATTTGCATCTATATCTAAGTTATGTACTTGATTCGCTATGCATGATGAAGGAGCGAAGGCGCACAAGATAGAGCTACGCATATTGCTTCTCAAATGGCAAATCACAACTTCAAATAGCTGGAAACATAATTGCTCTAAGAAACATGGTGCGTCCTCTGAGATTTTAGTACTACTTGTCAGGGTAGTGGTCTGTTGGCAAGTCAAACAATATGTAAGAGTTAATTAGTGTTGAAATTGTTTCTTGAGGATCCCTCAAAGGGTCTAATTCTCAAGCGATCTGTACATTCTCTCATAGGGATTCCTGTCCCAAGCGGGCGCCTGCTACGAAGGAAAGACCACTAAGGCTGAAGACGGGCCTTGGTGTAACAATAAGGAAAGGCAACACGAGGTCGTACATGCGAGCTAGTCTCGACGAAGAATCCCTATCGGAAAGCCATCAGTCCTTGGTCAACCCTCTCGTCCTCAAAGGGCCCCTGTATGTACGGTTTATAGAGGAGGCCGGGCCCTGCCGCCAAGGCCTGCTATGACTGGTAACTATACAGCACATTATTGCTTCTACCAAGTAATCGGTGTGAATTGGAATTACGAACTTATGTATTTGCTTGAATAGGGGTATCTATCAAAATGGCACCGACGTAGGCGAAAACAGAAAAGTAAATGCAAGAACCAAACTTATTCCTGCCAGGCTCTGTCATTGTGGAGGATGATTGTCCTTTTCAGCAGAGAAGAGTTCTCCAGCCCATTCCTTAAGTTCCTCGAGTTTGCCTGTCAGTGTTCCCCACCAACTAGAAACCTTGTCATCATTGCTGGCGGGATCAGTCGCAGATGGTGCACTCGTCGCGGATGGCGCGACTGTTGTAGAAGGTGCAATCATGGCAGCCGCAGTTGTATTAGATGGTCCAGCGGTTACTGTGGCAGATGGCGGCTCAGGAGGATCGGCCGGTCGTACTTGCTGCGGTGCGTGCTCGTCGGAATGAAGACCAACCGGGCGCAGAGGTAGACGCAGCGTGCCGTTGTTGGGCAGTGGATCGACACCCAATGAGTCACAGAGGATGTTGTAGACTTCGATGTTTTCTAAAAGTTGAGTCAGTCACGCGTTCTTACACGATCTAGATAACGTCACTTACGGAAGGGTTCGAGGCGGCTGTTCGGTGCGTGCGGGAAAGCAGGACCTCGCGCGATAAAGATCGCCCGCATCAGTGGGTGTTCATGGTCGTATCCATGGATACCCTTGGGATGATAGACCTCTCCCGTCTCCAATGCTTTCTTGACATCGAACTCAGGCCTTTCAACAATGGCCCAGCCTGCTCGGGGGATCACCCACAGAGGAGCGATGCGATCATTGTTCGAGAAGTGATAGCGCTCAGGCATGGTCTCTCGGGTATAGACTTCCACGGCGTCTGCATACTTTCTCCCTAGCCTTTCCACCTGCTCCTCCAGAATTTCCATATTCTCGAGCTGCTTCGGACGCAGGCCACGAGACGGCCATCCATCAATGCGCTCAACGAGCCTGAGGTCTATCTCATCGTCCAATTGAACGAGACGCTCAGTTGATGTGGTAGCCATACCATGGTCTGACACGACCACGATGTTGACCAAATTTGTGAGATTGCGGCTCTCAAGACCAGCGACTATCCCGGCGACCAGATCATCAGCCCGAGAAATTGTGTCCCGTATCTCGGTGCTATTGGGTCCATAGTTGTGGCCATCCTTATCAACATCTGGGACGTAGGCCGCAATAAATTGAGGGCGCAGCGGCATCAAATCAGACTCGTCCTCTGGACCCGGAAGATCCAGGAGCTCGAGAACCCGGTTGACCTTGCGGGATAGGGCCTCCGAGCCATTGTACTTGTCCACATAGCTAGGCTCGACGCTACCTATATGAGCCTCGGAGCCGGGCCACATGTGGATGCCGGCCTTGATTCCTTGTTTTTCTACCGTTTCCCACAAGGGCTCCGCGTTCCACCATTTGGGCTGCATGCTGACAGCAGGATGGGTGTAGAAGAATTCCTCATTGAGATCGGGATCCCAGAATGTATTGCCGACCACACCGTGGCTCTCTGGGTATAAGCCAGTTACAAGCGTGAAATGATTCGGGAAGGTCACGCTGGGGAAGCTGGGTGTCATATACTGGGGGGAGACGCCATTCGCAACCAGTGAATTGAGGGCTGGTGTCAGACCGCGGTCGAGGAAGTCAGCTCGGAATCCGTCTAGCGAAATCAATATAGTGGTGGGCGCGAATAGCGAGGTGCCGTTGGAAAGAAGAGGCTGGACATGTGGGTGGATCGCTCGGAAATTACTGGAGGCTTTGTATGCGCCGAGGAACAGGATAAGGAATAGGATGGCGATGATTGCGGAAACGAATGATATTATGCGCCATGACGGCTTGGAGGGCTGGAAAAGAAAGACGGGCAGGTGTCAGTAGGCTGAGAACAAGAGGTGCGAGGGAAACTGCCACGAAGATGTACCGGTTCATAAAGATAGTCTTTCTCGCCATCCACGCCCAACGAAGATCCACTCATCAATGAGGCAGTATCATCATCCCCCAGGCCTTCTTCCATTTCATACATCAGCTCTCCTTCCTCGCTCACTTGTTCCCGGCGTGATAGCCGGGCTTCTCTACGCGCTCGTCGTCGTTCCCTCTTTCCAATGCGTACGCTGCTCCCATTCGGGCTGAAGATCCTGCGCAAGCCAAGGGCAGGACCACTTCTCGTCAACAGCTTTTCCAACTCATCTTCATCTTCGAGGACACTTCGATCGTGCTGGGAAAGTTCTAAAGTGCTGCGGGGATGACGGAGAAATTCGTCGTCATCGGAGTCAGAATCCTGCTCCGACGGCGATCGTAAAGAGGCCGCATCGTTATCGTAGTTGGCCGGGGACAGGAGGGAGGGACTGCGCGGGCGTGGCATGGCTGGCGAGCGCGTCAGCCGCGGCGTGAAGACATTGAAGCTCAATGTTTGAAGGCGTTGGTGAGTTGACTGCTCAAGTCTCAGGGAGATCGGTGGCGGGTCAGCCCCCGATTCGCCAAGACTTTCTTCCTTTTTGGCGTCCGTAGCCTCATAGTCGCGGCACTGGTCCACTACAATCACCAAATGACACCCGTTTCATAAATGACTTTTGTTAATCCCAGTGGTTTCAATGCATAAAATGACAGAAGAAGATCACAGACGCTTGAAACATAGGATTATCCGCCATGGAAACAGCATAAGCCTAGAATAATGCACGTCTCCCGCTATCACGCCAGCCGAAAAAGAACAAGAATAAACAAACAGTCATGGCCTAAGTTCCTATTGCATGGGATGTAGGCAATCGAGAAACTAAGAAATGTATCCTAACAGATGCAATGGAATGTGTCTTGATCCTTTCTCTAATGATAAAGTTGGACGGAAATGTCAAGTTCCATCGAAGTTCTTCAATCTGGGGTACAACGCCTCCCGCATTCCTGCCACATGAACAGCCAAGGTCGCAGCTCTCTAAGCCATTGTCACTCTGTGCGAAATTGAAGCCATTGATGAAAGCTTACTCTCTCCGCATGCAGAGGGAGTCAGTGAATTGAAAACTTCCTAGAATACTCCTGCGATTGGGAGAGGCCCTTGGTGCATACACGAACGACTTGTTCATCATCCTACACGACGGGAGAGCTTTCATATGATCCAACAATATCTGCCCTATATCAAGCCAAGGTTGAATGATCGACTACCTTCGGCTATATCTTGTCTGACACTGCCTACGTGGTACTCACTGTCCCGCCTGTCCCTATGCACAACGTCGATGCCTTCATGCCCCTGGACGAACCAAGTCTCACTGGCAAAGACCATAGGCATTTTCAACTTGAGCACTCCATAATTAGATTTTTACTATGACTCTTGCTGTGCAAATTCTTACATCCAAACCACAGGTGATCCCATCGGCGTATCACCTCAATGAGTGACACATTGTACATTCCTCTAGGCGGATGAGGCTCCGTAAAGGCCCCAAACGATGGCAACACCTGAACGCAGTCTCCCATCGAATCTGCACCCCAGACAATGTCATTATCCGTGTTTGCTTTTTAAAATTGCCGAGGAATTCCTCATTGGCGCCGTGACGCCGATTGAGATCCGTCCGCTTTTGATGCCATCGACTTTCCCATTTGGGACAAAAATGTCACGTGACATACACTTACCTTCTCCGGCGATGATGGACTCTCCTGTTCAACTCGCTCCCGTCCCTATTAGGCTGATTATTAAGTCACGCGTTTGGACTGACCAGTTCCCCATCAGAGAGGTCAGGTGGAGTCAACTCGGCCGGAGACCCAGAGTGACATCGAGGTGCCCACCCCCGGATGCGGAAGCCCGCGATGGGCAAATCTCGTCTCGCAGCTGTGGTACCGGGGCTCTATCGAGGGGAGAGAGAGGCACAGGTAATCATTGAGAGGAACATGCGAGAAAAATTTTCCTCCTCTTGTTACATGGCATCATCACTTACCACGCTTATCCTGACAGGCCGGATTTGGACATCTTCTGATCTATAAGAATGTCTTCCTCGTCCCGCAGATGCGTCTTCCGATTCTCGTCCTCCAAAGCTTCCATCACGTTAATAATCTCCTCCCCAGGTAAGTCCTTTTTGTGAGATACTCTTGCGACCTGAAATATATCTTACTAATACCCTCGTCCAGCTTCGTCATTCGTTAGACAAGAAGCCTTGCTTCCTTCTTGAGCCAATCGCTTCAGCTCCATCAACTCCAAAATGCATTTCTCCACCCCCGTTATCACCCTCCTGGCCATTGCTGCTGGCGTCGAGGCTGGCAAGTACTCCGAGCCCCCAGTTCAGCACAAGAGTGTCTCTATGGCTGGCACCGCTGTTAGCACCGGTACTCACCCCATCATGACCGGTACCAACGGCGGCGGTGTCGGTGGCGGCAACGGTACCTCTGGTGCTGGCAACGGTACATCTGGTGCTGGCGGTGCTTCTGGTGCTGGCAACGGCACCACTACTGGCGGCGGCGCTGGTGGTTCCAGCTCCGGTTCTGGTTCTGGTTCTGGCTCTGGCTCTGGCTCTGGCTCTGGCTCTGGCTCTGGCTCTAGCTCTGGCTCCGGCTCTAGCTCCGGCTCCGGCTCTTCCTCTGGCTCGGGCTCTGGTGCTGGCAACACCCCTGCCTCACCCAGCTCCACCGGCTTCCAGCCCTCCAACCCCGGTGCCAAGGTCTCTGTACCTCAACTCGGAATGCTTGGCGCTGGTGTTGGCAGCGTTGCCTACGGTGCCCTCATCTTCCTCGCTTAAGCGGGTCGCTATTAATTAATATCTTTTCTTATTTGTTCTCTCTGCCGGTGTTCCGGTCCCTTCACCCTTGGGTGCTTTGTCTTTTCTTTCCTCATTTCTTCAGCCTGACACCACGTTTGAATTGAGATCAATGGCGGTTGCTCATCCATCTTACTGAAACGGTTGTTCTGGGGATCATGATTGATATTAGGAGGAAATTGATGCTTGGGTGAAGGGAAAGGCGTTCTTGGGTGATTTTAGACTGCGCTCCTTCGCACTGATGTTGGTATTTGGATGAATATACCACTACTATAATTTTAATCACAAAAGCCCTTGTTAGACGAAGCCTTCGCCTCTCCCAGTGGTGTTATTTTACACTGTAGAATATGAGAGGTACAACAACCCTGACTAGTTCCAACCTTTTCCGGCCGCTAGGAACGGCCACGCCGATAGTCACGTTGTCATGATATTTAGATTCAAACCTTATCTGGGTGGCGAATGTAACCCTAGGACCTGCACGTTGTCATGAACGCATTTAAATCTATTAATAGTTCGTGGCGTGATAAGCTGCTCTTTGACAGGCTCTGAAGGTTGCTTGTCTGGGCTCTGGGTCGCAGAGGAACGCGTCATAGGAACAAGCCTCACGTTGAAGATTGAAATTTTGTCCAAGGTGAATGCATCATCATTTTTTCCTATTGAGGCAAGTATTCCTAGTTGCGCGTTTTGAATAAGATTTGATGATGAATGCACATCGCCTCTGTGGCTTCTGGGAACCAACATTCTCTGTATGCCACTTAGTCAAGGTCTTTCTGTTGGAGCATCTCGTTTTTGAAAGGTGTATCGTGTCGCTGATGAATCCCTAGAAGACAGAGTTCATATTCTCATTAGTGAAACTACCTCTCAGCATAATGTCTCCCAACTTATATCATCGGAAAAATTTGTCCAGAAAACTGCATAATTCTGTAGGATCACCTCATCCAAAAATGCCGTCTAACATACCCTCACTGCCTGATCTCATTGGAATATAAGGTATAATTGAAGAAGAAACTGCAAGTAGAGCCTCAAATCAATACAGTCTCCGTGAAAAGACAATAATGGATCGTGAGCTCAGCGAAAAATAGCGGATTTTTGACCTTCTTCACCTACACTTAAGACGTAGAGACGTGCTCTCATGCTCGAATTATAGGCTGAAATTCAAAAAAGAACCCCGTCATGTGAAATTCCCTGGGATAGGCTTCGAATAACAGATCAAGTTTACATCCACTCTCTTATCCACTTGCGAACCCACTCCTCTTTGATGCCCTCAATGGACCTCAACTTTTCACTCACACTAGCCGTGTCATGCGTATCCAAAACATTATCCGACTTTACAGATAGCAACCCATCAAAGAAGTCAAGTAGCTTGGCCGCAGGGTTTTTCTTCAAGTGTACCTGCAGATCTGACTCGCTAACTGTCCTCTGATATCCACCCGCGTTCTCGATATCTAGTCGCACCAGCTGCACCCACTCCGACAAACCGATGAACTTCAAAGGTGAACCACTTATCTGGGAAAGCTCATCTGCAACAACGGTAATGATGTTGTTCCATGTTGTTGGGTGCAGGTTCAAAGGGTGGTAGACGTTGATGCGGCCTGGTTCAGAGTCGCGCAAGGCCAATCCAATCAGGACCTCAGCGAGTAGATCAATGGGTACCCAATCAATTCGATCTAGTGTTGCGTTGAGGCTCACTGGCACCGCGCCAACTTGCAGCGAGCTCCTCACCAGGCTGGGGAAATACTCGGCTTTGTTCCACAGACCAGGTGTACGGACTGCACCCGCTACCTGGCCAACTCGAGCCAAGGATGTACGAATCCCAAGTTTCTGAGCTGCGTGGTCTAAAAGCTTCTCAGCGATATATTTACTATTGGCGTATCCGTTCGGAGCTGGTGTATTGGTCGAAATGATGCTCTCTGGTGTAAGACGAGACTCGGTCTCATGGCCCATGACGGAGCTGATAGAGGAGAGGAAGAAAAGAGTGGGTGATTTAGACGCAGTTGCCGTGAAATTGATCAAATTGACCAAGCCCAATAGATCGACCTTGAATGATGGGAGTGAGAGATTGAAGTTTACATCCCAGGCATTGTGTATGATAGCGGTCGTTGACTCCTGTAAGAGCTTGAGCGACTCTGCTCCCAATCCGAGGTCGTCACGAGTCAGATCTGCATGCCAGAAAGTGACTCGGGAAGAGTCTAGGGTAGAGTCCAAATGGTAGAAGGCGCTTTTCTGGCGCTGGATTTCTAGGCTGTCGGCCTTGCGATTAAGGCAGTGAATATGCGCAACTGATGTATCTTTGAGAAGTGCATCCAGAATGTATGTACCCAGTGTCCCAGTTGAGCCGGTTAGCAAGACGGTATGCAAATTCGGACCTATGCGAAGACGATCAATGTCCGCGATGAACTCGGTGAGGATTTTATTTCTTTCTTGCAGTTGTGCCTCCTTTGCCTCGCTCTCGGAAGTCTGATCATCTTGCATGAGCTTCATCGTTGCCTGTGCCAGACTCGAAAGGGATGGGTGAAGATAGATGACATTTGGGCTGAACGAGGGCAGATCAAAGCCACGCTTGAAAGATCGCGTGGCTGTAATAGTCTGCAGAGAGTCCAGTCCCAGATGGAAGAAACTCTCCGAGGTCATAATCTGCTCAGGTGTCCAGCCGGTAATAGATGAAAGAGTCTCTAGAATGAAGTCTGATATTTTCTCGATACTGCTAATCCGTCCGGGTCCAACTGTCTCGGCCTTAGTATATGTCCCTATCTGGTCTGCGTGTGAATATAGCATCTCTAGCTCTGAAGAATACAGAGCCAAGGCAGCGGCTCGCTGGATGGTACCCTTTCCTGCACGAGGGAATGGCTTGTCAGGAGTGGTGAAAAGGACATGTGTTCGAGCAATTCTTGCATGAGCAGGACACGCCTGATTTGCCTCCTCGATACTCGGCCAGAGGGTTTCAATCGCAGCGGCCCTTTCGCTCGGGTCTAGTAGCTCCTTGCTGCCGTACTCGACAATCAGGGAGGCTTGGAACCGCTGTGCGCCTGCGACCAGAACACCCGTGACACCAGGGTTAGTGGCCGTGATGTGTTGCTCCATGGAAACAGGGTTCGTCTTTTCACCGTTAAGAAAAACGATCACATCGTCTGAGCGAGAGCTCCAGCGCCACAAGTCAGATTTGTTTGGATCTGGATGGCGGACAAATAAGTCATGTGTGTGGAATTCCTTCAGCTTTGGAAAGATATCCATTGGCATCAGGTATCTCTCGCTTTCCGGCGACCGGACCAAAACAAGCTCATACTCAGTATCCGTTGCCTGGCGGAAATCCAAACCTAGATCTGGATGAAACTGAATATATCTCCAATCCTTCACTCGGTCTCGATTATTGAGCGCGTAAATTGGAGTCAGAAGCCCTGTTTCGGAAGATCCGTAGTGATTGGAGAGCTTGATCTTTGCTGCAACTGTATCGCCAATTGGCTGAGGTAGATCACCACCCATGTAAAAGCAGTATTCTAGATTCTGGGCGCAAAACTCCAGAAGTTCTGGTTCTTGTGCTAATTCTTGTACAATTGACGGTACGAGAGCGGCCATGTCCATCGGTGTCTGTTTCAATGCTTCGACCAAGGCAGAAGCTGTGGGAAGTCCGGCGGCGGTAGGAATAATACATGTCACATCTGCTGGGATATTAAGGAACGTCAAACTTGCGATACCCGCAGCATGGAAAGGTGGCAAAGGCATGAATTGCCTCTTCCCAATTGACCATTTATGTTGGTTTTCGAAGCCCTCGGGCGCATCCATCTGGAACATGCGCATTTGCACACAAGCCGTGGACAGCCTCCAGGTCACTGGCTTCGGGATGCCGGTAGAGCCAGAAGTATGAATAATGACCAGCTTGTCATCCAGGCCTTCAGGGTAGGACTTGGTGTACTCGAAATGCGGGTACTCTGTAGAGAGTAAGTCGTCCAGACTTGGAATCTCGTGCGCGGATAATGGCACTGATTCCAGAATTGCACTGACAAATGGCGGTCGTGGAGTAGGAGTGAGAATTCTCGTACACTTAATAGCTTCGAGGAGATGCTTATGGGCGGTAATGCTATTTCGAGGAGAAGGGAGGAACATGCAGTACCCTGCTTTCACAGCACCTAGAACCAACGCCGGATATCGCAGGTCATTGGGACCAATATAAGCCAAGGGCTCGCCATTGCCTTGGCCAAGCGTTGTACTTAGCCACCAGGCCATTCTATTGATGGCATTTGCAAAGGCTCGATAGGTAATGGGCCTGAAGCCCTCGTCATAACTCGTAAGAGATCTGGGATACTCGGCATATAGCTGATCTGGTTTGAATTTCGCATAATGATCCACAATATGAGGGAGAAGCTCCTCCTCTGGACGAAAGTCAGCCATACTTGGCTGTTTATGTAGCAAAATGGGTTTGGATGGACACTCGAAGCAGGAAACAAATTGTCCCTTCAGCATCTAGTCTCGAGTAAGGTAGATAAGCGGGGTATATATTACGGCGATCCCTACCCTTCCAGAAAAGTCCCAGACCAGCGGGGAAGGCTGCAAGCCGTCATTCTCGGCATTAGGAGTCCCAATGATTACTGACACTAAGGCTCGCTAGCTTTACAGAGTAGAATTGCCGATTGGGAAGTGTCCCCCCGTCGAAAGTGGGGACCCACTGTGACGGACTCCAGACGTGGAATCACTACTATCACAACAAAGGAAATTCAGCGATATACACGTCCCTACTGCAGCTCGCAAGCTAGAATTTTGCCTCGCAAATCAGAATGACAGGATGAGATGCTGGCTGCAGAGTCAGGCCCCCAACTCGGTATCTGAGCGCCAGGCGGAGCAAAATTTAGGAGATCGTTGTCCAATCTTACGATCGGCATGTACGCTTGGATATTGAGTTTGGATTTGTCAAAGCTGCATCGTCATCCTAACCACTTGCCATCTCGAATAGGACCCCGTTGTCAGGACTAAGTCTCCTTATCGCGATCTGAACTCTTACTTTTGTTTTCTTATCCGGGGACATGCCTTTGCTTATCGTCCTAGGATAGGGCTTTTACGCGGTGGATATTAACAACCATTACAGCAAGTGTGAACGGGGATTAGTAGGTGTAGCACGCTAAAAACTTTTCGCTTCCCTTTCGAAATTTAATAGATCCTGTCTTCAGTTAGACACATTAGTAGAAACGAAGATGCGACATTCTAACTTTGAACTATTCAATTACTACTCGCTGAACTTGTTTATTCTTTTGTAGTATTCGAAAAGGATAGTACTTCCCTGTTGGATCTAATTTTATTTTTCTGACGCAAGGTCTTGTCTAGATTGTCTAGTCGTTCGTTCGGCTTCCTCCCTCAAGAGAGGGTTGACTGCTTGCTGGATATCTTTTCTTGTAGGGTTCATTTGCGGCTCGCGGTGGTTCCAGCATGTCTCCATCCCTTATTGTATTCCATGCCTTGAGGTCATGGCTTCGTATAGATGGACGGATGATGAAGGAAATCTGGTCGGCTGCTTGGCTGCTTCGCAGATGGTGGCATCACTCGCGGGGCTTGCTGGATTGACACTCACGAGTTATAAAATGCGATCACGTGATAAATATGGGGCATCAACGTGCTATTCGTCAGGCAATGTAGAATTGAACAAAGCTTGACAATCTCCAAGCTGGACACTAAACTTGATGTGCTTAGGAATCACGTGGACGATATTCTTCGCGGTTGCAACTAAAGAGCAGAACTTATCTGAAACCTCTCGTATACGATCGCTTCTTCTGGCCGAACGAAATGTCGTTTATTCCATCTTTCTTGCGGCCAGAATTCACTTGGCCTCGACCGATGGAGCCATCCATTCGCAAGACGACTCCCAAAGTACCCTCTTTACCCGGAAAGCTTCAACGAAGAGCATGGGGCTTAGTACACAAGGCACTATATCACATATCCGAATGGTATTGTGTCTGTTTTGGGATAAGGGTTAACGCCAACATCATACAATTGCCCTTTGGACTTGTCTTGAAGTGGACAGATCGAACAAACTTGGAGGAGGCTGCCGCAATGCAAATGGCGCGAGCAGCTGGAATGCCGGTTCCCAAGGTGTTATGTTGTGGAGAACACCCGAATGCGCCATACAATCGCACATTATCAATATTGATGACACGGCTGCCCGGCTCTCCACTCGAAAACTCCGCTGACACTTTACTAGTCGAATCTGAGGATCCGTGGCTCTTCGAGCTGAGAGAATGTGTTGTTGCTATGCGTAAATGGACCTCGCCTCACTACGAGAGGATATGCTCAGCCATTGGCACTTCAATACGGAGCTCGCGTGTACCCGGTCACATCATGGGTCCATTTGTCGATGAAAATGCATTACATGATTTTCTCTTGAGTTCAGCTTCGGCGCACGGCTTTGATACGACAGCAGAATACATCAAGGCTTTGAAGCAAGCCAATGAAATTCGCAACTACCCCCACCGAATTACTTTCACCCATGGCGATCTCAAAGCTCACAATATCCTTGTTGGGGATGACGGGCATCTGTCCGGTTTTCTCGACTGGAAATCGGCTGGGTGGTATCCCGAGTACTGGGATTTTACTACCGCGATGAGATATGGAGCCAATAGTTGGTGGTTTCAAGTGGCCGCGTGGATCGGAGGTGATCAGTACAGGCGGGAGTTGAAGTGTGACATTGCGTTGAATTCTTTGACCGTTGATTCATACATAGCTTTCTAAATAGTTTCTGTGATAAGTCCAAATCTGCGATTTCAACTCTACAGCATTGATTCATTTCCCACGCATAAACCGTCAGATGCAAAAACACGAAGGGCAAAAAGTAGGAGAAAGAGACAAAATTTGGCCAATCCTGAGTGAGGATTCAATAGTACTGCATCTGCAAGTGCCAAGAGACCACGGTTGCAGCTAGATCTGGCCCTCCACGACCAGTTTCAACCACTCTCACTTTCAATCAAGACTGCTTGACCCAATTCGTCCATTGACACCCACAACCTCCGGTTCCCCCATCAACACCGCCGTACCCACTCGTCGAATTCGAACTCGACCCGGACCCCGAACTCCCATCCAAATCATCAAAAATGCCCGAAGCAGGATTCACCAGCGTGCCCCCAAACCCCCGATCCTCAAGCTGCAACTTCGTCTCCGTAATATTATAATGCTGGTCACTCTCGACGCCATAACAATACAGCAATTTCTTCTTCTCCGTGCCACCGTGTCGATCAACAGTGATACTAATCGGATACGGAAAGGAACCCGGCCGTGTGAAATCGTTCGCGGAGGAGGAAGATGTTGACGACGAAGTTGATGAAGTAGGCGTTGCCGCGGCTGCAGCAGATGTACTCGTTGAGGTATTTGAAGCAGGCGTGACAAGCGTGTAGCCTAGTTTTGACGGTTGGGTCCAGATTTGTACTAAGAAGCGGGTCTGGGACCATGTGCAGCGGACGGCGGCGTCGGATTCAGATGAACCCCCGTTCGTGTCTAGCGGAGAGAAATCGGTTGCGGAGCCGTTGAGCGGGGCGCGGGAGGCGAGGAAGATTGATTTATCGAAGTAGGTGTAGAATCCGTAGTGTTCGTTGTCTTGCCCGCGGTTGTACAGGCGGATTGGTTGGGATTCTGGGAGTGGGTATAGACTTGCGGCTGCGGCTGTGCCGTCTGAGTTCTCGGCCGGGGGTGGGATGACGGCTGTTAGGTTGGGGAAGGTTGTTGTATCGTTTAATACGGAGCGGCGGGATAAGAGGGCGTTAGATGTGGATGTGATTTTTTGCGGAGAGAGGATGGTCATGTAGAATGGTGTCTCTTCGCCGGCGTAGGGGAGAGAGTTGCCGTCTGTGGTGTTGCCTAGGAACGTTTGGTCTGCGATGCTTGGTGGTGATGGTGACGGATCCCAGGAATTTGCATCTGCTCGGCGGGTTTTGCTTGAGAGGGGAACTGTGCTGTGATTGTATGTTCCATTTCGGAAGCGTATCTCAAGTCGGAAGTTGGGTTGGTTCGGCGCGTAGGGCTGATTATCGGATTGTTGGCCCTTGGGGAGGGCACAGCTCCAAAGTGATGAGGGCTTGATGCAGGTGGATTTCTCGACTTGCGGCTCTGCGCCAGCGACGGTGGAGATACCGGTTGGCATTGGGGGGTAACCCGTTAGATTGAGCCATTGGGACTGTGCCTGGGTTGTATCGCCCTTTCTGGTCAATGTGAGTGCTAGAACGAGGGCGAGAACCACAATGATAAAGAAAGACATGCAGATACAAAAGTACCACCGGCGTTTTGTTCGACCCTCACGTCCTGGACGCCCAAAGCAACCTTTCTTGGGGAAGCAAGCTCGTCCGCGCCAGAACCCGCCAATCTTTCTTCCGATTGCGTCTTCCCGTTCGAGTCGTTGGCGCCGGGCTTCACCTGGCCCTACATTGCCAGCGGGGTTCATGATTGCAGCCCCGGGGGCTGGATGGGCTGCATATCGTGGAGGAAGAGCTGCCTCATCTCGGGGTTGCTGAGTGTATGCTGGAGCTGGAGCTGGAGTGTGTACTTCGTTCATCGAGCTCATTGAAATAGCACCAGGGCCCCCTGCAGCAGCCCGTTGGAAAGCAGGTGATATTGGCTCACTGTGGTTGATATTTGGTGGTGGTACATGATTTTCCTGCTGTGGCTCCAAGTTTGATGATCCTCCCACAGGAACAGGAACTGGGGCAGCTCTAGTTGGCTCCTCATGCATCGGATTATGCGCTGCAGGGGGAGGTACCATTGGCCACTCACTCATTCCTCGAGATTGATCTTGAAGCACTGGAGCCGGAGGCGGGGGCTCGCTCACAGGGGGAAAGATAGGAGCATATTCAGGGGCTGTCCTTGCTACCGGCGCAGGTTCTGGAGGAATTGTGACAGGTTGAGGCATGTAGTGAATGTTATTTACCGGCGGTGAAATAGTGTTGATGATCTGGGGAGGTGGCCCTTGTGCCAGTGGTGGTGGCTCGGGCATGACCGCTGGAGCTACTGGAATCGGACCCGGGGGTGGTGGTTCAGGCATGAAAGCTGTAGGAGCTGGAACAGGCTCGTGAACTGGCACTGCAGAAGGGGGAGGGGGGGCAGTTTGCTCAGATGGGACATCAGGAACGGGCTTTCTCGTCACACCCTGTGGCGGCGCAGGCAAGGCCTTTTCATGGTCAATTTCATCCTCGTCGGTGATACTCGAGGACCAGGAATCTGAAGATGAAGTCGATGCAGGGGAATCGATCTCTTTCGAATGTCCGGAACCATTTGCCCCTTCTTTCGTAGGCGGATCAATATCAATCAGAAGACCCTTATCTCCACCTGTCGGATGAGGAACACTGCGACTCTGTTCTTGTGCTTGGGCCTCAGCAAATATCAAACCGCGATCTCGAGTTTCCCCTTCCTCCGCCTTGAATTGAGCAGCATATATCGCCGCCACAACAGCCGCCGGCGTGATTGAACAGATGTGATTGTAACATTCAAAATAAGGCGTTTTGCTGAACAATTCATGCGCACAAGCCTGATAGTACTCCGCTGCTTCACCCTGGATCGGTCGCCCACCGAATATCATTGACGTAGTCGTCTGCCTTTTAGCTGAAGAGGAGTCTAGCTCCTCACTGCCTCCCAGAGCGCGCGACTGCTCGAGACTCTTCTTATCTTCTTGCCATTGACTCGGCACGGCCGACTCGGGCGTCTCTGGCGAAAAACAAGAGATTTCTTTCTCCCACCATTCCTTGCGTGGCTCCTTTGCGCTTGGCGTAATGGGAGCAGTACTTCGAGGAAATGATGGACTCAAAGGCGACTTTCTTCCAAGAAGCGGCGAAAGCAAATACGTCCACCAGCCCTGGGATTCAGGTCTGAGGGCCTGGGTGTTAACACTGAGTCTGGTCAGCGGAGATTGGTCGTTATCATCGAGGGATTCATGCACGTGTCCTCGGTCCAGAACATCATCCTCGATGATAGTCTCAGCAGACATGGATCTGCGTTTCCGAGTCATAGCTGCGAAGTGAGCCCTCAGAAAATCCGACTCAGCCACTTTTTTCGAATGCTCGGCCGGTATGGCGGGTACCGGTGGGATATCAGGTCCCGTCTGCCAAAGTCGAGGCGTGGGCTGGGAGTAGATGCTGGATGTTGCACGAGGGCGTAGGCCCTCCGGACTCGATGTCGACCAAGGAGCGTCTTCACGAGCCGGGGTAACAATGATAGAAGGGGTGAGTGGTGTTCCTGCGCTATCGATTTCCCCTGTGTGATGCGAAGACTCGTTGCGAGGGACTGACAGACCGATCATGACATGTCGATCAGAGGGGGACAAGCCATGATCGAATCTATCGCTGAAAGAATTATCGACGTTGTCCGGGTCTAGGAATGGGTTTCTCATCTCGCTTTGTAACCGGCTAGTCTCTTCGGGGAGCTGGTGAAACGAAGCTCTCTTTCTGGAGATATTCGGGATATTGGACGGGTTCGTGATCTCCACGGTATCCAATTCATCGTGGTCACTCGTCACGCCCTTCACCTGCCCAGACCGTTCTCTCGCCCGGTCCTTTGATAAAAGCTTGAGATCATTCAAATCCACGAATGGCGCAGGCCCACCATTATCGACTTGTTTCTTTGGCGGTGCCGCGAGCGAGAAATCCGTGACCAAGTTCAATCCCACCGGTTTGGCAACATTCTTCCGTTTCTTCGTAATACCGCGAATACTGTGTCTTTTGTGATGACTTCGTTGAGACGGAGACAGGTTCGGCGAGCGATTCCCATTCCGATCTTTCCCCGACCTCGCCTCGATTTTTTGTTTCGTCGCTTTGACTAGAAAGTCAAATGGCCTGTTGCGCTCCATATCCCTATCCTCTGCAGACGAACATGACGGACTCGAGATTTCCTCGCTGATTGGTGACGAGAGGGGGAATGTTGGAAGGACGGGAACCTGCAACTGAGGCTGTTGATGTCGTCGTGAAGACATTCTGGTGGAGTTTGGATTTGATATCGAAGGACTGTATGCAAAGCTGAAAGAAAATATGTCAGTCGAGTCCTCCACAGTGGACTAAGTCCCTCATGTGCCATCTCATAACATACCTTTTTTTGAGATCAACAAGTGCCGGGAAAAAAAAGAAGTGCTGGATAGCTATTTGCAGATGCAAGACGGTGCGGAAATGCGCTGCACAAACGTCTCTCCAGGCAGAGAAAGAAGAAAAGACAAGAGCAACAAAGACCAGCCCAGCGCCTTCTATTAATATACAGGCAACATCCGAAACAGTCAACCCTTGAAAAAGACTCCGAGAGTGAAACGCATTCACAAGTTCACGTTTGAAAGAAAGGCGATTCCATGCAGTTCCAAACAATTCAACAATGAGGCGATCCAAGGAAAGATCGTACTCCCACCAGCTCAGAGTACGCGTCCTCGAGCTCAAATCACAACGAGAGAGTAGATGTAGAAGGGAAAAAACACAAAAGAATCAAGCTTGAAAATGAAAAAATAGTGCGCGACCAGACACATCACAGGAAAAGCCCAAATAAAAATAGAAAGAGAGAGAAATTCAACTTCCAAGAAAAACAATCTAGCCCATGGCCGAGGCCTTCCTTTCTGTTTGATAATCAATCCTTCCCCCATGACTGGCTTCGCTCACAGCTCAAACAATCCCCTAGTTATTCCTAGTACATCCTTCAACTCTTTCAGGCCTGCACATCATTCCGTCACTCACCCAATCAAACCCACTTCAAGCTGCATTTCTGCACAAATCCTAGACATGCTGTTGCAGTAGCTTGTCATTCTACGTGCCCTCATTGGCTTCCCTGAAGATCTGGGCGTGAGACGAGAAGGTTGAGGGGTCGAACTAGTTAGTCCAGGACCGGGCGGTACGCGCCGGTGGGTGACTGGTTGCAAGGGCGGGCGCTTAGAAAGACCAATCAGCGTGCCGGAACTGAAAATAGAAATCGAATACAACTCGGGCCTTTTTTTAGCCTGAAGAACTTTGAAGCAAGGTACTGTTTTCAGTGAGATTGGTGTTGGGATCTACATGGTCGAATCGGAGATTAAAATGTTCAAGTAATACAGTAGTCGCGTCTCTGGAAGGGAGGAGGAAGGGTTCGACTTTGAAGGATATCAAATGGCGTGCCATGCACGATTTTGGATATTTGGTACATACTCACGATCGAGTTGGACAGACAAGAGACAGGGAGAGAGAAGAGATGAAAACAAAGACAAAGACTAAAACAAAAGACATATTCGTTACCAGATGCCTATACCCCGATTCCCAAAGACCAACCAAGCCAACCCTTCCCCGCCTCTCTTATCATGTCCAACACATGCAGTATACCGATGATGCTATAGCGGTATAATATCAGAACCGCCGAACAGCGCAGAGGTTTCAAAAAAAAAAGAAGAAGGAAAGAAAAAGAAAACATCCAAGAATGGAAAATGGGGTTTGAGATGGAGATAAGGAAAAGCAATGGAGCGATTGCGGGTATGATCGGTCAATACACAAAGAAAAAAGACAGCAAAGCAGAAGTCAAAAGTCCGAGTCAAAATTCGGACTGGAAAGGAGAAAGGCCACACCAAAAAGGCAAGGAGAAGGGAAGAAAGACAGGCAGGCAAAGGCCCACAAACAGAAATCCCGGTGGTCTTCGAGGACTCGTGTCCAGATCTCATGTCTAAAATTCGAGGATACTTTGAATGGCAAATGTGATAAAAGGAGTCGTGGGTGAGGTGCGTCTCGCAACATGACTAGTCATTTTTCTCATCCATGGAGCACATGGCAGATCGGTAGGTCGAGGATTGAATGCGACAAAAATATGAATTCGCATTTAAACCGCCGGTCCCATCCACCTCTACCGCCGCTCATCGGTATACTGAATACCCTGCATCGGAGCCGAGGAGCCATTCATGAGTGGCGGTAGCGTCCGTGGTTGATCCTGGGCCATAGACCCATTGCCGAACCCTCCAAACGCCGGGCCTGGTGGCTGTCCATTCGTTGGGGTAGTCGCCATCGGGTGGTGTTCAAATATCGAGGCTGGGCGCGATGGGCCATGACCCTGATGTTGGGAGAACTGAGCGCGCATTTCCTCTATCTCAGCGCGCATCAGGGAGTTCTCATGGCGCGCCGCGGCAAGGTTCTTCTCAAGTGAGGTAATATATTCAATGGCCCGGCTGAGTGTCTCCCACTTGCTGGACTTGTTGTTTTGGGTTTGCGGGAGACGAGTGCGAAGAGACTCGAAACAATCCTTCATTTCGCTACGACGCTTGCGCTCGGCAAGTTTGTGTGTGACGCGTAGTTCGGGGGTTCGACTATACGGGGTGTTGCCGGTGCCTGACTCGGACTCCCCAATCAGATCGCGAACCTGTTTATGTTGCAACGAGTGATGGTGTACATTCGGGGGTAGTTCTGGGTCAAGTTAGGAATTGTGCTTCCGACGGACCTCGGTCGCTTCATTGCGCGATACATCAACTTACCGTGTTGTCCTCGCGGCATGCGCTCGGAGTACATGCTGCTGAGAGACTCGGCTGTGCTCCCTTTCCGGGAGAACGGCGGGTTGGACTTCTCCGTGGACGAGATTGAGCTCGAGCGAGCCACGTCGGGATCTGGAAAAGCATAGGCCATACCCGCCGTGGGTGCTTCGGCGTTGTAAATCTCCGATCGAGGGTTGGACGAAATCGCAGGCGCCGTACGGCCCGCCGCGAAGGATCGGTGCTCGCCCGGTCGAGGCCCCAACGGAGACAAAGGCTGACTGCCTGCCGAGTACCGCGGCCCCCGGTGTGAGTTCATATCGTTTGATATCCCCCGCTCCCGCTGTAGACTTGACACAATTGAGGACTGTGACGCGTTTGTGCTGTGGTACGGCGAGGCCGGGTTGATTTGCAAAGAGCTGATGCCTTGATTCACCCGACTATCTACGCTACTCCGTCGCGACTCAGGTATCTCGACCATACTGCCTCGCTGCGAAGGCGCGTCATAGTTTTGGTTGATCGAAGGGAGCGCCGAGTTCGGCAGGGAGGTGTTGAAGCTGGGTGAGGGTTGTTGCGTACCGGCCGAGGAAGGCGTCGTCGATTGATCATGTGGGTACGGCGACCGGTCCGGTACAACGTGGCCGCGGTTCGGAGAGGGTTGGGAGGTCGAGGTCAGGAAAGTGAGAGAGGGATAGTTGTTACCGGTCCCATTGGTCGTGGTTGAGTAGGTTGAAGATCCTGAAGGGTCAGCATGCCGCGCCCAATCCACCCCGGGGGGAGTCCTACTTGTGCTTTGCGGCATTGACCAATTCCCCGAGTCTCGTTCAATCGTGTTCAAGGAGGAGTTGCCGGGAGATTTTTCGGACGGGTTTACGTTGCCCATGCTTGCGGTCAAGGTCGAGATCGAGGGTAACTTCTGATTCGAAGCGCCAGGTGTTTGAGGGCCTGACGAGACAGGCTCCCACGGTCGATGGGCGACGGAGTCCATGGTGATGTGTATATAGGATGTCCAACGTGTCCAACGGGTGCAACGGGGAGAAAAGTCTTAAATGAAGGTATATAACCAAGGGACCCAAAGCGGGTGGTAGAGGGTTGATGTCCAGATGTGAGTCGGGGAAGATAGATGGGGTCCAGGCTATCGCATATTCTCCAACCGAGGTGTAAGCGGGTCCAATTGGATACAGATCGCAGGCGAAATTGAATGCGAGTGGTAACGACTGTTCAGAGAGTATAATGAGGGTTTCGAAAATCCGCTGTCAGGGATCCAGTAGAACGGGAGCCAATCCCTCTTGGACTCTGCAGAACCGAGAAAGCGCAGCAGGAGACGGTCGTAGGGAATGAGGGAGAAAGCAAAAGTGGAGAGGGGGAGGTGGGAAGGAGATTCTGCAGAATGACTTTTTAGAGAGGGGCCGGAAGCTCAAGAAGGGCCGATCGAGGAAGGGTGGAGGGTAGCAAGAGAGAGAAAGAGGAAAACAGAGTTGGCGTCGTGGTGGTGGTGGTGGTAGTGAGTGTGGTAGTGGTGATCGGGTTGGTTAATGGTTCGGTGGCCCGTGATTGGCATTGAACAATAATTTGGGGGGAGGGGGGAACACAAGAACCAGACTCCGTCTCTTTTTTCTTCCCTTGAGAGGGGGACAGTAGTGAAATGGTCAGACTGGGCGAGAGGAGGAGGCAGACGATCTCACGCTAAAATGTATTGCACTGATCAGAGTCCGCGCGATTTCGGCAGGGTCGAAGTCCCAGCTACCTTTTTTCTTTTCTTCTTTGCTGTCTGGTAATTTTTTTCTTTTTTTTTTCTCGATTTGTTTTAGGCTGTTCTTTTTGGAATTTATCGACTTTTAGGCCGGGGAAAGAAAAGTCAGGTATCCCAGTACAATACCGGTCTTGGAAATACCTGATCAATACAAGACCCAGCTGAAACAAGGCTAAACCCGCCCACAAGGGAGCATCAAACTTCCCAGTGGGTAGTGCAGTGCGGAACGTGGCACAGAGAGATCACCCTTATGGACAAGACGCCCGGGTAAACTGACTCAGGTGGAGACTGCAACGGTTGGTCAACGCAGAGCAGAGTCAAGTGGGAGTAGGATGGATCGGAGGATCAAAAAGGATCTCGTATCTGGATTAGATCAATCGATAGAGCAGGAACGTGGGCTAACAAATATGAGAGAGAGGAGGGGGGGGGGGGGGGAATTCGATAAGGAAAAATAGGAGCAACTCGTCAGAGGTTTGATTATTAGAATGAACTGGCTGTTGAGGCTATGGGTACCTGAAGAGGGGCTAGGGCCAGTCTTTGGTCACCTAAGGCTGACCAAGGCTTAAATTTAGGCTTCTTTTTGGCCCCCATTCCCAGCAGGAGAATCCAGCAGATTAAGGTACTAGCCAGCATGATACAGGACTGATTCCTGTGAGCCAGACCAGCTGCCTACCTATCAAACTATGTGACCAGGGAGTACATATCTATGATTTGGTCGGGCTAGGGAGTGTAGTCACCCCCGTTCTCGTCAAGTCATGGCCCCCTCCCCCCGGTCTCATTTTTCGTTCTGTTATGTATTATTTGCTTCTTTGCCCGGTGCCTAATGGACAGATCCCATCCTTGGCTTTATCTACCGAGTCTGCGGACCGGATTGATCGCTCCTCTCGCAAACTCACTTGGTCTCCGAGGGTCCCGTCCACGTCAGCCAGAGAGGA
The DNA here is from genome assembly GCA_037356195.1 of Penicillium sp. F50. Lineage (NCBI taxonomy): Eukaryota > Fungi > Ascomycota > Eurotiomycetes > Eurotiales > Aspergillaceae > Penicillium > Penicillium sp. F50. Next base: position 758,068 of record JAYXSA010000040.1, read on the forward strand.
GGGAGCCCGAAGAACAATTCGTTCTTCTGTTGGCTAGGTACTACCCTCCATATAATGTAGGGATTAGCCGGAGAATCTTGGTTGTGAGATGAATGATTGATGGCATTACTAGCTGCTTCTGTTATATGCAGGAGAGCTTAATTGAAGGAAAGCTGTTCATCACCAACGGAGTATGTACTACGGAAGTTAGTACAGCAGTACAGCAGTTACGTACAATACATAGCCCATTCCTGACCATACCAATACCTCAAGGATACGAATGTGCATGTGCCAAGCCTTGGAGGTGCGCTACTGCGCGCAACACCCCCTCCACCTGTGTGCCACGAGGCTGACCCTTTCTGGGGCAACGCAAGGGAGATTTGGATTCCCTCAGAGTTACATTTGCCCAAAAAAAATAAAAAGTAAAAAATGAAAAAGAATTAATAAGATTTTATTCCCTTGGATTCTCAGAACTGGAAGCATATTAATTTTTCTATTTTATCTGATTCTCGTACTGTATCACCTTAAATCAGTGTACTCTTCTCCCTTTTCATCCAGAAGTATTGTAATAGACCACGATCGCGATCGTGATGAACATGGATAATAGCCCGATCATATTTCGTCATGGGATTTTCCCAGTCAACTCACGATACCATGATCTTATGGTCTCTAAGGAAATGATCCTAATCAACTGAAACCATGATCATTAGTACTCTCCCTGTTGCCTCCCCCTTCCTTCACTTTCGACACATCCAGGTTCCCAACCGAACCAACCCAATTTCCGCGCGCCCCCGGGCGTGGTCACCCGAAGAACGGTGCCCGGTGGAGATCAAACTATAATTACAAACCTTCGCCGTACTCCGTCCTGTCGGATCCCGACTCCGCAGAGATACTGTACATACTGAAAAAAAAAAAAATCAAATTCAAACCCATTTTTTCCTTCTCGCTTCATTCTCACAATATCGCCAATTATACGTCCGTCATGAAATAGTATCATCCTAATCCAACAACTCGCGCTACTAATCTTCCTTCTATATCGCGACCAACCCGAGGGGAACAGGATGGATCAGAATCTCGGCGGGAAGTGGATCCGCGCGGTCTCCCATCCTCGCATGGCAGCGAAACCATAAAACCATGAAGATCGGCCAGAAGGGAAAATGGCCCCCCCCTCTTTGCTAAAAAGCTAAAAAGCCTAACATAAAGTACGATACAGTCTCCAGGGAGGCTGGAAGTGTGTCAAGTGCTGTTCACACGAGTCGGATAATTCTATAGACTGTATGCTCGCTCTAGCTATAGGTGTCCGGTCTATCTACAGAGGACATTATGTACTTGATTTCCATCTCCCGCCACGCCTTCCGGCACTGGTACATTCCCGGATGCCACCCGTAGCGAATAAAACTACTTTGTCAAATGCCGGCATTTTGCGAATGAGGGAAACCCTTCCAAATCCCTGGGTAAGGAATGCAAGGAGGAGCACACGTTGTTTTCTAACCGTCGAGTCTCACAACTACTCTGTGCTGTACTAAGAACTCCGTACCGTCAGTTTACCGGCCGATTCGCCTTCACCCAGGATACCGAAACACTGCATTCGCACGGTGATGATCTACAATGATTGGCATTATTTGCATAATCATCACCTGCGACTTTCTTTGATAGTGAATAGTACGGTCTCGTCTCCGGATTACATCATGACCAAAAGTCTTCACGTCATGTTCCTACAACGTGGGTGACCTCGGTGCAACCCGCGAGCCATGGTCTGCCCTCTATCACAGGAATATGTGCCACGACAAGAATCGAAACGGCGGTACATATTCTTTCATGTGGGGAGGAGAGCTTTCTTGTACACTCATACCTGTGTGCATGCTGCCTATGTATTTGACTCATAATTAAGCTCAAGGTGGAGAGTGAGTGAGTGTATGGGTCTCCCAGTGCCCAGTTCCAGACAATCATTGGCTCCATCCTTCCCTTCCCTTCATCACATCACCCCCCCAAAAGAGGGTGCGTGGCCTCTTGCTTCTTCCTTCTTCCCTTCTTTCACCCCCTTCACGTGGCGAAATGATCGACCTGAGGGATGATCTCCTTGCAGCCCTTTCCTAGAAAATCATTATAGTGATTTATGACGAAGAGCTCAAGAAGGAGAGGGCAATATTCTTCTCACTCAGTTACTCATTTTGAGTACCAGACTTGACTCGATTCAAAGCTCTTGTCCACTCCATTTGGCCAATGACAGGTGTGGGTTGAGGTTACCCAGGGTCCCAGTAGTCGAAAGGGGGGCGCTGTCAAACTCCATTTGTGCATTTTGCGACCGGGGAGGAGAGAAGAATGAAAGAGGAATAGTGGCTGCAGGCAACACGCTAATCCCGATCGACGCTGGACACATGGCAGGCTGACCGGGTCGACAGGGATAAACTAGTGTGCATACTGTACGGAGTACCCCGACTGCATTAGTGATTCTCCATACGGAGGATGAGCGACGAGCAGACAAGGCAGGAAGAAGCTAGTTGCTGTTCTACTGCGCGCTGAATCCTCCGGAGATACTCAACCGGATCATGGTATGTTCATCGGTGTATACCCGCTTTTCCGCTGTATGGGGGTGGTCGGCAGGGATGGTTCCTAGTGCCCGGCTCCCAAGTCTGGCCTGGTCGAGTATCGAGTACATGCATCTACATCCACACCCTGGCGTAGACAAAGTTCACCAGGTCGAAAATATGTACGGTCTACATCTTGTCCGCCCCCCCTCCTCCTCTCCCCCCTGTACGACCTGTCCAACCCACAGCCACGCTTCTTCACAGCAAATGCACTCTCCGTCCCACACATGGCAAATGACCGCTTTGCCACTAAAGATTCCTCTGCAGTGTACTAATCTCAATGGTGGTGCCTAGTTTGACCGACTGACTGTCTCCTCATGCTTAACGTCAATCAATGTCGTTCTTTCTGCAAAACATGATCAATTTGCGAACGTGAAATATCTGCATGGAGGGTTCAAAAATTCGCGCCTTTGAACCAAGTAGTGTCCTTGCCCGATACGCAAAACAACCAGTCTCGAACAGCCTGCCTGCAGGTTTCTGACATGTAAACTCGGTCGAAAACCCTTCATTTCTCTATCCTCTTTCTGCTGGACCAAGCCCAGCCTCGTCCAAACGAGACTAAACGAGACCAACTCTACCTACCTCTATTAATCATCCCAGTCCGTAACGGCAATAACTTCCTGGCCCCCATTATTACTCGACCTTGGCGCGCCTCACTTAACCCACTCCTACCTTGTACCCCCCCGTCTTCCAAACCGTTCGTACAACTCCGGCCACGGACACTGGCAGCAACATCCCCTCACAACTAAATCGCCGGTTGCCAAGGGTGACACCACTCCCGATCCGCGTGGGGTGTTAAAAAACAGTATGTGCAGGACCGACCGTGTATGTTCCAAGCAGTAGATAGTCAGCCGCAGTACCTACTTGGCTCATTTGCTAATGAAACCCCCCTCCCCCACCCAAGCATTTGCTAGATTCAGTCAAGCTTAAGCGCTCGAGCGTGAAGCTTAGAGCTTGAACGGTCTTCGATCATGATCTGGACTGGACCGGAACATGCATCCACCCGCGCTGCGGACCAGTCATTACTGGCGTGTTCCTCGACCTGATGCTTCGCCAGTTGACCAAGGCTAGGCGCAGTCCAGGCGGTTTCTGTGCGCTCGGTCCGCGCGCGGCTATCTTGTGAGAGCAGCAGCCTGCCCCAGAGCTGCAATTTTCAGAAAGCTATTGCTGTTTGAACACATTCCCCTTGCTATCTACAGGTGATGGCGATATGTAGTTGCAAACGTCAGGGTGATCAGATCAAAATAACCCGGGGGGAAGTCCGATCATACGTTCGTCGTAACCGCCGCCATGACGATTTATAGTTAAAACACATTATTCCCATTTCCTGCGCAGTCCATGCGTTAGCTTCTTGCCTAGGCTCCTGCCTAATCTCGGAGTATTCTAGTCGTTTGTACGACTAAAATCTCTCTGGGCGCATTGGGAGAGCTTACTTCCGTAGCTTTCTCAACCCCCCCCCCTCCGAAGTGTTACCGGGGCTCATGATCCGTCTCATCTTGGAGGTCTGACTGTACAGACATACATGGGGTAAGCAATCGATGCGCCACAATTCGGAAAAGAAAGGCGATAGCCCTAGTTGGACGTGTCGAAAGTGAATCGTTAACCGGGTGGAGTTGCTGGTTCAACTAGCCAAGTATGTACATTCATACAGTACAGGACGGGGGAGCATTTCCCCCAATAGTCACGGTGTTTGGGCTGACTTTCAATGGTTCGGCTCTGGGCCCCGGGCGGCAGCCACCCCCAAGCCACGGGATCAACGAACACCTTTGAACCAGTCTTGCTCGCTACCCTCGACCCATACATTTTTGTCCAGGCAAACTTTCCTCCGTGATCCATCGCCATACCGAGTCCCCATATTCATTTGGGCTATGGTGGCTGACTGCGGAAGTAGATGTGTCAATTTGACCTCGGCTCTGGTCACCCTGTTGCCCGGGGGCTCTCGTTTGCCCTTGCCCCGACGGAGTTGATCCATCCCCAGCCCAACAAACTCCACCGGTTCCAAGGGGCTCTAAAAACCGCAACGTCAGTAACCGGTTAGACTGGTATTTACGTGAGGCTGCACCTGATAGGCAGCAAGAATACGGCGTACATGTACAACAAACAGTACGAGAGTACGAGATAGACGAGATTCCTACCACCGCAATATTACTGAATACTGTATAATATCGAGTGGACGTGGTCGCAGGGCCACCGCCACATCGTGTTTCAGCTTTGGCTCAGTCTCCCGCGAGAAGTCGACCTTCCGACTCTACTCTCTCCACCAATATACCGATCGCTCCGACCAGCGTCCACCAGTCCGCCATCTCAACGCCGATCGTATCCCAGCTGAGTATTGCCACATGGCGCCGTAGCCTTGCAGAATGTCTCTGGCTTCGGTGGCTTGGGAGTCGCCACTCCACCCGAACACGCGTACATAGTTGGTCTTTCTTTCATGGAGACGGTAGCAGTCTTCCATTCCTGGGGTATCCACACCCCAATCGCCGCTGACGGATTATAGTGCCGTAGTTATTTTGAGCTTAACGTTTGTCTTTTGTCACCTTGGCTAGTGATTCGATAGGAATTCTCGTTGCAACTCTATGTCATCGATGAAGTGCTATGGAGTTTGCCATGTTTCCTCGGCCTGGAAGGGATGGCATGGCATCTCACGATTTACGTTTTGTTTTTCTTATTTTGGACTACAGCAGTGTCCTGTCCATGCTTGTGATCCACATGTTCAATTCCTCGATGACTTCAACTGACCTGCTCATTCGATCTATGCTGTAAAAGGTACTTGGATAGAGTTGGCTATGCCAATAGCGCCCAAGATATTTTAGAACAATAGGTATCCGCCTGTCTTCATTCCTATATCCACTCCTCACAAGCGTGACGTACATGAGTCCTGCTATTGCATAGCCTATCACGCCGGTATTATTAATTATCCCATCATCAATTACATTCTCTTGGCTTTATTTGATGGCCCACTCAATAGTCTCAGCCCACGGACCGACCACGACCCCATCCATCCGTCCCCATGCCGAATACAGTTCCAACAATCTGGACACGCCCCCCATGCCTGTGTGAATCACAGCATGACTGCCGACCGAAAGAAGAAATCAAAATAGAAAAAACAAAAGCATCCTTAAACAATAGAGAGTTTTCAATGCTGTATGACTTCACACCTCCTAGTTGCTAGGGCTATCCACTCCCTCCCTCCCTCCATCCATCCATCCACCCGCCCCCCCCTCCTACCCCCTTCCTTACCACGCCCTCAAGCCATGATTTGGCCATGAGGCTCCCGGATATAGCCTCCATGGTCCACCTAGTGCGTCGATCACCCGGACATCGCCCACCAAAGCTGGGGGAGTTGCATCGCATCCGTGGATTGGATTGGCCGATCATTCCCATGCGGCGCTGGGGCTTTGCCCTGCCTTGAGCCTTCGATTCCTTTCTTTTGCTTTTCCTTTCCCTGGCCCGTAAGGATTCGGATCCAGGGAGAAACTCACAGTAGTACCGCTGTATGCAATTGGCTTTTGGCTGGGTGCTATGGTTGCATTTGCCGTGGACCTTTGAGCTCCACTTTTCTGCCTCGCTGGGTGGAAAAAGCGTGAGCTGAGCTGAGGTGTTAGATTTCCCTGCGTTGCCCTCCTTTCTTCCACGGGCACCCCTAGCTTAGCTTGTCGCGTGTAGATTCCCCCCCTGTAGCGCTGGTGCTGTACATGGAGTGTCCGAAAGTGAAGCGGACTCGGCCGAGGCCTGGCAGAGAGAGAGGGACATTGCTTGAGTGGGGAAGGATAGGCTGGGATAGAGTCTAGCCTTGGACTGGGACTCGGATTCAATCTGAACTCTGAATCTGATTACCACCTACCTCTCCTCTTGTGATGAACAGGCCCAGACCCATGTCTCGGTTACTTTTCATGTACGGACATGTGTGAAGTCAATCGTCGAGAGTAACTCACATACCAGACCTTGATGCTCTACAAGAAACAATTTCTGGTTTCCAACCTGTCATCAGAGACCTGGCCTAAGTGCAGATCAGCATGATAATTCAGTCCTAGAATATCCACCAACCACCATAACTTCCAACGAATCGATGACGGTTCTCCCGCCTCGCACCTCAGCCATGTGGACCATTTTAGTGCGCGCCCGGCCGTTGTTCACGCGTGAGGCCACAGCCCTTGTTTCACTAGTTTCAATTGCCGCCCTCGGCGACGCCGCCGGTAGTCGCATGTATGTAAGTACTTTGTAGATTATGTGAGCTTGTGCCTCGTACTTATTAAGACGAACTTGGCGAAAGGGGTACGGCCGTTAATTAAGCGCTGCGGTGGAGCGGGCTGATTTGGAGTTGGTTTCATGTCAGGGGTGCTGCGACATTGGGTGATAGATCGTGGCGACAGTTAATGAGTGACAACAGTACAGAATGAATTGGATGGTCTGATCATTGTTTTATTTGACTTTCCTCAGTGATTATTAATGCCTGATGATAAGATTTTTTTTCCATGTTTAAGAGGGAAATTGGCAGTTCTCAGGGATGCACTTGGTCGGACATCCATGTTAACTTCGTCGAGGCCAGCGGAAGACGGCGCCGGCTTCAGGTAGAAGAATAATGGCAACGACATTTTCTCAAGTTGTCGAAAAAGAAAATTTGATTAGATGAGCGATAATTAAAAACAACAAGTAGCCGAATTCACGCAGTGCTTTGAAACGGATGCTTTGAGAAGTGTGTTTATTCGTTGAGGATACATATTTCAGTTGACGGTTCATGTAGTATCAAAACTATTCGGAAAAATCTTGTTCTGTCAACAATCTTTGCTAGAGGGATAATCCAAGAAATAGGTATTAGTACGGAATGAACTAAATTTTCGCCTTTTGAAATTCTGCACTTATTCCGGGCAGTTTCATCAACTTGTTCGCTCCTTCAGTCAGGCCTATAATATACCTATCGTTGAAACCAGTGAGTGATGATCATCATATAATCCATTATGCCCGAAGCAATAACTCACCTGCTCTCAAACATCATTCCCAGATTTCCAGGGGGAATTTTCTCCGGCTTCAGCTCCTTTTCGGTCGCATGTTTCCAGCTCTCCGGATCTGCTCCATGGGCACACATAGTGTTATTTAACACGAACAACCCCTCCAACTGTGGAGGCAACGGGGTCACATCAAATCCGCCTTGAATGACGAAAGCAAACTCCGACATGGTGTTTCGATGGAAGTACGGTGGACGATAGCTTTTCTCCATGACGAGCCAGCGAGGACCGAAGACTGCAACGTCCACGACTGCTTCACCTGGAACAGATGAGGGGGCAGTGAGAACTGTGAAGATTGATGGATCCTAGGGGAGTCAGTCAATCATATTTATTCACTCTCGTGAATAACGCGATCTTACCGTGTGATCGTATGAGACTGAACCGATAGTGTTGAATTTCCCTAGATGCCAGTTATTATCTACTCGGAAAGCAAAGGTAGAAGCAGATATCAATATCAACATACCCAGGTCGTATTTGAAGGGATAATAGGTACCTGACCACCCAGCAACATTGAAGATACTACCCCGGTAGGTAGTCTGGTGCAATTGCCCAGCAAATTTAGCGACGATCTCTGTATCAACATCCGAGTTTTCGAAGCTGGCAGTAGGAATCTCAAAATCACGAATATTAGCCAGCCCAGTAGAACCAATAGGCCCAAGCTCCGGTAACTCGAAGTGGCCCTCGAAGAGTTCGAGTGCAAAGCCTCGAACGGGACCTGCTGTGAGGGAAATGTGGAACCGGATTCCTCTGGGAACGACGCAAATCTCATTAGGTCGGACTCGCAGATAGCCCATTTCAGTGCGAATGTCGAGAGTGCCCTTTTGAGGAGCTATAATGCTTGTCAGAGGGCATTGCTGAGGGGAGAGGGTCAGGGAGCATACCTAGAAGAAAATCTCCATCTGCACTGGAGAATGCCTGATTTGGTGGCATTGAATTTCCAGCTGTAAAGACATAATATGCCAGTCCTTCTTTCATGGTTGGATTACCAGCGCCTCCAATCAGTTGAAGACCCGTGAGGAAATCTGCTTCTTTGGCGATTTGTACGGGGGCCCAGGCAGATCTATTGGGTGAATACTGGTATTTCGAGCTGAGAACATTGCTGAGGTTAAATGGGTGACTCTCGAGGAGACTGAACTCGTCATGGCATGTTGATGGAAGAAGCCGGTACAGCCATGTCTGCTTCGAGTCCTTCCTCGGCGCGGTGAAGGAGCTCCCTGAAGTACGTTCTGTGTAGAGCCCATACTTTGCTCTTTGAGGGATATTGATTACCGATGGGATAGCACCCTCTGCGGCTTCAGACCTGTACTTGATCAGTAACCCGGGTAAAGTATAGGTAGAGAATCCGCATACTGGTGGTAGCCATTGAAGCCGTTCAAGTATTTGAACTTGTCCTCGATGTCGAACGTGGAAGCTGTCATGACTGCTGCGCGGTGGGTGAGAATAGGGGTGTCTCTCAAGTCCTAGAAGCGCAAGCCCTTTATTTCTTTTCAAGATCTTTCTTGAAACTGGTGAATTTGAACATAAATGGCGATCAGCCTCAACTTACCGTGGGCCGAGGTTCGGCTCCCACATTGAAAGACTTGCGCGTCGAGGGCAGACGGCGTCGAGCTAGCTGAACATGGTGTAGCGATTCTGATCGTGAGTCGTCATTGAATTTTTCTGTCGTTCAAAGCTTATAACTAGGGAGAAAGAAGTGATAGTTGGATGCGTTTTCGGCCATGTAAAAAGTAACCCGACATCTAGGTGGGACGCCCCACCAGGTACTACAGTACTTAACTGATTCGGGACTATCTCCGAAGTGCAGAATCATACTGATTGTCTCGAGAGCACATAAGCTTCTCACTCTTTCCACACTACAATGTACTCAAAAAAGCATAGTACGTCTTCTTATACTTCCAAGCTCTATAACACGCACTGTAGGGCCTACTCAACCGTTGCTCATTCCTGGAACTGGCCAATCTATGACCTTTTTATATTCCATGTGAGCCGTCCCTTGGCATATTGTGGCTTAACCCCGCTTTTCGTAGCCGGGCGGATAATTATCATGATGTAGTTCCTGGAGCACTACGCATGTCCATAGCAAGATAGCTATTCGCTTAATTTCCTGGTTGATGGAGTCGAGGCGAAGAACTTCTGTCTTGAGCTAAATGTTTCAATCTTCAACCTGGCACTAACCTTTCCGTGAAAGTTCTGAAAGACCCTAGACCCACCGGCACCTAACTCACTGCTAGCGTTTCCTGCCGACTCGGAGTTTGAAAGAGGCTCACTCTAGTATCTTCTCTGAAGCCAGGAAATCTAGATCGTGGTAATCATGGTCGATAGAATCAATCTCTATTCTCGACAAACTCAGAAAAACTGGTCCGTTAGGGATGGTAAACCCATCGAAATATCATCAAATTTGCCTAATAGCATGTCATCTAGATCGTGTTTGATGATGGAACTTCATTGTCGGCTCTTGTGTAACCTGTGACGTTATCCCCGAATTCTGGATTGGCAATCAGGATGATCTGAAATTTCCAGGTTCAACTTGGACCATGCGTCAGTAGTAGCATGGCTTATCACTGGACATGGAACCATCAGAGGAACATTTAAAGTCAGCCAGCTCCGAATCACACATTCGATAGAGTCAAGAAAAAATCGGCTGCAGTTGACTCCATGATTGTCGATCATCCACTTTTATTCAACGGATAAGAAGCCCGCCCGTTAAGTCCGCCTTAATACCGACTAGTGTTTGTCTGACAGGAAGCACAAGATCGTGATATCATTGTAAACTCCGAAAGACCAGCCTCGCCCGGGCTGACAAGTCCCACTTCGATCAATTCCGCGCTTACGATTCCGTGATCCGCACCTTTAAAGCCGCTGGCGCCTTTAAATGCAAGGAGCATATTTCCAGAGTTCCTTTTACCTCTTGACTACCCTCAACACTAGCCCATCCTCATCAGACTCTCGTCTCCAGCAACCCCTCACCATTTAGTCCAGCCCCCACAACCAACTCCTCTCGGTCACATTACACCTCACTATGGCCCCCAAAACATGGCTCGTCACCGGCGCGTCATCAGGTCTGGGTACTGCCATCGCCGAAGTAGCTCTTCGCGCTGGAAACAAAGTCATCGCGACAGCCCGCAATCCCGCAAAAGCAGCCAAAGAGAACCCCCAGATCGAAGAATTAGGAGGAACATGGCTGGAACTAGACGTGACGAACGTAGAAACACCCAAGAATGTGGAAAATGCAATTCGGCAAGCCGGTGGCGCGATCGATGTGGTCGTCAACAATGCGGGGTACTCGCTACTCGGCAGCATTGAGGACATGAGTGAGGCTGAAATCGAGAACCAGTTCAGCACGAATGTTTATGGTCCAGTCCGAGTGTTGAAGGGTATATTGCCCTTTATGCGAGCGCAGCGATCGGGCACAATTGTGAATGTGAGCAGTATCGCGGGTATGGATGGACTGCCTTCTTGCGCCATGTATGCGGGGTCGAAATTTGCTCTGGAGGGTAAGTAGACGGGCATATGAACTCCATTAGGATAAAAATTTTCTTACACTAATGGATATATAGGTATGTCTGAAAGTCTCTCACGAGAATTGGCGCCATTTGGCATTCGAGTTATCATCGTGGAACCTGGTCAATTCCGAACCAAGTTCCTGTCAGCCTTTGTCGAGCCTGCCGCTGGACTGAACGAAGATTATATTGGTACTCCTCTCGAGTCCACACTCAAAGTGTTCCGGACGCACGATGGAAAACAAAATGGCGACCCGACCAAGGCTGCTCAGCGGACTCTGGAAGTTGTAACCGGAACTGGGATTGGTGCCGGCAAGGAGAATCTGCTGCGACTCCCTCTTGGCCCTGATTGCTACCAACGCTTCCAGGCAAAGCTTGATGCGGTGCAAGAAAATCTGGCACAGGCAAAGGATATTGCTCACTCTACGAACCTCTAAGAGGGAAATGGTAGCGGTCAAGGCTCCATGGCTGGCAAGCAAGACATCCCATATATACAGAAACCCAGCAGATAAAAAGATGAATTACAACTAGAATACAGGGACCTGTGAAAATGACGCCGACCATGACAGACTGTGGTTCTAGAAACGGCCGCCTTTCCATCCGTAACTTTGAACTGCGACTCGCCGCTTGGTCGCCCCCAACCGTTATCATTCGAAAAGCGCAAAGGCAACCCGGGGCGGACGACGATAATTGTGCCCCCAACACCCGTCTCGCAAGTAATACCACGGATCAAACATCACACCATCGAATGGGACATTCATCCATCCCACGTCTTCGAATGTACACCCTTCAATCGCCTCTTGCTCTTCCTCCATTCTTTCCCTATGATCGTAAGGGTCATACTCCTCCCAGTCCTTCCGAATAAGTCGCACAAACCCGCCCTCAACTTCACTAGCAAGCACAGAGTCTAAAGCATCCTGCGTAATCTGTAGACAGTAGTTGTATCGTTGCGACAACTGCACTCTCGGGCTAATCGTATCCGGTTCCTCTTGCATTGCGGTAGTCGCCCACTGCTGAAAATGGCGCCTAATTCTAGCCGTAGTGGCCCCGTCTAGACTTTCCGAGTCTTCAATCACAGTTAGGGCCAGATTATCAAGTAAATCAAGGGCCCCGTTACTTTCTAGCGTGTCCTTAGTATTGGCGAGGAAACGGCGCATAAATTCGACCCAGGCTGTGTTGCTTTGGTAGGTACAACGATAAATAACAAAGCCCCAGGCGCGAAGTCCATCTTCGTAGAGATCCAGTGGGATTGATTCGCCAAGACTAAGCCAGGGGCTCCTATCCGGGATGTCTGGCAATAGTCTCGATATAGGAGGAAACTGAGCTGGTGAACGTGTGTACTTTTCTATTTCTCTGGGGTAAATCGGTGAGGTTGTTGTTGAGGGACCGGACGAGAAGGCTTGATAGGGGACATTCCGACAGCAGTGTCTTTGTCTGGCTCCGACCATGCGCGTCAAAAATCTGGGTGAGATGGGAGAATGACGGAGAGCGAACAGTCTCGGTATCCCCGTGGTCGGAAGGCTCATTGAATGTTTGCACAGGTGCCCAATGTGAGCAGCTGGTTACGGTGTGGTCTGCCACGATGCAATGCTGGAAAATGAGGCCAGGTCTCAATCGCGGAGGGCTCGGTACCTTAGTGTCGGAACTTTGTCATTCAATCCAGGTGGGAACCTGTGGATGATGTTCCCCAAGTGGTTTTCCAGACTCATCACCCCAACCTGCAAAGTTTTATGAACATTGTGTGATCAAGCGCGAAGAGGCATGTCTCATGTTATCACGCTCTCCAAAAGATTGCGAGCGCGGCGAGAAACTTCCTTTCGCCATTCCCCTGCTCATGTTCCCCAGATGAGCGTAGCCATGAGACTGTCATTTGTAATGCATTGCACGCAAAATCGGGGAATATTGACGGGTTCCGAAAGAACACGATCCGTTCTACAGAACTATTGTCAAGGTCTTGCAAGAAGTAGAAGGTGAACTTGGCCTGGTCGGACAGCGGAAGGTCAACATCACCACTGATCTACGTACTCGAAGTCGAAGAGTAAGGTTGTTTGGAGAAACTCCTACACTGACGGAATGAAAGGCAGGTCATATATGGCATCACATAGGTATATACCTACAGCTCTAGTTGTGCATGTTCCAATGAGAACTGTCCTTCAAACAAGATCTACTCCTCATCATCTCCTTCATCCTCCTCATCGTCAAACTCCACTCCAATCTCGCCAGTAATATCCCACCGGTCACCCTTGGCATTGGCACTGACGTACTTGACAAACTTCAGCGTGCCGCTATCACGCAGCACAATGCTGAGACGGTTCCAGCCTGCCTGAGTGCTGAACAAGATACCATCGTCCTCGTCTGCACCAGCGGAGCGGTAGATGGCAGGATCAGCCTTGGCCTTCTTGGGTCGGAGGACTTGGTCTGCATTTTCCTCGTCCTCCTCGTCCTCTTCGTCCTCGTCACCGGCCATGTAGATCTCGTAGCCGCCAACTGAGGGGTGCTCAGCAGTCTCGGTGGTAGGTTCCTTCTTAGACTGGGGAGGCTTCGTGGAGGCGCCGTTCTCTTCATCGTCATCGTCCTCCTCGTCCTCTTCTTCCTCTGGCTCCTTCTCCCACCCTGTTGTGGGCGTGAGGCCGAGAGTGAACTCCAGGCGTGGCTCCTCGCCGTCATAGCCACTCGCCAAAGTATAGTCCGCACCGCGGCGGAAGCGGCGAGCAAGGAAATTATGACTCTTGAGGTGATCAACACCGGTGATCAGGGCAAGCCATTTGCGGAACGCCTGAGAGGGAAAGAGGACGTTCAGAAGTTCCTTGATCGGGTTGCTAGTGTCATTCTCGACAGGCTCTTGGTAGAGATAACGGTGCTTGTGAGGAGGGCAGGCCACAGTCCACTCGGTCGTCGCCTGAATTTCTTCGGAAGAAGTGGGCAAAGTCTGTCGCTCCTGATCCTCGATATATGCACTCACGCGAGAAGCAAACTTCTCGTTCAAGAAGCGCTCTAGGCTGAGCGAGGACTCGTTTTCAAAGGCCTCGGACATCTCCTCGGCGATGTCGGGGGTCAGATATGAGGGTGCTAGATACTGTACCAAGAACTCGAGATCATTCTCTGTAAAATCGTTACCCTCAGACTGCTCCTCCATCTTGCCCTTGCCCTTTCCGGACACCTCGGGTGCTTCCCAAGACACGGGCTTCGGCTGAGGCAGGTCGTAGATATCGCCGCGGCCCTGGAGCTGGGCAAGACTGCTGCGTTCGGCCAGCTTCTCCTCCAATCCTTCTTCGTACCCATCCTCTCCTTCTTGTGGAATGTGAAACCATCCACTGATGGCCATACGCACTCGCTTCTTGGACTTGTCCTCGCCTTCACGATGGTGGTAGACCTCCTCGACATCGTGGAAGCTCTCACCAGGCTGAACGGTGAAGAAGCTTAGCTGGTTGAAAGCTGGCGGGATAGAAAGACTGAAGTCTGGGCTGGGGATCTTGACATCCTCGCCCTTGGCATCCTTTTTCGTCGTAGTTGGGTAAAGGCGCAGAGCACCACCCCACTGCTCCTGCCACGGTTCATCGGGGTCGGTCAAGTAGAGAATGTAGCTCACACGGCGACTACCAATGACATCGTCGTGGCACAGAAGATGGCAGCCCTCGGTGTAAATGTTGATCGCCATATCGGTCTTCTTGCCGCTCAGCTTTCCAGAGCCGGTAATGGAGGAGAGGTACTCGCGGAAGCGGGCCGAGTACATCGCATCGCGAAGCTTCAGCAGGGAGGGCAGCTTAGACAGCGAGGAGTCGTCCAGACCATCCAAGTTTGCCAGATCACCCGATTGAAAGATCTTGTAGATATCGGTCTCCTTCTCGGTGAAGGACAGATGCTCTTGCACCTCATCGCGGACGGATCGCAGTAGAGAAGGCTCAATCAGGGGGCAAATCACACCGTGCAGGTACCTTGACGTCGAGATATGTTAGCCTAAATTTACCAAAGGCGATTGGGTGTAGAAAGGACCGTACGGGGACGATTTTGCGTATGCGTCGGTGTAGTTCTTCTGCTTCGTGGGGTCAAACAAGCCGTCGCTAAAGCGCGCAACTGCCTCCTCACTAGAGAGAGCGCGCTTTTTGGACTCTGGCAGGCCATTGCCATCAATTGAGGGCCTCTGGTCTGTTGTGCGCTTCATTTTGTAGGTTGTATGTGAGTGTAGAAGCTCAACCGATGGTGGTCTGATCCTAAAATTTTCGGAGGCGGTGCGGAATTGATCAACGTGCTATAATGCCGGCAAGATACTCTATACATTCACCAGACCGCCAACAATTGTTGCAAAGGCGGTGAGTAGTCATCAAGGCGGTCAACCACTTGACATGGAGAAGTGATTCTTTGAATCGTCTACCAACGACAAACGTACTAGGAATTCGCTTGACTATGTCCTGCTGAGAGAAAGGTTCTCTCCTTTTACAGATAGAGCTTCCAGTCACCTCCAATTATTTGGCGTGCATCTCATGTCCCGTCACGGGCCTGGATGCCGTACCTGACCCGGGCATCAGGCTCGCGGAGCAGCAAGACTGGACTGCCCTAGTCTCATAGTGCCTCAGGCCTGTCTTTACTCAGGGCTTCAGCCTTGTCGAGGTGATCGTCTTGATCAGAAAACTGTCTCTCGAAGAAAAAGTCGATCAGCTGTACAAATTTCACAAACTGTGGCGTCCTCACTGCGGGCTGTTCATTATCCTACTGAGCCTCACCCACCGGTGTCGTCACTTCCCGTGGACCCAGTCTGGATCGTTGGAACGCCTTCAGCCTTCGATTCCGATCCTGCATCCCGCACCTCACCTTTGACCGCGCGGTGGGACATCTTTGATTGCCTTCTTTTCATGCCAAGCACGCCTATTCTCTTCATTCTATCACACCATGCAGTCTGCACCTGATGCGACTGAGGCCTCGATCCACAATGATCGGCCAGGCACCCCGCCCCGCCCACCTTATTCCCCGGTGACCCCGGTGTTCGCGCATCTTGAGACCCTTGCCGCCGCCAACGCCACGATAGTCCCTCCCCCTTTGTCACCTTCACCTACGTCGCATGATATTCCTGAACCTGTTGTGGGCTACCGCCCACGTCCACCCCCAGCAACCCCGCCTGTCTTCAAACCAGAACCCCCGCCAGTTCCTATCTCCGAGAGCGAGAATCCAGATGCTATCGCCCTGCGGTCTGCGATATCAATCCTCCAGATGCAGAAGCAGCAAACCTTGCGTGATATTCGCAGTTTAGATCGTCTGAAAGAGGCTGCCGCAGCAGACCCGGAGGGCTTTGCGCATGATCTGGCGGCGGGCCGTTTGCGCACCGAGGATCGTGGGACGGTGATTCAGTTCTCAGAAGACGATGTCATGGACACGGACGAGGACCAGATGGAAGGCGACAAGAAATCCAAAACAGAAGGCACATCCACATCAAAGTTTGGTCGCATACCAACACCACAAAACGTGGTGCGAATGCCGCCGATAAATTGGGCCAAGTACCAAGTCATGGGCGATTCGCTGGATCGCATGCATGAAGAGCAGCTTCGAAGACCTACCCCCGGCGAACCCAGGAGAGAACCAGCCCCAGAGTATCTGTTGGCTTCGCCTTATCGTCCGCTTGTTGATCAGTTGGATACGCCTGCACGGCTGGCCCGGCCCAGCAAGACCAAAAAGCCATGATGATCGTTCGGAACGCTTTTTATTTATGACCTTATTCCTACCTTACGACGTGATGTACTTTACAATACGAAATGCACCAACTAGAGAGTTTACTTGTCAGCAAGAACTAAACTTGTGGTTTCTCCAATTGGACATATAAATCGGGTGATCAAAATTAACAGCTGAGCGTCACAAGACGTACAAGCTGGCTGTATCCTACTGATGGAATTCATCTCCCTCTATCATAAGTCAGTTGAGATTGCCACGCAGGCCATATAGAGAGCCGTTTCAAAAGTCCACTAACAATTATTCGAGCGGAGGATACCGATGAGGCTATAAGACTAAAATTTTGATCTTTCTAGACTTGAATTTTCCCGCGGCCGCTGTATATCAAACACCGTTTATACTGCGCGAAGCCGAAGATGAGAGAAGGAACGTCCCCGTTGGCAATGTCATACGATGGCATGCTGTTACCAACGCTCTTGATAGATCCATATAGATCTATCTACTTGCGCCAGCCCTTCTTATCGCAGCCGCCTTTTTCACCTTCCTTTTCACCTTCCTTTTCACCCCCCTTCTCGCCTCCCTTTTCACCTCCCTTCTCACCTCCCTTCTCACCTCCCTTTTCACCTCCTGCACCTATTCCAAAGCCTCCTCCAGCTCCAGCGCCGATTCCCACTCCCTTTTCACCTCCCTTCTCGCCTCCCTTTTCGCCTCCTTTCTCGCCTCCCTTCTCGCCTCCCTCTTCACCTCCCTTTTCACCTCCCTTTTCACCTCCCTTTTCACCTCCCTTTTCACCTCCCTTTTCACCTCCTCCGCCTATTCCAAAGCCTCCTCCAGCTCCAGCGCCGATTCCCACTTCCTTTTCACCTCCTTTCTCGCCTCCTTTCTCGCCTCCCTTCTCACCTCCCTTCTCACCTCCTCCACCTATTCCAAAGCCTCCTCCAGCTCCAGCACCGAATCCCACTCCTTTTTCACCTCCCTTTTCACCTCCCTCTTCACCTTTCTTTTCACCTCCCTTGTCGACTCCAATACCACCACCTCCTCCTCCACCAATTCCGAAGCCTCCTCCGGCTCCAGCACCGAATCCCCCTCCGATTCCAATGCCGCCGCCACCGCCGCCACCCAGACCAATACCACCGTCCGTATTCTCAACGCCTATCATTTCTTTCCAGTTAGAGACTGACATGTAAGGTAAGCTCGAGATATAAGGCCTCACGAACCAGCTTCTTTGGCGACAGGAGCCGCAACAGCAGCACCGCCCAGGCTAAGGAGGGCGAAGAGGAAGTGGAAACGCATTTTGGATAGGCAGGTTTCAAGCTATCGAATTGATTAGCTTAGCGAGAATCAAGGGAAGATCAGGAGAAGTACCGAATGTGATTTTCAATTGGCTTATGGAGATCGATGCTGATGATAAGACAACCTACCGAGGAGGCCATGCCCTTCTTATACTTCGCCGATGGTCCTGAAGCCCTTTCGAAAGGCAAGTATACCCTGCTTTTGGTGCAGAAATTCGGCGAAGATGTCCGATGTTGTTCGGAGTTGATCAACATACGGAGGAGTCATACTCTCTCCGACATTCTGATGTAGGGGTTAAATTTCGTCTGGATCCTCATGTTGCTTTTTGGTTGTTACATGACCCGGTCGAATTGTGAATGAAATGTGCATACAGTCTACGAATTGCTTTCTGTCCCCACGTGAGAGGTTACACGGTCTCGTGGGAAACATCGGGAAGGGATAGATATGCATGGTTACGAGTTACGAACTTCGGCCCACGCTGCTTATAGCCGGTGGAATGATCTTATTTCTGGAGGTTTGCTCAATCCGTAGAGATTGTATTCATATATTTCTTTAGCAATGAAAATTCTGCAGCGATGGAGAAAATTTGAGCAGGCATGAACAGCGATGGAAAGTCCGAGCAAGTATTTGGCAAAAATAACCGGCCTTGCGCCTGAGCAATGGTCTCTTTCATCTCCTCGGAGGACGTCGTCCCGATTGCCAAGTTGACCATTTCACAGTACTGATTAAAATGTGTCACGAACTCACATGCAAAAGTAAACAACGCAATGCGACTTACGTCGAATCTCCCCCAAAGCTCAAATTTTTCTTCATCTGATTCCATTCTTTTTATGACTTGGTTTTTACCTGTTATGTACCAATGCCACCCTTGGACATGACAGATTCATATGACCTGAATGGAGCCCCCGTTTATTGCAATTTTGAAACCTCGTACATCCTTTCAAAACTCGAAATAGAGATAGACCTGCTTTACTGGCAGGCGGTAATCGAATATCTTGTTTAATCGATCTGACTCCTTGGACATTACCTCGAACCCGGCAATGTAGGTCTCTCGGTTGGCCCAGCATCGACCGTATTTCTGAAACACAGAAATGCCGAATCAAGTTGTTGACTCGTTTGTTATGAATGTTTGGCCGTATTAAATGCTCTTCAGTAAATAGCAGTTGTAATGGCATGGCTCTTTCTGAAAGGGGTTGAACCTTGGTGTCTGCACCGAAATTAAGGCATCGAAAAGCTGTTTTTCTGTGGATTAGTTCCGCCTCAGAGCACTTACTCTATAAAATTTCGCTTCGGAGAGACCAGCAGATATCCAAAGTGCCGCAAGGTCTAAATAAATCTAGAATACGGCGAGAGTTTTCATAGAAGGTGACCTGGATCTAGACAAAAGGCGGATAAAGTCATGACGTCGCTTGTTCTTGCAAAGGTGGCAACTTGAGCCTATATATATATATATATGATATCAATGTTACGATAAGTTTCGAGCGTAGTGGCGTTCTGCTTCTCCTAGCAATATCATGACTCCCCTTCCTTTTAGCTACATGAATGGATTGTGACAAATCTATCCAACTATTTTCGAGCCAACAATCAGCTCAAGCGCCTCTTGTCGGAGTTGTAAGGCGATTTCTGTCCGAGCAAGAAACAGCTCAAATAATCAAACAATTTCGATCAGAAAATTGGATTCCAAATGGCCAAGTCCTCTGGAGTGGCATGTCTCGCGAAAAGGCCCAAGACTGGGCTGATAAGCATCAACTCCAAACGTTGACCACAGCAATGGGGCCACTCATGGATGAAAAGTCCCCGGAGTGCTCGAAATCGAAAAAAACTTCTTCGCAATGGAGTAGATATGTTCACGGTGCTTCCGCTATATTTGCTTGGCGGATCGCTCAGGGTGAACGGGTTCTGCTTCTTTCACCTCCACCGCCAGAGCGATTTCATCCGTCAGGTCTGTCTTACTATCAACTCATCGAAGAGCCCATAATTCGGGGCTTGCTTGATCAGAATTCCGTACAAAAAATTTTCATAACCCATCCAATGATTCAGAAAAACGAAGACGAAGAGTTCTATTATGAGCTATGGCCAAATGACAAAAGCGAGCAATGGGTAGAACGATTCGGATCGAGATCCTTCAAAATGAAATGGAGACAAGTCGGGCACAGCAACGATATACTGAAACTGAGAGATTTGATGACTTCCAGTGAACGGCGCGTCTTTGGGTCTCAGCAGTTCAAGCGATTGACGGAACAAAAGGTCAGTAGTTTCGAAGATTTAATTGACCCTCGCGAATATATACTTATAACAGAACAGAATCAAAGCCCGAGATTCATATCGTTTGATTTATCATATTCGCTTATCGACAAGCTCAAGGGGGACAATAACGCAATACGTGCGAAACAAAGGACATTTGCAACAACCGAGTCTACTTCAACTGTGATCTCGCCTGAAAATACCATCACAGAAAAAGACTTAGTGAAGAGACTCGAGAATGAAATGAAAGCGAAATTAAACAATATTGACAAGGCACTTAGGTTGGGTATGAAGGAACTTCAGGATGAATTAAAGAAAAAAAGAAAATCCTATGACAAGGCACAGAAGAAGGCACAAGAGAAGCTTAAGAATGAAGGGAATGTGAAAAGAAAAGCTTTCGACAAGGTATATCAGGACGCCATAAAGAGAATTAAGGAAGAAGTGAAGAAAAAAAGAAAATCCTATGACAAGACGCAGAAGAAGGCTATGAACACGCTCAATCAGAAAGGGGAAGCAAAAAGAAAAGCACTTGACATGCTACATCGGGAGGGCATCAAGAAACTCAAGGATGAAATCCAGGAAAAAATGAAAGCTATTGGCAAGGTACATCAGGAGGCCATGAAGAAAGTTAAGGATGAGTTGAAGAAAAAAAGAATAGCTCTTGACAAGACACATCAGGATGCTATCAAGAAAATTAAGGATGAAGCGAAAGCAAGAAAAAGATCTCTCCAAGAGGCAAAGAAGAATGCTGTGATAAGAAGCTCCTGAATGAAGAGAAAATGGAAAGAAAGCCCCTTAAGACCTCACATCAGGAGGCCGAAAAACGGATCAGAGACGAAGGGAAAACGAAAATAAAAGCCCTTGAAAAGGCATACCGGAAGGCCATAAAAGATTTGAGGATAAGGAGACAGCAGAAAGAAAAAGCTTTAAACAGGACACAGCAGGAGGCTGTAAAGAGGCTCCAGGATGAAGAGAAAATAAAAAAAAGCTCTTGAGACGTCACAGCAGGAGGGCTTTTAAAAGGCTCAAGGATTGCATGGCTGCTTAGGGGAAATTACAATTATCTCTTAATATGATCTGTAAATGGATATCCATTGCATAGACTGCTAATCTGGTACTCCGTAGGTATCAATTAGATTTACTCTACAAATTGTAAGTTTTTTCGTTTTGAATATACCAGAAATAAGAGAATAGTGATTGATTGTTTAATCTGCACCCAGAACTCTACTCAGCCCCACAAGGCTCTTAAATCTGTAAAACCATGTCAACCGGCGGGCTGATTTGCCCTTGGAAAAGTACCATTCACTCGAATGCAAAATCCCGCGAAAAAGCAATAATTCTAGAAAAATGTACGATACGCAATCAAAGACATCAATTCTTGAAAAGCGATGGTCCTTCGGTGGTGTATGTCCTAAAAGTATTTATCAAAGTCACGTGACAAACATTGTACACCGTCGGCTTGACAGGGATACTGCTCTTCCCATGTTGTTCAACTCGGTCGTTGCTTTGTCTGTCGATCTCTAAGTTTGCATCAAGGTTGGGCACAACAGCGCTAAGCAAGGGATATGGAAGTCGCATGGCGTGCGGTGCCTCTCTAGTTAGCCTGCAGTGGGTCCGAGCGTCGGAATCGAGGAATGTCTAAAGTAGAACGTCTTGTCCATAGGGTATTCCATGTACAATTTAAACGCATAAAATAAGGTGTAAGATCATTGTGAAGGGAAAGAAAAAATTATTTTTCTTATCAAAATAGGGTATTTGGTAAATGTTTCAGCAACGAATATCCAAATCTAGTAATCCATTGCCGTTCACGGGATTTGATGCATCCGGAAACGACCAAGAACTACTGGTCAGCGCCCTAAATCAGTCAGCCGGATGGTTCACACAGCAAGACCGACATGCTTGCTTATGCATGCATTCATTAAATAGTCACATCGTGATGTCTATGAGCGGGACCTTGTCTTGAAACCATGAGCCGAAGCATTAATAATAGGCAGGCTGACCAGATAGGCAAGAAAGGGAACATTCACTCGTTCGAGTTCGAGTTGAGGTCCTTCCTCCTCCGACTGCTTGACTGAAAGCTTGAGTCAAGCGACAACATGGCGGGGACTATGTTGTCGAGTTTCTGTTCCTTTCTTCTAATTCATGCTGCTTTCGCTGCTTCAATCACACCGCCATCTCAGGATCCCTGGTATACGCAGCCCAGCAATATCAGTGACTACGCTGCTGGGGAGATGATACGATCTCGATCGGTTTCACCTCAACTAGAATCGTTTCTGTCATTGCCTGTGAATGTATCCGTAAAGGCAGTCTATCAGTATCTTTTCCGGACAACAGATAGCCTTGGTGAGGCAGTTGCTTCAGCAGTGACTCTGATCGAGCCTTACAACTCGGATCCATCCAAACTAGTCGGATACCAGGCATTCTATGACAGTGCCAATGTGGATTGCAGCCCTTCTTATACTCTGCAGGCGGATAATGAGAGCCTTGGATCCTCAACGTCCGGGTTGAATGTTTCGCAAGACGTACCATTCGTGAGCTCTCAAGTCCCTGCTCGTTTGGTACAGAAGCTAACGAAAGATTTAGATCGCCGCAGCCCTCAATCTTGGCTGGTGGGTTTTCACAACCGACTATGAAGGACTAAACGCCGAGTTCGCGGTTGGTCTTCAGTCTGGTCATGCAGTTCTAGATTCGACTCGAGTTGTTCTTCACGAAGGTCCATCTGTTGGCTTATCGCGCAATGCTCGTTATGCACTTTGGGGGTACTCTGGGGGTGCACTTGCAGCTACTTGGGCCGCAGAGCTCCAATCATCATATGCACCAGAACTGGATTTTGCTGGCGTTGCGGTTGGAGGTACAACCCCTAACACCACTTCGGTGGTCCAGACCATCAATGCCGGACCCCACGCAGGCCTCGCTTTCTCGGGGATATCAGGAATATCGAAAGCATTCCCGAATTTTACTACCTGGTTGAGTGAAAGCTTGATATCCGAAAAATCAGCCCAGTTTTATTCGATTGCCGATGGCTGTATCTCACAGGCTAGTTCCCAGGGCAGTGGCCAAGATCTTTTCACATACTTCAAGAACGGAGGTGCATCCTTCTATGAGGATGTACCTCGGTCAGTTTTTCTATGGTCAGGCCAGATGGGGCTGCACGGTACTCCAGCCGCACCCATGTTTGTTTACAAAGCAATTGGGGATGAGATCAGCCCCGTGGAAGATACGGATGACCTTGTTGAGAAATATTGTGGCGCAGGTGCTCGTATCGAATACCACCGAGACCTCGCGGGAAATCATGAGACGGAAGCGATTACCGGTTCGGCGAGTGCCTTGGAGTGGATATCAGATCGATTAAGAGGAAAAGTAGTTAAGAGCGGCTGTAGCACAAAAGACGTGTTACTGTCTTCGCTCAGTTCTGGGACTGTGGC
This sequence comes from Penicillium sp. F50, assembly GCA_037356195.1. Classification (NCBI taxonomy): domain Eukaryota; kingdom Fungi; phylum Ascomycota; class Eurotiomycetes; order Eurotiales; family Aspergillaceae; genus Penicillium; species Penicillium sp. F50. The sequence continues at coordinate 781,761 of JAYXSA010000040.1, forward strand.
ACTACTGGGAGAAGAGCTGTTTGCTCTTCTTCAAGCGGCTCTTGGTGGTATGGTATGAGGAGATGTTGGAGGGAATTTTGTCAAAGTCTTCTGACTAGAGAATTATCTTTCGGCTTCTGATCTTTCAAATCGTATTAGTAGATCAAGTATATACAAACAGTAGTACACAGAGATTCTTCGACCGACTGGTAAATGACGCTTGCCTGCCTCCGTACGCCCCATTGTCGTCGTGTTTAGATTGATTCAGGAACCGAATAGCCTGTCTGCAAGGCACCGCTGGCGACCAATAATCTTCTAGAGGGATGCCAAAGAATATTCACAACTTGGACTTGCGTGATGTTTCCCACTTTTCAACTTCCTTGAGACCCTCTGCTCGCAACTCCTCATTCCTATCTTCCACCTTCTCCCGCCATGCGAGATTTCCGGCATGATCATCAAGCCCATTCAGAACACGAGAGTACATCTCCTCCTTCATAGTGCCGTAAATCCCAGTAGCCGCCTTATTGAGCAGCTTGCGATCGCGAATCAGTCCAACAACCTCATCCAAACCGCCAATCGCATCGACAATTCCCGCCTTCAGCGAGTCATGCCCGCCAAACCGACGTGCCTCGAGAACCACATTCCGGAACGTGGTCGGGGTCAGCTTCTCCCTGAAAATGGACATCATGGGCGTTTGGAGGGGAACGCCGAATTCAAGCTCATTAACACACAAGAAGCCTTTGTCAGGATTTTGAATCCGGTAGTCGTGATACATAGCAAGCATAAAGCCACCGGCAAAGGCGTGGCCGTTCAAAAGGCACACCGTGGGCATGGGATATCTAGAACACGAGTTTAGCGGAAGTTCCTCGTTCGTATTCGGCCATGCAATAAGAGCCTTGGATGACATACGTTAGGAAGCGCCGGAACAAACGCCACAGCCACTTGTCGAGGAATCCCTCGGTGCTGGTTGCCAGATCCAAGTCAAGACCATTGCTGTAAAATTTGGGGATGCCGCTCGTTGTCACCACGACACCCTTGGGGTAGCGGTGCTCAATGATGTCCAGTGCCAGAATGAAAGCATCGATGAATGTCGGCGTCAGTCGGTTATCTTTCGGGGAAGTGAATGTCAGGACATAAATGTTCTCCTCCTCTTTGCCCTGCTTGGTGCACACGATTGATCCACCTGTCGAAGTGATCGGAACAGAAAAGAGAGCAGCCATGGTTTTATCGAGCTGTCAACTGCTTAACTCTGTTTTTTTGACGAAGCGTTGCTTTATATTGGTAATTCCATCACACGTAATCACGCTGAACTGTAGTCGGACCTCGGCAGACATCACATGCTGCTCAAACCGGGACGAGCCCCATAAATGATGACATAATCAAGCACATCTCGCATAAGTGTGAATTCAACCTAATTCAATGTACATTTTCTACCGAAATACTTCACTAAGAAATGGCTTGCTTTTATGTAGCTGTTCGTACATCTGTATATTTATGCAGTACGCTACACGATGCTAGATAACAGGGCTGGGCCCGCGTGTATGTAGCAGAGCAATAGGCTGCAGCGCTCCACTCACGCACTGAGGTGCCCGACTCAAATTTGACAAATGGATATAGATGGACAGTGTTCCGTATATATACCTATGGACTGTTTCGCGGGAAAGCAAGGATAGTGCGGGCTGAAAATATATTTTAGCCGCCATGTAGGCCTACCTTGCCAGGACACACGTCGCGTACGTTTTGATTGATCGATATAACGACGGAAACCATCTAACGGTGTAACTTAACTTGACATTAGTCTTTTGCAGGTGTTGTAGAATTTCTTTTTATAGCGATGGAAGAGATTCGTGAATAAGATAAAGCATGAATTAAGATGTATTCATCCCTATCCCAGATGGGGAAAGAGTTATTCACCAACGGATCATTGAAGGGCATCAAGGTCCACTAATGAACTGGTAACGCCTGCTGGAGTAAAAAATAGAGAAAACGGATGATATGGACGCAAGAAATGCCCGGGAATCTCCTGCCCGACTACTTTGCTCTTTAACGGCAAATAACGGGCAACTTTTCTGATGATGCTGCCGAGTCGATAGGCATTTAAGGTCCCACATTGATTAAATGTGTCAGTACACCTGATCATTGGCCGCAATTTGAAGCAAGAGAGGAGGTCAATGCCATCCTCTAAGGACCCTTTGAGAAAGATGACGATCAAGCTCAGTCTTGAAAGCGCCAGGTTTGGTTGAAGGGGGCTAAGGAGGTAATTATCGGAGTCTCAGGCTAGGAGGCTTCACTCTCTCCACTCGATATCTCATATACTATTAAGAAGACCTCATTCATGAATCATGCGATTAAAAAACAGGCACATGGCATTTACAGGCATCAATAATTGATCAACCCACAACAGGAGTCCCCGATGTCTCCTTAAGCGCACCTTCTACCTCCTCGTTCCTCTTCAACTTGCGCTCCCTAACAGCTTCTCTCTCCGCAACATCACCATTCGCACCCGGACTTCCTCCAACCTTCTCCGCCAAAATACGATCATGCTCAGCCTTCTTCTGATCCATATTCGCCGCCAAATCCCTCTCTTCTCCGAACCCCGGATGTCCAGGCCCAGCAGCACTACCAACAGGCCCAGCGTGAGCATCAGCCTGTGCCCGCTGCATTCCCATACCCTTTCGCGAGACTGTGTCAGCAATGTATCCCTCAGCGGGTTGCTGCTCGACTCCGTATTCAAGATCAGTGTCGGGACGTTGTTGCATCTGTTCTTCCCTCAGGTGGTGTTGTGCTTCTAGGCGGGCACGGGCGTCGTCGTTGGAGGGTTGGGAGCTGGGACCTCGCGTAATTGACGTTGCTGGCTCGCCGTATTGACGTGCTGGAGGAGCTGGTGCACGCTGCTCGGATGGTGATTGGGAGACTGGATTGGAAGACTGGGTGTAGGCGGCTTCCTTGGGAGGTTGAGCGGGCTGAGCGGTTTGGCTGCGAGTCTGCATTTTGAGGGAAGAGGCTGATGATGAATGAAGAATCTGAGTTATGTGTGCAAGCAATAACTAGAGGGAAAATTTGCGAGATTCTGAAGAAGTCGAAAGTGTATAGCTCTCGGAGCTGGCAACTCTCGAATGCTATGCCTGATGGCCGGATGACGTCAGGGACTACAACCGGCTTTCTCGAGCGAACATTATGGAAGAACAAATCAAAGACAGAATTTCCTATGATTTCAACAAGGGAGTATAGTAAGATCAAAAAAAGCTTGCGCCAGCGCCGAGTTTGATGCTCCTGTAGATGCGAATTTGACTCCAAACCCAACCCCATCCCATCCCGCCTAGCGATCATTCATCGTTCTCGCCGGGCAAGCCAATAGACACCTTCTTCAGCTCCAAATCTTTCTTCAGCTCCTGAATGCGGCGACCCATCTTGTTGCGTAGAATTTGATTTTGCACCTTCTGCCACTGTGCAGTTTCTGTTTGAATAAGAGCCTCAAGCTCGGCAATCTCCTCCCGGTGCTGCTGGAGCTGGCGCTGCTGCTCCAGCTGTTCTTCGTCGAGATCATCCTCTGGCATATCGTCGTCCTCATCGGACACTTCATTTTCATCGCCTGAAGAATCACCTCCACCTTCTGTCGGTGCGGCTGGTGTAGAGGCGGCTGCTGCCTGCGCTGCTTCTGTAACGGCAGCCGCTGCATCATCGTCTCCGGCGGCCAGCGCAGCTTCCATCTCGGCTGCCAGGTCATCCTCGAAGTCATCCATCATTTCGTCTGCTTCACCCTCAGCATCCTGCTCTTCGTCGTAGTCTTCATCGTAATCCTCCTGCACAAACCCTTCGGCACGGTTCAGGGTTGCGCTGTCAACCAGGTCGAACCTAGGAGGGAAAAGGGATTGTTCATCCTGTGCAACCAGATCCTCGACGGCCTTTTCGACTTGCTCGATGGTGCGCGAGCTGACACGATCACGGAACCGTCGCTTGCGGACCCATCGCAAAGGCGGCGCTAGACCATGGGGGTATTGTAGGGTCTTGGCATCGGCAGCCTCCAGCTCTGGTGGAATAGGATACTCGAGAGCTTCTTGATCGCTGTTGACAGGGCCCAGAACCAAGAGCATTTGGCAGATATCCGCAGATTTATACCAACCTCGACGATCCCAACTCTTCATACCCTCGATTATACACGGCAAATCAACCAAGCATGCCGCGTACTGCTTGTTCCGAACCTTGAAAATGGCCCGCCTTCCCTCGCGGTTGAGCGGTTTGAACGAGAACTCCGACTTGTCGAATTTCCGCTCCTCAATAGCCTGCCGCAGGTAGTCGCAGTCCTCACCCGGTAGCATACGTAAGATAAATTGTTCCTCGATCGATGGGTCCATCTCCGTATCGGATGCCTCCGAGTCGTAACCGACTCCGACTGGTCGGTTGGGCACATGGCCCTTGTTTTTGATGCGAATCGACTTGAGTTTGGAAGCGTTCAACTTGAGCCGCTTCGGACCAGGCTGGGCCACCGCGGGTTCAGGCGGTGCTGCATTCTCGGCGGGCCGTTTCTTCGACGATGTCTTCTTCTTCTTTGGCTTCTCTTCGGATGTCTCGGGCGGTGGCTGTGGTTTGCGACCGATTTTCAGGGTAAGCTTCGGCGGTGCAGCTGGTGCAGCTTCAACAGGCGCAGGCTCCGCTGGTGGCGGTGCGGGCTTCTTGCCGAACTTGAGCTTCAGGGTCGGGCCCTTGGGCTCAGACATGATGCGGGCGAATCGACCAGCTGGGACCGATCGCGAGGGTAGGTGAGTATGCGCGAGATGACCGTGGCAAAGTGAAGTGTCTGTCAGGCGTTGCTGGGAGGGAGGTGGTTCAGGCTGTAAGGACGCGCTGGGCTTGAGCACTTTACCGCGACCAGCCACGGCGACTCTCCCGCTGTAGGTTGAAATACGGTAAAGGTCCGGCAGAATATTGTCTTCGATGAGAAAGCTCAGCGAGGTATGCAGAGTGATGTTATATAGCGTGACTGGTGGTTAATGGAATCATAAGACAAGCCAGTAATTTTTTGCTTAATAACAGTGTCAGAAAGAACATTTAGCTATAATTTGATGCATTCTAGAGTATGTTAACCTGAACTGCGAGTGAGTGAAAGGCGGAACGAAAGGCGGTGGAGGAGATAAATGTATCTGGATTACACGATATATGGTCAACTGCTGCAAAGCTCCCATCATTCATCCGTCCACAGTCAACAGACGAGGTCCGCCGTACAATCTTGTTTCGTTCTCCGTGTACAACCCTCTTCTCTCGCCTTGACCTCAATATCTGACGCGAAATTTAAATCTTCTGGAATAACCCTCCACTTTCGAACGCTGCCACCTCACGCTTCGCACCTCGCATTCGGCCAGCTCTCTTGGCTGCAATGTCAGGCCACAACCTCCACAATGCACTCCTACGACCTCCAATCATCCAAATTCTCCGCGCTCAAGGGTTCCACTCGACGCGTCCTTCAGTCCTAGAGTCACTCTCTGACTTGACGGGACGATATCTCATGATTCTGGCCTCCGCAACTGCTGCGCACGCCGCCAACGCGCATCCCGAAGACCCCTCACCAGTCCTCGAAGACGTCTATCAAGCCCTCCAAGATGCCGGCGCCCTGAGACCGCAATTAAGAGAATGGGAAGAGGATTGGGCGGGAGAGGAAGATCTGCGCGGTCTGGAGTCACTACTTGGATGGATAACGGGACCTGTTCATCGTGAGATTCGGCGCGTTGCAGGCTTTGTCCCAAGCGAAGGAGACATGGTGGATCCGGACGCAATTGAGAAAGAAGACTTCCTGACCGCGTTGAAGAAGAAGCACAGTAAGACTGGTGAAGAATCTCGATACGCGGGGACAGTCTTGGGCAAGAGCGCGGATGAGCACCCGGTTATTCTTGAAGGCGGTGCGCCGAGTATCCGAGAATGGAGCACGCAAATCCGATCGCGAGCTCCTGTGAGTCCCAATACAAGCGATACTTCGGGTGTCAGTAGCGCCCCGAGTCATCTATCAGAGGAAGATCGTATGGAAGTGTGAACGTCCAGTCCACACCACTCGCATATCCTCCAAACACCTTTTTTCGGCCTTTGAATCAAGGCTCGAAAAGTTTCGTGCATCTGCACCCTGATATTCTCACTGAGACTTTGATTGGTTCAGATGTCATTCCTGATATCATGCAGAGAAAGTTCTGTCAGTGTCTACCCAGATTTTCTGATTCTTTCACCCCTGATGCATCCTCGGGCGCTTCTGCGTGACTAGAGGAAACACCAGATTGAGGATGACCGATAAACTTGGCCTCACAAACCCTCAACACCCTTCCGACCAAGTGTCAACGCAGGCCTTTGCTCCACCAGAGCCAGACAACAAGGCTTTCTTCCCCTACTGGCGATTGGCCTACTTCTGGGATGCCCATCGTGGTTCAGCAACCAACAGCATATTTGTCCAGCCAATTTTCAGAATTCTGAAAGTCGAGTATCACGAGACTAGGTTGATGTACAATTCGATTTATTCCACCGGCCTCCTCCCAGAGATCTAAAAAGATATTCATCGTGTATTTAGAGAGACCCATATTGATGATACGGTAAAAGCCATTCTTTCATTCAAATGTGACCTCGTGATATGAGCTAGACCTGAGTAATTATTTGTCAAGAACGCCTCCACAGTATTGATCAGGAAAGATGCTTTAGCCTTGAAAATGGCATGGCATGGCCATGACTCAAGAATGGTATTACGGTGTATGCATTATCCGAAGAGCTGTGCCCTCCACCCTGCTCTCCCCTCCGACTATTTCTACCTCGCTGGTTATGTGATCGTGTAGGAAGGTGCTAACAGATGATAACCTTAATCGGGGAAATCATTCTCCGTTACCGGGCAGTAACGGTCTTATGTTCGGTACTGCCGAGTTCTGGCGGTGCAATTGCAATAGACAATGTTGCCTCTCTGTCGCAATCAAACTTGCATAATCTTGGGAATCCCTTGGGAACCCCAAGCTCGCTTTACAGCCCAAGCAATTTTTTTTTCTTTCAGTATGGAACTTCTGCATAAGCTGGAATTTCAGAATTGATATCATGTGACTTACTATATTTGTGTTCCTTAATTTAGGTATCATGATTGATTTGTTTCTATGGAGTCATTATCTTTTCAGAAGTCATGAGTGAGACATCGGCTATTTCCATCTCCACACTGCACCATTCCCCGGGCATGTCACGCATCCCTGCATCGAGTAACTGCACGCGCTTTCTCAGCTTTAATCTACTAGGACAAGATCGAGTAGATCTACCCCAGACTCCTTTGGAAAGTGACCTCAAGAGCCAACAGTTCCTGCGAGTCACACGATCTTAGCGCGAGTACTATGTTCGCTAGATGTCAACCCTAGTCGACCATGACCCAATCTCAGCTCGGCAAAACCCCCGAAAATGCGTAGCCGAAGTGGTTCCCAGTGGAGTCAACCCCGGAATCCCCCACCCCCAAAGGCGTGGACAGTCTGGGGGACTTATCAACGCGAAGACAACGAAATCCTCTAATTCCGTCAGAATTTAACAGATCAACCCGATTCCAAAGAGAGTCTTTCTCACAAATGTGTTCACATCTGCTCAACTCTATTGTAGATTAAGCCTTAGACGAAACTCTCAGCCTTCCCGCGCCACCCGACTTGGCCACCGACTCAGCCGTGTCCCAGGTCATGCCCAGCCCGTCTTCTCCAGTCAAAAGCTCGGAACTTTGCATCGGCAGTTGGCGAGGTCAAGCGAGGTTCCCGGTGGAACCTGGTGGACCGGCCCATCTTCGGCCTTCTATCACGATCACTAATCCAGTCTGGACTCGGCTCGCCTACCTATCAAACGTCCTTGGAGTCCCGTAAATACCTTAGTCCCGGCAAACCCCCCGTACTAAACTACCGGAAGAACCGCCACCCCCATCGTGATGTACGGATTTGACAAGGGATACGCCTTCATGGACCTATCGTAGCGACAACTAATATTAACGATCTCCACTGCACGCCCTTCTGTGGCCGAAATGGCCGATGGATGGCCTCTGAGGTCTACTTACTCAGTATTTTCAGGTCTCTCCCCAGGAAGTCCCACTATTTCTCCCCCAGTGTTTCCCACCAATTGAGTCAATCACGGCTCCATAGTGACCATACCCCGGAGACCACCGGTCCCCGAGCCTGACACACGCGGGGTTTGTGGGAGAACCCTTGGGTTGTTCTTTATCTTGGACTCTTCGCGCCCTTCCTGAATCCCCTTTCGACTTTCATCCTTTGATCTCGGTTGCTACTCTCTGTCAAAATGTCGTCGACCGAGCACGATTTTCCCGGCGGAACACCCGCAAAGTCTTCCTCTGACTATATAGAGGAGAAAGATCTCGCAGTGAATGTTGATCCGACCGCATTTCTGTCGGACTCGCACAAGGCGTACCTGATCGAACGACATGGAACACTGGATCTTGATCCTATTCCTAGCATGGACCCGGCTGATCCATACAACTGGGCTCTGTGGAAGGTAATCGATACAAAGATACAACTACTCGAGGACATTTTACTGACTCTCTCTAGAAAACTGCCAACCTAGCCCTGGTTGCGTTCCACGCCTGCATGGGCACATTTACCGCCGCAGCTATCATCTGTGCCTACGAGGACATCTCGCTTGATCTGGGTGTCTCCATCCAGCGCGTGAGCTATCTGACCTCATTGCAAATCGCAATTCTTGGAGGTGCCCCCTTACTGTGGAAGCCCCTCTCGCACAGATTTGGGCGACGCCCGATTTTCCTCTTGTCTCTTATCCTGAGCTGTGTCTGTAACATTGGCTGTGCGAAGAGCCCCGACTATGCCTCCATGGCGGCTTGCCGTGCGTTGGTGGCCTTCTTCATTTCACCGGCTATGGCTATTGGAAGTGGTGTCGTTACAGAGACTTTCTTCCGTCATGAGCGTGCGCGGTACATGGGTATCTGGACTATTATGGTGACTCTTGGTGTCCCAATTGGTCCTTTTATCTTTGGATTTGTGGCTCAGCGTGTTGACTATCGCTGGATTTACTGGGTTCTGGCAATTGTGAGTTTGATCTTCTGCACTCAACCTGTTGGGTGACATCTATGGACAGAAACATGAACTAACCTTTTTCTGCAGACCAACGGTGTCCAGGCCATCCTTTACCTCTTCTTCGGTCCGGAGACCCGCTACATTGGCGTCGATATCGAGTCCGAATCTTCCGCCTTCAAGCGCGAGTACATGTCTCTGCGTCGGATTGATCCCACCCCGATCAAGGCATCCGAATTCATTCACCCTTTGTCTCTCTTCACAAACATCCCCGTCCTCCTTGCCACGATCGCGTACTCGATGGTGTTCCTCTTCGCCTCCGTCCTGAATTCTGTCGAAGTCCCCCAGCTCCTGCAAAGCAAATTCGAGCTCAATGCCCAACAACTCGGTCTCCAGTTCCTTGGCCTGATCATTGGCTCTCTCCTTGGTGAACAGCTGGGCGGTTTCATGTCTGATATGTGGATGAATGCTCGTGCTAGGAAGATCGGCCACAAGCCCGCTCCCGAATACCGGCTGTGGCTGAGCTATATCGGATTCCTGCTAACCATTGCGGGTATGGTGGTCTTCCTAGTATGCACAGAACAAGCTACCCCAGGAAAGTGGAACGTGAAGCCCATTGTGGGAACTGGTATTGCTGCGTTCGGCAACCAAGTCGTCACTACTGTTATGACGACTTATGCTGTCGACACTTATCCCCAGGATGCCGGTAGTGTGGGTGTCTTTATTAACTTTGTGCGATCGACTTGGGGATTCATTGGACCTTTCTGGTAAGCCGAAATGACAAGAAGAATGGGGAGAATCCTGGCTAATGACTGATTTAGGTTCCCTTCTATGTTCGAGAGTGTTGGTATCGCTAAGAGCTCTGGTGTTGTTGTTGCCCTGATCATGGGCTGCAGCTTCTTCCCTACTGTGTACCTGCAGTGGCAAGGAAAGCGGCTGTACAATCGGAACTCGGACATGCTGTGACGCTCTCATATTTGTAAACGCTTGAGCGTACCTGCGTGTGGACATACATACCCTCCAACAACATAATACGGAACATTTTAGATTAGATGGATATTAGCGTTGCAAGTGATATTTCTTTTCTTACTTGACTCCCATTCGTACAAGCCAATCACTCTCATCAGAAAACAAAATATTCTTCACCCACCTTCGAAAGATACTGAGTAGACAACTTCGTGGCTATGCCCACGCCCCTCGCCAAGTCCGCCTTGTCTTGGCCATCAGTGACATTGGATCATCTACCGCTCCTCCCCTCATCCCCAACTTTCTCCAACTTCCGGCGCCTCACCAACTTTCTCCAACTTCCGGCGCCTCACCAACTCACAGAGCCCACCATGGTATACGCATTCACCCTCCCAACAACGTCCCCGCTCTCATTTCAGACATTCATCTACTCCCCCACACACCCCTCCCTCCCCCAATCCGCCTCAACAGCACGCCACACCCTCCGTCTCGCCCTCAAAGCCCACAAACGTCTACCCCGCGGCCCGCGACAAGACGCCCACCTTCCAACCGTCCTGTCCGCTCTCAATGAATACATACCCTACCTGTTCGCCATTTCCCACGGTCTCTCGACCCAATATACCCACAATGATCCCTCAATTTATCCCAGGGGGGTAATTGTCGGCGAGAGAATTGAAGTGTCGCTTCGCGCTGAGATTGAAACTGCGTGGAAACCCACTCTCTCCGCTGGTAGTGGGATTAATTTACACGCGCCCACGACCGTACCGGGCGCGAAATCTATCCGGCCGCGCGGCGGTCGTGTTTCCGGCCAGGGCATTGACTTTGAAATCGCGTTCACGTTGACAACGCTGGGCTACGTGCTCAGTCGACTTGCGCGCGCGGGGGTTATAGAATCGCTCTACGCCCCAACGACACAATCGCGGGACCAACGCACCGCCGCTGTGCAAAATGCGACGCGGAATTTGCTCCAGGCAAGCTCTGTACATGCACTACTCGCCACCTCGCCAGCATTCTCGGCTGCAACGACAGCGACGGTGCCTGATATCGATGCGGGTACGCAATCGGCATTGTCGACGCTTGCACTATCCGAAGCTACATTGCTAGCTGTCCTCAAAGACGATGCTTATGTGACAACGTGCATTCAGGCGCGCAATCCGAATGATCGGGAGTGGATGGTGCGGGCACCTGAGATTCCTAAAGTGCGCGCCTTGTTATTTGCGAGATTGTGCGTCCGTGCTGCAGAGTATGCGGAGCAAGCTGCTGCGGGGTTGAGTGCTGTTGGGTCTGGGGCTGGCAGGACCGGTCGTGTGGATGAGGAGGTTGTTCGTTATGCGGGTGTCCTCGGACGTGTGGCTCGTGCTCGGGCATGTCGATTCTTTGGAATCGATGCCGAGTTGGGTGGAAAGGTTGGTGAGGGTATTGCTTGGCTGCGGGCTGCACGGACGGCGCTGGCTTTACGCGGAGCCGCGGGATCATCTTCATCGGGTCAGGATGAGAGCAGTGGGACATCTAGTAAGGGTGGTTTCTCGCGATTGAAGCGGGAATGGGCGGAGCGGAGAGAGGAGAAGAAAATCGGTAAAGATGCCGGTGGAGGGCGTGGTGATAAAGGTGTTCTGGACGCAGGCGATGATGCAGGTCGGGACGAAGAGGGCCGGGTCATTGCCATGTTGGAGAGCGATTGGACGAAGATGAATGATACTGTGAGTCCCAGCTGGTGTGGATGACCTCTACTGCCTCGATACTGATGTGGATCACAGATCAATACGCAAGTAATCCCTGCGTCTGCGCCTTTGCTGGCTAGTCTCCCCTCTGGTCGAGATATTCACACGCCTCCTGCACCGTACCAGCCGGCCTACTTGGATGAGGATCAACTGGTTCGGATGCGGGCTCCACCGGATGAGAGCGTGAACATGCACTTTGGGAGTGACCCGGATGACAGCGAGGAGGAGGCTATTCCAGTTGGAGGTTCGGCGACACCTGGCGCATTCCCTGATCGGAGTCAAACTGCTTCGAATGTGTACTATTGATGTGATACCCAGAAGGCGAGAATCTGAAGTTCCTACAGTACATAGCTAGAGTAAAGTCAGGTACATGCAAGAGACAAGCTCAGACGTTGAGTTTGTGTTGAACTAATCCCTCTGTTCTTGACACTATCATTTGTAAACCATGCTTAAAAGAGCGGATATTCTCAACGAAAAATGAAATTGACCAGGTAATGATATCTTATATGTACAATACAACAGAGAGAAAAGCCGCTTTCTCCGACACTTCATCTTTTCCCGAGTAAGCCGAGCCAAGAGACACTCCGGTCCCTGCACAATGCCATGGCCCCAGTAGCTTGCAGCATTGCGAACGACGACGATTCCAAATACCCCAGCTTCAAGTATGGCGGAAATGTATTCTGCAGAGATTTTCAACTCTGCAAAAGGCAAGGCCCCTCGGCAGCAATCCACCCCAACCTTGAATTGAATCGAGTCCCCAATTCGTTTCCTCGGCCCCGGAACAAACGAAACCCGCTTAAGAAGACTTGTTGGCCTCGCCAAAGTAGTTCTTCTCCTGGAAGAGATAACCCTTGACCTTGCGCTCCTTGAGCAACTCGAAGTATTTCTCTGCAGTCGTCAATCGTCAGCACATTATCCCATCAGTCTCCCGCCACGCCTCAACACGCCAATCTAGCCAACCCAATCGGCCTCAGGCGAATCAACACCCAGACTCTGGCCTAGCTATCACATCTTCGCATGATTCCAATCTTCTTTTTCCAACCGCAGGGTTCAAGTGCAAAGACCATTCTTACCTCGCAGCACACCACACTTCTCAAGGTGGTTCACACCCTCACGGGCGTAGCACTTGCCCAATTCCTCACCAACAAGACGAGCCATCATACTGCGCACCCACTGCTCACGGATAATCGCGTCACGGGCATTGTGCACGGCGACGTTGTCTTCGAAGTCGACGCCCTCGTAGGTCGGAGCCACGGTGGGCTTTTTGGCGAGGAATGCGGCGGACTCGGGGGTGGGCATTTTGCACTCTGTGGAGGGTTCTCGGGGAAAGATTGGATGTGTCGAGTGGAGGGTTCAATGGGCCCGGGGGAATGAGTGAGTGCGCGATTGAGGCCGGTGAGGGATCCGATTTGAAGATGCCGGGTGCTGGAGGTTCGGAGTGAATGTGGTTTGGAGGTTGTGATTGAGGCGGTTGTGATTGGTTGATGAGGGTGGGCGGTGGAGGGGAGAATTGGGGAGGTGAGAGGAACCAAATGTGCTGAGAGGGATGCTGTATCACGTGATTGTATAAATTGAATGCTTTCGGAGGAGATGGAATACCTCGAGAGAGACAAGAATTTGAAACAGAATAGAAAGGGTGTTTGGATAGTCTCAAAGCTTTAAAGTAATATTGACACTTGTAGAATATGCAAATCCAATCCCCAACACCGAAAATTCCCCAGCGAATGCAAATCCCAAATTCCCAATCCAATATACAAACCGCCATACAGGACGCCTTGCTAATTTTCTAGTGTTGCGCCCGTATAATACAGTTTACGGCCGTTCGAGGATGTGTCCGGTCCGTAGGAACATCAAGGCATAGTAAAACAAGAAACAAAATCAAACCACCAAGAACGGGTCAAAAGCAGCAAAGGGCCTAGTCATCCACGCGAGACGACCATTCCAGGCATTAGTCTTTCTTCCCAAACGCCCACTCACGAGCAGAGCCAAGTCGATCAGAAATCCACTGCCACCTCGACCGATTATGCTCATTACTGATAGCGCGGTAATTGTAAATCTCAGCCCAGCAATCTCGACCGAAATTGCACCCAGCCATATTGACCACAAAGTCACGATCTTCCTCTTTATAATGCACGGCCGGGTCAGTCCCGTCGCCACAGGCACCAGGCGGGAAGGCATTAATCTTGCGCTGAGGTAAGAAACCCACGCCACTGCGGACCCAGGCTTGACTTTGATAGATGTATTCCAGAGCACCCTGCTCCTTGTGCTCCCATTGCATGTGCATCTGTTCGTACATGACGGGATCCCACCATGCGTCGATCAAGCGTTCTGTCCAGACAGATCGACGCAGGAAGAATGAACCTAGATTGAAGCCGGAGCAGTCTTGGCTTAGAAGTAACGAGAGCGAGTCCGGGTTACCGTCGCCCTCGAGGGCACGGCCGAGGTCATCGAGGAAGAATTCCGGGAGAGGGTGTGTAATGTTGAGTGGGTTGTACTGGTTGATGTCGCGGTAGACATGCGAGTCGAGGTCATTGAAGATATGGCTCTGCAGAGAAGTGTCGTATTCCATGATCCAGGTGGTCAGGTCTAACCACCAGAACCACTCCGCATTAGGATACTTTCGCATAACCTCCCGAATCACGTCGCCTTTCTCCCAGCTCTCGCGCCACTCGTGAGAATACCGCTTCTTAGCCAGCATGTTGGCGACTTCGAGTTGATAGCCCCAGCGCTTAACGTATTGCTGTTTGTTCCAGATGCTGTTGCGCTCGATAGCCCATTCGCGCGCACCTTTCCATTCCATCACGCCGCCTTCCACGTTCGATCCCAAGATAATCACGAATTTGGGACCTCCACCTAACGGTGATCGTCGGTATAACTGAACAATTGCTGTGACGTATGGCTCGTTAGTCTTGCACCTTTCACCCTATGACATGTACACGTCAACCACTTACTGGACCACAAAAACAGATACCCAATCCACAGCAGGAACAGCCCCAATATCACCCTCGGCCTCCCCCGTCTCAACAACATCTTCAACGTCGCCAAAGGCCCACATCTACCGGGACTCCCAGCATGCAAATGCCCACGACCATAAACATCCTTATCGACATATCCATGCCTAGACGCCGGACCACGAAAGCTCGGCAACCGCGCCGAGATCTTGCGCTTCTGCCGCGAGAAGAAGCCGCTATTGCGCGTCGAGAAGGAGGGATACTTGCGCACCTCATCGCTCTTGGCCTTTGCCGCAGCCCATGAGAGGTTGTTCGGGGCCAGGGTGGCCGGTGTATAGCCCTGCGGAGTCGAGGTGCCGCTGCTGGGGGTTAACCCTGGGCTGGACCACCCTCCGCCCGGGTGGGGAGAGGGTGATCGCGACATGGACATGAAGTCGCGGTCGGCGGGCAAGGGGATGTGAGCTTAGTGATGCGCCGTCGAGGTATTTACAGTATTCCGTAGCGTTGGAAGCTTATTCAAACGGTGTGCGAGGTAGGATGTGCTCGGTAGGTCAATGGCTGGCACGGACTGTGTAGGGCGATCACGACCGAAACGTGGGCAGGAGAGGGTTTTAGCCGGCGAGGCGGGATCTAATGAGCTCTTCGTCGACTGGCGACGGATTAGGATGAACATGAAATTGTGGATGGATCCATTCATCGGCTTGTCTGGCCGAGCACAGACCCTCGAAGGGGGTGGGTTATCCCGTCGCAGGTTTGAGGGTTTGGGAAGGTCGCCGTGGGGATGCCGCAAGCAGAACGTCGGCCACCTTCCAAGGTGAATGATGTACCACTGATACTCGCCAGCGAAAGGATAAAGAACAAACGGGACAATACAGTAATGGACACAATTGAATCAATTAATAAGAATAAAATCTTTTCTAATATCCTCTGCTGCTCTCCCTGCTGGACAATTGGCCCACCTATGATAAGGCAGCATAGAGCTCCTCGGGAGATCGACTATACTGTGTTCGACGTTCGCTTCTCTCCGCATCCGGACAAAGCCCATTGTAATTTCAGAGCTCTTCACATGGCTGAACAGTTTGTACTACCTCAGACTCACACCCCATGATGCAATATGCAATCTATGATGTAATTCCTGCTGTCAATCTATTTCCAGAGCAGAGAGACAAGGCCAAGCACGCCTAATCATAAGCAGAAAACATATGCAATTATGTCGGAGACCCAGGCCAACCCGGATTCCCAATCCCCAGTCTTGAATTACAATTCCAATCCCAATTCCGATCCCGATTCCGATCCCGATTCCGATCCGATCCAAAAACATCTACTGAGTCCCCTCACTCGGCTTCCTTCATGCGGCTCGGCTGGACAGATAGTCGGTTACCGCTGTCCGACTTGCTCACGAGCGCTTGGCGCACCACGAATCCAGGCTCATACTCGGGCCGGAGCTGTGCGCTCTCACCGTGGTAGAATTCGCAGCGTAGTCGCAAAAACTCCCCATTATCCTTGTGCTTGTAGATGGTGATGATATCTCCCGTGTAGAGCTTGCCGAACTGAAGACCCTCTGGCCCACCCTTGCGTAGCTCGACACCGTTGACCCAGATGCATTTGCGTGTTTTTGTGGAAAGCACGGCCATCACGCCGGGCACTTGTGTCCAGTCCTGGCCTTCGGCAATGCGACGTTCAAGTCCAGGAGCCCAAAAGGTGATTTCGAGTGCGTAGGCGGGAATGCGCACGTCCATGTTGTCGGGATAACGGATCGTTGCCTCGGGTCCACGGCCCCACGAGGTCATTCGGCTTTCGAGACGGAGATTCAGCTCAAAAATCGATCCGGGGATGCTCCTTAATCTCCCCAGAAGTTTAGGTGGCTTGGTGAACTCGGTAGCTGGCATCGCGGTAGGAATTCCGGGTGCGTCGGGCTGTACATGGACAATAGGATCCGAAGGCTCCTCCTCGGCCGAGCGTAGTTGCTCCAAGACAGCCTGGCCAGTTTGTGCATCCAAGGTAGTCGCAAAGTCGACATCGTAATCGGCCCCCGCAGGCACTTCCGGTGGATGGATCGATTCAGGGCGACTGGTGGGCGCATTGCTTTCTGAACGCTCGCTGGCGGTTTCCGGTAGCTCCAAGTCGATACGGCGCGAGAGCTTGGGCGCCTTGGGTGTCGTCTCACTGGCGCTAGATGTGGGCGCAATTAACTCACGTGGGGTGCTCCCTGCTTTTGCGAATTGCGTAGGTACCGTGAGTTGTTCTTGGCTGGTCTGCCGGTTCGAGATTTGGTTAACCAGGCCGGTCTGTGCAGGGAAGAGAGGGAGCGAGGAGTTCATATTCAGTCGTCTAACGAGGTTCTCTGCGCCCATGAGGCTGGGTGCTGTGCCACCGAAGGGGTGTTCCGGGAGAGATATGATCGAATAGACACTGCGTTCGTCGCTCACCGACTCACCAGAAGAAGCGGCATCATAGCCCTCGGCATCATAGTCACTTCTATCCCGCGATTCAATATGGCCGAGGGCATAGGAGCTGCGTAGAGCTGAAGAAGTGACTTCGCCATAGAGCCGTCTAGCATTGGCCTCGGCAACCATTTGCCCATCCTGGAAACTCTCAATTTTGGGAAGTGATGGGTACCGAATGTCTGCAGGGATGTATTCAATGCGGGGCCTTTTTGCAAGCGCCTCATTGCTGTTGGACTCCTCCGCACCTGTCGCAAGAGTGTATGCAGCCTCCTCATGAATAGACAGCTGGGATGCATCAAGCTCTTCTTCGGCCTCTCCTATGACCGACAGAGCATCGCGTGCATCTACCAAGATGTCATCGTCTTCATATTCATCCACGTCCGGTACTTCGGCGATCCATGGATGTTGGAAGCATTGCTTTTCCGATGGTCGCATGAAAGGGTCTCGGTTGAGGAGTTGGGCGACAAAATCAACGCCAGATTCCGACACACCCTCGCGTCGTAAGATATCGAAATCAGCCTCCGATTCCATGATGCTTCGCAGCATGGCCACACCACGATCCTCTGCACGGCCAGAGTACGGAGGATATCCAGAGAGAATGTGGTACAGCACAGCGCCCAGTGACCACATGTCGACTGACTGGCTGTAAGGAGACGTCTTGGGAGGGCTGTCAAAGTGTAAGCGACCGCGCCAATGACAGTACGAGACACAATACTTACGGATCTCCAACGCGGCGTCTCTTCCTCAACTCGCCACGTCGGTATGTTTCATAGTCGGGGTAGACTTCGGGCGCACAGTACAGTAGGGTACCACAGAATGTCTTGAGGAACGTCTCCTCCTGGGTGACTTTTGAAAGCCCAAAGTCCGACAACTTAATGCGCAGCGGATCCAGGGAAGCGATCAAAATGTTGTCCGGTTTGATATCGCGGTGGGTGATGCGTTTTTTATGAAGGTAGTGAAGTGCCCGTAAGAGTTGGCGAGCGATCGTTCGCACCATATCCTCTGCGATCTTGCCATGGGTGGAGAGATATGTGGACAGCTCGCCCCCAGGAACGTACTCCATGATAATGTAAATCCATCGGTCATGTTCATGGTGGTCGATATATTGAACGATGTTGGGCTGAATCAGATGAATGTCAGTATTGAAAAACAAAAGTGCTCTAGTGAGAGATGACTGACGTGTTTCAGGTCACGCATAATCTTCATTTCATTGTCGACCTTCTGATCCAAAATACCATTTTTCATAAAGCGGCGCTTATCGAGCTCTTTGGCAGCATATATCGCTCCATGCTGCTTGGTAGCCAACTTGTAGACAGTGGCGAAGGCGCCTTTGCCAATCTGCCCAGTCACGTTGTACTCCGAGCCGCCCGTCCAATGCATGCCGTAGGTGTTTGCAGTTGCCCATGATAGCATAGGTGGAGCTTGACCATTGCGATTCTTAGGCTGCATGGCTCCTGCCACCCGCTGCACGCGTTCGAAGTATCGAAGGACATTCTGGGTGTACTGAACGGCGAAACCTTCGCGAGATGGGATTCGTACAACAAAGCGCACCTCGTCGGAGCCTTGATTTCCAGTCACGACTTGGATGACTGAGCCGTTAGTGAGCATCCGACTGTTCTCTTTCTGATTTTTCCTGAGGCGGCAATTGTCTACTATCGTGCCGTTGGTAGATGTGTCTTGCAGCATGATAATGCCATCGCCAGTCAAGTAGATCCGGAAATGAGTATTGGAAACCCGTTTCGCTTCATCGTTGACAGCCAGGAGGACATCGCATCGGGAGCGGTTGCGACCGAAGCAGAAGCCAACACCGAGGTCGCATACTTTAGATGATAATCTCAAGGCAACATCGAGCGCAGCAGTCTCAGATGTTCCGAAGTCCAAGACATCTTGCTGTAAGATATGTTGGTTACCCAAACTCGCGGTGGCAGCAACCGCATCGTGCGCGGCATGAGAGTTCGGATGCAAGATGCAGATGATAT
This sequence comes from Penicillium sp. F50, assembly GCA_037356195.1. NCBI lineage: Eukaryota > Fungi > Ascomycota > Eurotiomycetes > Eurotiales > Aspergillaceae > Penicillium > Penicillium sp. F50. The sequence continues at coordinate 800,824 of JAYXSA010000040.1, forward strand.
CTGCCAGATCTTGATCATGGAGTCCAGAGTTGTTGAGCCCCATCCGGCGAGGGTCCGCACATGGCTGAGTTGATTCTTGGGTGGCCTCCATTGTGAAGCTGGGTTTGCATGCAGATGCGAAATGCGATGCGCTTAGAAAAGGGAAAAGCAAACAAGAGGAGGGAAACTACTGTTGACCGATGTGGTGTGGGGTATAAAAGCTGATTGAAAACGAAATTTGCATATGGAGGGCATGAATACACAGACTGCAGGCCTAGGAAGGGGCCAATAAGTAAGACTGAATTGGTTCAAGGTCCGCGGGGACAAGGGTATATATACCTTTTAGGCGGGTGCAATGGGGACAAAAGGCCAGTCACTAGGGCGGTCACCCGGGTGAACTGCCACGACAGAGGGTAGATCCAAAGGTTTGGACAACAGAGATACTGGGCAGCACAGGGTTTGATAAATCCCAATTTTTGATACACTGAGAAATGGAGACTCGGGTAGGTGGACGATATCACAACGGTCCTGGAATGTGGTGTTCCTTTGATACGCGGAATACTGTATCAGCTCCACACACAACGCCCGCTGACGCCCTGCTGCCGACAGTATGTAGATGTCAGAACTTGGTAATAGCAGGCAAGTCTGATGCTCCCGGGATGATCTGACAGACTGAAGGAGGGTTTGGAGGAGGGCTCGAGGGAGGTGTAGGTTGGCGCCTTTGCAGGGCAATAGCCCACCACACTAATGTACTCGAATTTATACTGTGATTCGAACCATTGATGGCAGCTAGCTCGGGGACTTTCGGTATCGCTGGTGGTCTGAAATGATAAAAAGAGGTATCTCTGTAGATCGATTGGAAGACAATGTCAGCGCGGTGTTCTGGCACAAGCTGATCTAGGCAGTTTGTTTTGGCGTCGTCTAACAGGACTCGACTCACACAGATTGACGAGCACCACCTTTCTCCGTCCACAAGCCCTAGGAATTAAAGCTATTATCACCGTGGACAGACTAAAAGGGGTGGAAGTCGGGACGGAGACTGACAGGTTGTCGTCCGAGAAACGAAGAACGAAAGATGAGGATCGAGCCGCATGATCTAAGGCGCCTGAGGCCACAAAGCTATGGTTGGTTCCTGTGATGACTAAGCTACTGCAGCAAACTGTGATTGGTCGATTACTGTTTAAGCTGGCCCGCGTCTCACCCTACCGTGGATTTGATCGGAAATCTTATTTGCGTCTACGCTACGGGGGCACGGATATTTGATACTCGGTTGATTCTAACTATTTGTGGCAGCATGCTATACGTATATTTATTTACTTACTGCTTCCATATGCCTTTTTGGTGTCCTTGCTGCGCTGGTAGTCGCCTTTCAGAGCAGTGTCGAATACCTGGTTCAGCCGCGCAATTGCATCATCCGAAACCTCTATTGATCGGTCAGAAACAGGATTGAGTCATCGCTGCACAAGGGGACTTTGCAATCACAGTCACTTACGGTAATGAACAACGACCCGGTTCCCAAGCAATTGTAACCCCTGCTCCTGACCAATAGATGTGAGATCGTTGGGTCCCACCCCAGACGCCTCCAAGTCCAGCCAAACCATGTTGGTGTGCACAGGATACTGCAGCTTGCCTCCACGACTGGTCCAAAATTCTGCGACTTGCTTGGCCTTTGCATGCGTCGCAGGAAGCTTGCCAGTCTTACCGTGGTCATCTGTACCGAAGGTTTCGTCGAGGGCGATCCGGGCAGCGGCAGCAAAGACTCCAGTCTGGCGAGCGCCACCTCCGATAGACTTCCGGAACCAACGAGCTTTCTTGATGAAGGCTTGGGATCCAACGATAATGCTGCCAATGGGAGCACCCAGTCCCTTGGAGAAGCACAGACTGACACTATCAAATAGACTAGCGTATTCGGCAAGACTTCCAGCCCCGGAGACAACTGCCTCCCAGAGCCGAGCGCCATCCAAATGCACCTTGATATCGTTGGCATGCGCCCACTTCACGATGCGCCGCGCCTCATCGAGGGGCATGATCAGGCCATTGAGTGTGTTCTCCAGACTGATCAACTTGGTCGGACAGTGGTGGATATCATCGTCTAGTACGGCATGCTTTTGAATATCCTCCAGGGTCAAGTGAATGCCGTTCTTCGGGACCACCGTCTGCACGGTCGCCCCCGTCCATGCACTAACGCCTCCCGCCTCATAGCAGATGATGTGAGATCGGTGGTCACACAGCACTGCGTAAGGAGGCTGAGTCAAATGCGAGCGAATAGCAACCTGGTTGCCCATCGTTCCTGATAGCACTAATAGGGCATCCTCGTGCTTGGTCCGCTCGGCAACATAACTTTGTAGGGCATTAGTTGTTGGATCCTCATTGAATACGTCGTCCAGGAGGGTCGTCTGGCAAATTGCGTTGAGCATAGCCGGAGTTGGTTTCGTCATAGTATCGCCTAGAATTGGATATTTTCAGTATAGCGCATTAATCATTATTAAGGCAAGCCGTACTGCGCAGGTCAAATTCAGCGGCCCCAGCCCCATGCCAGCTAGTCTGGCCATTAACAGCCGAGGCGTTGGTCGACGATTCCATGATATGGTTTTTCAGGGAGAGATCTCGGCTTGGAGATATTTTTTGGAAGACAGGCAGAGCCCTAGAAGCCCTGAATGGCCGATAAAGGGCGTGCAGTGAGCGAATCATGGAGCTTTATCGCAGCAACTCCGACTCTCCGGGAGGTCGACGCTATAGTGCGGGGAGTACCAGTATCACGTGATCCGGTGCCTGGGTCACAGTCGGAGGAGGCCGTGATACTGTTGGTACCAAAACACGATACATATCCACCAGTACTTAGTATGGGTAGCACGAGCGGAAGGATGGTCAGTCATGGCTTTCTGTGCCAACTCGTGTATCGGACATGTCTGAGATTCTTCACTACAATGAGGTCACTGCGCATTTACATATCTTATCGATAACCACCGAATCGGCAATAGTTTACTAGCGTGGATAAGGGGTCTCGACCGCTGACTCAGCCACATGCGATTTCAGGATGCGCTGGGAATCCACACATTCCTCTCGACACCAGCGCCCTCTTTTCTGGCTCGTCGCATCGCAAAGATGGATTTAAGTCACCTCACGCGGACTGCAGTACTGTGTCAGTGCTTGCGGTGCTCCAGCTCGCTGGCCGTGCTGGAGAACGAATGGGGCAAACTGTCCAACATCTATGCTGTTGCGACGGCGTGGTTGAGCGTCGACCTGCATCGTATCTCGATCTCCTCGGAGCAGAAGCACATTCCACAGACATCGGAAATGAGTCTTCTTCGAGGCCGTATTGCCCAAGATGTAACCTGCAAATTGTGTCAACAGAAACTGGCTGTCCTGTGTGGACTGGATAATGGGTATGTGACTTGACTTCTTTTTGATCTGGGATCTTTTGGCCTCGGCGACTGATACTTTACGGTTCCCTCTAGAGCCAACATTCTTTGGAAGATGTCAAAAGTGTCATTCAGAGACATCGTCACGATGCGAACTGCCGAACCCCTATTCAAAGATGGGGCCCTCGATAAACTGCTCCCCCCTCCACCTCCAGAACCTCCGCGACGCTCCGATCAGGATAGTGCTTTGGTACCAACGGGCTCGAATGATCTATTCTCCTTGGATCCATCGATGCACCGGCAAATGCAACATCAGGGTCGAAGTATCGATCAGATCTCTAACTCCGTCAACCACTTGCAAGACACCATGGCCGACTTGAAGCATTCATTCACCTCGCTTCGTATCGAACTGAACGGGCCAAACAGGAGCATAGGCGATAATGGATCCATGGGTGGACCTGATTTTGATATGATCACCACAGTATTGAAGGAGTTGAAGTCCAAGGCGGATGAGATCGAAAAGCTGAAGCTGGAGATCGAGGCGTTGAAACTGAAGAACCGGTTTATGGAGGAGCGCAAGCCGACCAGCCAAGAACACCCACTCCAGACGAATGGTACGCTTGCTGATGTACAAAGTCCGGGTCTTCTCCAGGCTGGGAGGAAGCGCACTTGGCCTGACGCATTTCCGAATGGTCAGGCACCCGCGATCGCGGATTCATTCGATGAGGAGGATATGATAGATGACTTGTCACTTGACAACTTGCCGACATACAATGCTCGCGTAGCGCCTAAACAATCAGCGCGCCAATTACTTCCAGGCCCGGCCCAGCTCCGCATTGAGGCTAGTCGACAAAATGACAGCACCCCAATCAGTACTCCACCAGAGGTCAGTCGAGACCAAAACGCGGCCAAGCGACCGCGACTTACGCAGCACAAAAAAGAGCCCGAACTCAATCCTGTCAAGCAACGCCCCGGCCGGCCACGAAAATCCAACGGTGTCAATACAGAGCCAGAAGAAACGGCTGCTCCAACCTCGCAGAACGGCTCAATGCAGATCCCGACAGCACCCGCAAGTCCAGACCCACAGACTACCAAGCGCCGTCGCCTTCGCCGTAGCACGCGTTCTCAGTCTTTTGGGTCGGCCTCGGCGCGGATACAGGGTGAAGCGGAGCAGTCTAACGCCTTGGCTCAAGACTCATCATTAACAAATGGCACGGAGGGCAATGACACTAGCGATGACCAACAGAATGACGAAGCCTTGTCCGTTCCAGCGAAAGTCTCTGGTAAGAACAGGGTAAAGGCCGCTGAGGAGGCCCGGGTGGCGGACGAAGAGAGACGAAAAGCCAAGATTGCGGCGCGGGACGCCATGACGCGGAGGGCTATGGAACAGGAGGAACGTATGGAAACGGATGGACTCCGTTGAGAAATGTTAGCTGAGATGTACGATAAATATTTCCTTGGTGGTAGTCACGGTGCTCGTGTTTGAGCTGACCTGTCCTGTGCATAAATTCCCTGGAGCGAAGCGTTTGTATCTAGAATTTTCAATAAAACCAGGACTCTTCGAATCGGACCGGGTGCGAGGATACTTCTTAGTAGTCATATGTGTCGCTGAGATTTCTCCTGAGGCATAGTTAAGGGAAATTTTCATCTGTACATAACCTTGAGGCGCTCTAGGACCACAACAATGTCGTGACGAGATCACTACTGTCGATGAACATTACTGCTGTACCGGATAAATCCAAAGGGATCAGAACAAAATGGGGCTCTTCTCCAAGTGGGTATACCATATTATAAATGGGCATATCTTTTGCTCTAATCCATGCATTCGGATGAACTAAAATTCACCTGATAGATAAAATGGCATGTGAGTCTAGTTCGTCAATTGTGAGTCTCTTCTAATACAGATCCACCTGTCGCGATTGAGGGTTCCAAACGTTTCAAAAGCACGCTTTTACTCCGACCGCAGTAGCTTCGAAGACCTTGCTGCAATACCTGCACCACCCAAAAGCGCAGAAACCCCAGTGAACACGATAAGAGGTCCAAAGCCCGAGCCATACGCCTTGGCCGCAACACCCTTCCAAGCAGAACCCTTGAGCAGAGCCTCACTCAAGGGTCCGCTGATAATATTACCGATTCCACGACCGGTAGACAAGAAACCAAAGACGATACTGGAATCTGTGTACGCGCTATTCTTTTTCACTTCGTTGACAACGGCGGGCCAAGTGGAAGAGAACGATCCGGCAAAGAGACCGTAAAAGATGCAGAAGATATACAGCGGAGCCAAGGTATCGGCGAAACCCCAGATCAAAAAGACTGCAATGGTACTTCCAACAGTCGAAGCAAGAATGCAGGTCGTAGCGTGGAAACGATCAACCAATGAGCCCATGATGATGCATCCGAAGACAGAGGCGAGGTTGAAGAGCATAACTGTAAGTGAGGACTCGATGCTGCTGGCACCCAGGCTGCGGGCGTAAGAAGGGAGATAGATAGTAGGCAGGAAGTAGCCCATGGCCTCCAGGATATTGCCTGTCTCGTAGATGAGGAATGTAGTGTCCCAGAGGAACTTGAAATCGTAGGGTCGGGATCGTGACGTCCGGGAAATAGGGAGACGAGGACGGAGAAAGTAGAGCAGCGGACCACCCAGAAGGATGAGCACAACTGACCACGCACGTAGTGTGGTCTGTGGTCCAAAGGCGTTGAGCATCCACTGCAGGACGATGGGGAGTATCACGCCAGACAATCCAGTGCCAGCCTAGCAGCAGTGATAAGTTAGAGAAATGTGAACGATGTATACGTGGCGGCGAGAAGTCACACACTTACCCACATAATACCGAAAGCAAGCCCCTTTCTGTGCACGAACCAATCGTCCATGAAGACGATCGTGGGGGCATAAGCCAGACTAGCTCCAACACCATATGCGACACCTTGTGAGACGATCAAGTGAGCGGTCGTGGTCGCGAAGGAGCTCAGCGACAGCGCCAGACACATAATGACAAAGCCGATAGGGGCGGCCCATAGCTTCAGACGAGGAACGGCATGCAGTAGAACGAAAGCGAACGGAAGCAATGTATAAGAGATACCCTGGAATTCTTTCAATTAAAGTGTCCCAAAGGAGACTTTGATATCCGGGAACTGACCATTGCACAGGTACCAACCACAGCGACATTCCCAGAACTCTTGAACGGCTCATGATTGCTGTAATAATCCTGGAAAATACCAAATGAAAAAGTAAATCCTATTGGGACAGAAGTCAGCATATACTCCGTACTATCGTGGAGATTGAAACCCTCCCATTGATTTTATTTCAATATGTCAACATACCCCAGATCAAAGCCTCGATAATAAAACAAGCCGCTAAAAACAGCCACGCTCTCCTCCCGCGATCCACTGGCGGCAGATCAATTTCGTGGTGGTCAGCCACGCTGTGTGCCGAAGAGACCTCGAAGGTCTCCATTCTCGCGGAGCTACTGGAGGGAGCGCCACTCATGGTCGGCAAACTGCAGGGGGGTGAGATGGCGTAAAGAAGGATGAAGATTGTTGGCTTGAGTTTCTAGGTTGGAAAAGCCTTCCATTGCCTCCCGTACGCCCTGTCCTTGACATATGTGGGGGCCAGTTCTCCGATTCTCCGGATGAGGGGGGTTGTTAGCCCTCCGATTGGCAGTGGACCTGCCCCACAGTCTGGAGACATTGGATTAGAGGACTGGGGTAGAATCAGGAGAAGGAAAATGGCAAAAGGCAGAGAGTCAAGTAGGAATGAGCATTCAGAGTTGCTGAACAGCAATGCTCCATTGTGGGAAAGATGACAGTGATCTATGACGAAGGATCCTAGTTAGACACGTGGAGTCTAAACTCTAGCCGGGGGACTCGATTTCACTGAATTCTTCTATGCTCGGCGACTTCATGATGACTCATGAGGCTGCGACATGCTGGTGACTTTTGAATGGAGGCTAAAATGTAATGACCAGGATCAGGAGGAACAAAATTCAATCTTTCTAGGACGATCTAGACATGCCGCAGGAGAAGGCTCGACTCAAGTGTTGTGATCCTGGTATACTTGTTTGATATAGGTCCCTATGGAGGTATTATCCAGCGATGAAGTCCGACGAATAAAAGGTGCCCCTTGGAACGACAATCATTGACTCACCAAGCGTGCTTCCTTCAGAAACATATCATTAGGTCTGGTTCTGCGATTATTTCTTCGCACCCTTGAGGCGCCGAACGCGAGCCCAAGATGTTTAAATCGCGGCGTTCGGGCTGCAGGACACCGCGAATGGACCCGCTGGGAACAAATTATCCCTAAATAGAATGTATGGGCTAGATCGGTCCGCCCGATCGCGAAGCAACGGCAGAGAGCCGATATAGCTGGAGAAAAGTATATTTCATCGCCCGTTCAAGCATCTCCACGCCGAGAGTTGTCCCATTCCACACTTTCCAGATGCGGACCAGTCCAGACGCCAGCCACAGCGCAAACTTTCGTCCGATCTACAGACGAACAACAGATCGGGTGCCATCATCATTCTCCCCCGCGCCCTTCAGACACCGCCCCCGGGATCTCTCTCGTCCTCACTCCACCAGAGAGCCTCTGTCACTCGGATATTCGTGCCCACACTCCTCTAAGAGTTGACCGGTGCATATCTCAAACCGTCACCGGTGTCCCGCTGACTTCCGTCTGAGGCGTTGCTGACCGAAATTAGTTTCGCGTTTAGCTGCGAGCTCTTCGCTGTCTTGACGCATGCGCGCTTAGGTAAAGAATTCAGTTTCTTGACACATTTATTAGTCATTGTAAGTCATGGCGAAAACAAACCCCTTATAATCGCCCACTTGGATCCCGCTCTATCCGAGGACTCGGCATTGAGCTCAGTATCTTTCTAGACGAGACACATGGGCTTCTATTCGAAGGCAAGGTTGCCCAAGCCAAGCATCCATGACCCGGCCGTCAAGTCGCGCCGGCTGGCCGTGTTAAAGGCAGCGACGATCAATCTGATTGTGCTTCAACTTCTCTTCCTGGGACTGTTCTGCTACATTTTTGGTTCCTTGTTCCAACAAACCTCCCACACGCACAATATCAATATTCTCTTCGTGGATTACGATGGCGGCGCCATTGGTGCTGCGGTGCGCAGCGCGTACCAGGAGTTGAAGGGACCGAGTTTCCCAACGCTGGACGAGCGTCCAGTATTGGCGTACCCGGATCCCAACTCCATCGATTCAGCCGTATGTAACATCAAGTTCTGGGGCGCATTGTACATCACCGCCAACTCAACGAACGACCTCAACGCCGCGCTCGCCGGTGGAACCGCCGCTTCATCCTACAACGCCAGTGATGTACTCACCCTAGTCTGGAACGAAGCCCGCTACCCAACAGCCATCGATTCCGCCGTCTACGAGAAAGCAATCACCCTCTCCCAAGCCGCACGAGTTGCCTACATGAAAACCAACGGCAAACAAGTCATCCAATCTCTCAACAGCTCAGATAACGCTGCACTGTCCGTCTTCTCAAACCCATGGACCTTAACCTCCGTGAACATCCAGCCTACAACACAAGGGTCCCGCCTGATCTACAATACGATCGTCCTTATCCTCATCATGATCCAAGAATTCTTCTACTTGGGTTACGTCAACGGTCTCTATTCCCAATTCAATCTTTACGGATCCGTGAAGCCACACCGTATCGCCGTCGTGCGACAAATTATCTCGGGCGTCTACACATTTGTCGGATCCTTGTGTGTTACCGGTGCGATCTGGGCCTTCCGAAACGGGTGGAACTTGAATGGCGGACAGTTCATGCTGTCGTGGATGGTGTTATGGCTCTTCGCGCATTTGAATTTCCTCGTCCTCGACACCTTTACCGTGTGGATATCCCCACCGTTCGTGCCGATGGCGTTGATCTCGTGGATGATGCTGAACGTCACGTCTGTCCTGCTCCCATTCGAGTTATCACCGGCCTTTTACAAATGGGGCTATGCCCTGCCCGCGCATAGCGTGTTCAATGTGCTGATTGATATCTGGTCTCGCGGGTGTAATCCACAACTATACTATGGACTACCCGTCCTGTTTGTGTATGAGATCATTGGTATCACGCTGAGCTCGATTGGGGTATATAGACGCGCACACTATGCTGCGATCAAGCAGGAAAAAGACGAAAAGGATCTGGAGGATCGAATCACGGCAGCGATCGCAGAACGTGAGCTTGAGCACCAGGCGAGGGAGGAGACAACGGCGGAAGACCAAGAGAGCAAAGTCAACGACAGTGAGCCCGAAGAGGAAGACACAGGAAGGAACGGGACTGCGGCCAAGTTGCCCGAGGGCGAGGTCAGGAATATTATTCGACGAGAGATGTCGCGGCCCAGTGCGGAGCCTCCTACAGGGCGAACGAATAATGGGCCGTGCTTCGATCTGCCCTTTAGCGAGTAGTCGGGTAGAGGTGACGAAGACTCACTCTTCTGATTACGAAGTTGAAGAAAATGGGGGGTTTACGATACGGGAATTTGATAGTTCCATATTTCTTGCATATGTCATAGCCAGCCATAGAAGGCGGCCTTAATGCTTCAAAAGTGATTATTTGACAACCATAAAACCGCATCCCTCGCGAGCTCGCTCACAAGCCTTCTTGAGTGCCTGCTCTTCAGTGTCCGTCCACTTCACACTCAATTCATTCCATGGTACACGCGAATTGAATTCCTCCCGGTACTTGCGATGCATAGCCTGCAGCCGGCTCACCTCGCGTGGGTCGCCGGTTCCAGAGTACACAACGAAGAGCGTGCAGGGCGGCAAGGACTCGTAGATACGGGAAATATCGGAGACAGTGCGGCTGACAGCCGCAGCGAGTGTCTTGTTGTCCACCGTAGGGGGAGAGGTACTAGTTGTCGGCGTAGTTTCTTCGGGAAGAGGGGTGAATGCGGTAGACTCGTTACCGTTGTTGGCGTCAGGCATGCGGGTGCACCATCCTCGGATCATCTCGAGGTTGCGAAGGCGTGCCCAGGTGAAATCAACACCGCCGCCTGGGATGGCCGGGTTCGTTTCATCACCTTTAACAACAGCTTCAATGCCCTTGACCACGTCGTCGTCATCGCGGCATCCAATTGACACGGTGGCCTGCGAGCCGAATCCGCGTTCGGGGTTCCCCCAGTCCACGACGGCACCTGTCCGTCCCTCGCCGGGGGCAGTGGTCTTTCCATTCTTGGTGGATCGGCCCAGACGACGGAAAATGCTCTCGTTCGAAGCGTCGCTGGTACCCCAGAGCTCGCCCTTTTCACACTTCAGCTTGACGAGTTCAAGGACGGCACGCGCATCTTCGACAGAGTCATGGCCAGTCGTCCCTTTCTGAATCTCCTTGTTCAAATATTTCTGCGTAAGCCACTTCAGACTGCACTTCAAGGGCGGGCCACGAGGGTGTGGGTAGATGTGGGCGGTGTCGACGATAAAAGGGTGCGTAATTTTCAGCGCTGTGAGATCGGAGTTGAGGGAGTGTCCAACAAGGATAGTACGAGGAGTCAAGATAGTGAGGAGTCGTTTCTGAATGTCCGCCAGTGTGGTGGTGACTGGAGCCAGCATCTCTTCCGTAATACCAGAGTAGCGAGTCAGGTAGTCAATGATCGGTTTGGTAGGCTTGACCAGCTCATCGAGAACTACCTCTCCATCCCATCCAACCATACTGATCCGAGTGAGCTCGGACAGACCACCCTCAGTCAGACACATCTCACAGTCGAGAGACAGAATGGTCCGGCCCGCGGTCATGCTGCCCTTCTCAATCTCGGCATCAGGCACCTCGGCAGCCGCCAAAGTGGGCACATCAGTATCCACCCAGCCATGTTCCGCAGACTGCTCTGCTTGACGACGAATGGCCAGTTGAGACGTTTTCTCCTCGTCTGACGTGAAGAATGCGGGATGCAATGTGTACTCGTTCTCGCGCAGGTCCTCAGCCGTGCTTAGGAAAGTTGTAATTGGTGTCCGCTTCGGCATAAAACCCTTATCCACTTTGGCGGGACGCGCACCTTTTCCACCGCCGCTCTCCTTTGACTTGGGCAGGGATGACAAAAGAATGGCCTGAAGGGGTGAATGCACCTTGTTGTACTTGCTATCACCGGGGGCCTTGACGGGCCACACGTGCGGGAACATGTTGCCCAGTGGACGGAGGGGCTCAGGCAAGGTCTCTGGATTCAGAGGTCGAGGATTGAAGGTGGAGGAACGGACCGGAAGAGGGAGTCCCTGCTTCCACAGCTCAAAGTCCGACATCTCTTTGGCATCGGTAGAGCCGTCTGTCACTTCCGGCTGCTTGGTTTCCTTCTCGATGTCGATTTCCTTAACTTCTTGGGGTTCCAATGGTAGTGTGCCGTCAAACATGCCGATCTCAATTCCAGGGACCATCAGGACAACAGCCTTACGCAAGTGTCCAGAGTGCTTGATCGAGATCCATTGCGGCGCGATTCCATCCGCGAAGCAATAGAGCAGTAGACCCTGCAAGTCGGAAATTCTGATCGAAGACTGGAGCGTGCCCTCGACATATGTGAGGTCTGGATACTTGGTCTTTTCTCCGTCCACACGCTTCCTCTTGGCACTCGGCTGCTGTCCATCCTTGGGGCTCTGTGAAGTGTTTTGGGGTGTCTGATCAGCGCTTGGGGGTGGGGGACGACTCAAGCGCGAGAGGGTATCTGCAACACCAAATCCATTGCCATTAGTATCAGCGACTGGATTGGAATCCTCATCCTCACGCTTTCGCTTTTTGTAGCGCGCCATCTCGAGCTGCTGAGGTTGGGATACAGCTTTGCGAAAGCAGCAGCGCAGCAGAGAAATCAAGAGATCAATCACGTGGTGATAAGAAAGTGGATTTTCAAAGACCAATGGGAGCGGGATACTACAGACCGCCTTGAGTACCGGTTGAGACACCGCCCGCGATAGCGCCTTGGGATCGATTCCATAACCAGTGACAGATTAGCCGTATCCGTCTGCGCCGCCATCTGAGTGAGTAGACACAGTGGTAGACATGCATCGGATTACGAATCGTCCGAATAACAAATAAATGCACACATGTACGTGAGGACTTACCATTTCTTCTGAATTCTAACTCATTCCTTTGTAGAGCACCCGACCTGCTCGTTTCCCTCTCTCCAAAGCGGAGATTATCAGCAAACGAGATGGTAAGATCCGGTGGGAAATTTTGTAAAGAATCAGATAGGCTTCAATTGATTAAAGCTGTAAGGCCTATTCACAGTTTGAAAATCGCTTGGTAGTATCACCACAATGTCTCATCTCTAAATTTTGCAAGCCTGCGCTTTGCCTGGAAGAGGCCAAGCAATGCCACACTTGTAGTGGATTGAGATCAACTTTTGTCTAAAGCTTGAAAGAATGGATGTCTCACTTTCATCGTCCCTTCGATATCTATGCAAGGCAATGGATTGGGAACATTGTTAGCCGCAGGTTCTCAGCAATTATTAATCAGTTCCCTGCAATTGAAATACTCTTATCGAGTCATGGCTTGGCGGGCAGCCGTCGGCCTTGATGAATCAACATGGTGTAATTTACATGTTATCGCCGTAAAACCTGTAAAATTACATGTAAGCGCCGAACGATCTGATAAGAGACGATCGCCGGAAAATTCGCCCTCGTCACGCCATCGATCTTCTACTTCCCTCTATACACCTTACATTCCTTGACAGCCTCCAGTGACCCCGGTGGCCAAGGCACGAATAATCATAGATTCGCTCTACCCGTCAAACCATTCCGTGAAGTCTCATCCTAAGATCAGCGCTCCTTTCCTGGCTCCCACCTACCCCTCCGACTTCGGGAAACCCCTCTAACCCCCACACAATCATGGCGCCCCTCATCGATGTCGCCTCGGACACCGAATTCACGTCGCACTTGAACTCGTTATCCCCATCCACGCTCCTAGTCCTCTACTTCTACGCGCCATGGGCCGCACCATGCTCGCAGATGCGGGCCGTCATCGAGGCCATTGCCGGCCAATACCCCGACGCTTCCCCGCCGGTCATCTCATTTGTCTGCATTAACGCGGAGGAGATGGCCGACGTCTCTGAGGAGTTCGACGTCACAGCAGTCCCCTACGTTGTGCTGACGCGCGGTGGTCTGAGGCTGGAGGATATCAGTGGAAGCGACGCTATCAAGGTCCGCACTGCTATTGAGCGTCACGCGGGTGGCGCCGCGCCCACGAACGGCGCGAAGACTAGCATCCCTGCTGCCCTCTCCGCTACACCCCGCGAGAATGGCCCGGAAGTTGCGACGCAGCCCCCCGTTAGTGCGTCTAAAGCGCCTGAGCCTGCTGCGAATGCGATTGACGTCTCGGCTACCCCATCTCTGACGCCGGAGCAGTCGAAGGAGGCTCTGTGGGCCCGTCTGGAGCAGCTTGTAAAGGCTGCACCCGTGATGTTGTTTATGAAGGGTACACCCAGTTCGCCGCAGTGTGGCTTCAGCCGGCAGCTTGTCGGGATTCTTCGTGAGCGAAGCATCAAGTACGGTTTTTTCAACATTTTGGCCGATGAGGATGTCCGACAGGGACTGAAGGAATATGCCGATTGGCCCACTTTTCCCCAGTTGTGGGTGAGCGGCGAGTTGGTTGGTGGGCTGGATATCGTATGTTTCCGCTTTTTACCTTCTAAGTATTCTAATCGGCCGTCCTGCTAACTTTTATTCAAGGTCCGTGACGAGATCGAAAACGACCCCAGCTTCCTCGACCAGTTCTCGGTCAACAAGCAGACTTAAGTGGTCAGTTCTAGCATGATTCCCGCATGACCTACCCTCAGGGGCCGAATATTGAAAAAGAAGATGTTTATCACGATACACGTTTATGCTTGATAAGGGGAAAGGTTTTCACTTTCAAGCCTATGTATTTCTCTACTTTAAATTTAAGCATTTGACCTCTGAAGTATTTCTCCATGTTTTCTTATGCGGCTCATGATGTAGATATGTACAGTGGCCATCACTAGTGTCAGGAGAAGGATACTGTCAACCGCAGTATTGCCATTCAAGCACAACGCTTTCTCCGCTCCAAAGATGCTAATATGCACAAATGCACACAAAATGATGATAGTTCTTGGCAGGGGAATTCATGCTCTAGGATCCACACTCACAATTTGGAATTGTCCAGCTCAGAAACTTTGCTCTGGTGAATGGGTTCAGGCTCCGTGCCTTCTCCCTGCAAAGCAGACTCAACGTCCCCAAGAGGCCCAGCCTCTTCAACACCCTTCTGTCCCTCCTGTAAACGAGCCTCCGCAAGCGCCAATTTTGCCTCGTGTGCCGAAGTTTCCGCAATATCTCTGCGGAGTGCCTCTAGACCCACGAAAGGATCGGCCGCCTTCCATGAAATATGCTCCTTCTCACCACACACAGCGTAGCGAGACAACAGCGCATCTTCATCAACGTATGCACCAGCCAACCATCGCGAACCAGAGCTTGTATTGAACTTATTTCGAGCATGGACAATGCGACGGTTATTGAAGATCACACACTCGCCGGGGTTCAATTTCAATTTGAAGACTGAATGCTGACTCTCCATGATCTTGATAAAATGGCTCAATGCCCGCTTAAGATCTGAGTAGCTTTGACTGCCAGAACCCCGTTTGCCTTCGTGTTCAGGTAGAGCAGATTGGAATGGCGGCGAGTAGTTGACATAACGAAGCTCCTTTGTTTTGGGATCGAGCTGGAATACCGGCCTAGTGTTATGATACTTGTGTTCGTCATGGTTGTATTCGTAGCCCAGATGGCGACGAGAGAGCGCCTTGTACTCGGTGGGAAACTCGTTCTTCATAATTTTCGCAGCACGGAATGTATCGGCGAATAGCGACTCGCCTCCGCTGCATGAGTTCTCCAAGCAGTGGAGCAGCTGGTAACCCGGGGGCTCGTTCATGTACATGAGATCCATGTGGAAACCCAAGAACTGGTTTGTGTATGCAACGTTCTTAGCCTGGGGCACAGTCTTCACGTCCCACGTCTCGCCATAGAAGGTGTTGCGCAGCGGGCCCATCCGAGTTGCGATCTTGGCGACCATTTCGCGTGAATGGGGAATATCTTTCACGAAGATCAGGCCCAGACGGGACAGATTGCGCATAGCTGCAGCGAACTTGGCGTCGTCGTTCATATAGTCCTCGTATGATACCCAATGTTGTAACCGGTTCATAAGATTACTTGTCCATCGAAGAGGTTTCATATTCGGAGACGTTTGTTCGTGAGGATCCAGGATAGGTTTTCTCAGGTATTTGATATTCCAGCGAGATGTATGATCTTTCCCGTAACCGACAATGTCATTGGCCCATTCCACCTCGAGGGTTGTTCCATCCCATCGCACGACCCGTGGATGGACATCCTTGGGAATATCACTCGTGCGGAAAGACCTCTGCTTCGAGTGAGGGTCCACGCATTTCGGGCATTTACACAGGTCACGTAGGTAGTATAAAGGTAGAGTTGTCCGACCATGCTCGGCAGACCACAAGACCAGGTTATCCGTGTGAAGGTAAGCCTCCGCAGGCTTCGTGACTTCCATTTGAACAGTCGAGTCCGGTTGACCGTTCAAGGCGGGACGTTTGAAACGCATCACTGAGACAGCCTTTCCATCCTGTTCAATAAGACGGCCACTTTTGATCGCATTGAATAGGACTGCATTGCTTGTTAGACGGGCCATCGCATCTTCCTCGGCTTGACTCCGTCGGACCGAAGTGACGAAACTGCGCCGTACAGGGCTCGCGAGGCCCCGCGAGATGCGTCGAGCCGCAGCGAGGGAGGCGGAACGCATTGAAGAGGGTGTAGGAAACCAATTGGGCCAGTTGAGTGTATAGAGGAGGAAAAAAGAGGGGCAGCAGAGGAGGGGATGCGGACAACATGTGATGTCCTTTGACCCCGGACTGCGCTAGCGGGCAGCTCGGGCTATTGTAGCCGCGGCGACTGCGCGTTACACGCCGATACAGAACTGTACGGAGCACGGGTAGGGATGTGGAGGTACGGTCAGGTGACTACTCCGGTGCGGGTGCCTGAAGAATGACATCAATTGCTATCGTGTTGCCTTGAATTCTGGGTGTCAAGGCATCACAATCCGGATTACGTAAATCGCCGCGGATAACCCCCATTCTGGAGTCGCCCCCGGCTAAATAATAAATTAAAATAACAAACCTGCAATCCAGGACCCATCATGGATTCTTGTTCCTAACAAAGCCCCCGTTTATACAGTCATGTCAGCCGGGGGCGAGCATCTCAAAGATGAAGGGACCAAGCGACAAGTGGTTCTGGCCGGTGGAGCCGCAGGGCTGATCTCGCGCTTTTGCATTGCGCCGCTCGATGTCGTTAAGATCCGCCTGCAGCTGCAAATTCACTCCTTGTCGGACCCGACCTCGCACCGGACGGTGGTTGGGCCCGTATACAAGGGAACTCTATCAACAATGCGGGACATTGTGAGGCAAGAGGGAATCACGGTATGTTTGTATTCTTAGTCAGATTGACTTTGAGACTCTCCACCGAACCTAGCGATCACGGTTGCAGAGGCGGGACCAGCTAACGACTTCCGAGGATAGGGTCTATGGAAAGGCAACATACCCGCAGAGATGATGTATGTCTGCTATGGAGCCCTCCAATTCAGCGCATACCGAGCTACAACCCAAGCGCTGGAACAATTGGGTCCGTACCGGCTCCCGCAATCCGCCGAATCCTTCGTCTCCGGTGCTGTAGCCGGAGGAATCGCAACGGCGACAACATACCCGCTCGACCTGCTTCGCACACGCTTTGCTGCGCAGGGCCCAGAGCGCATATATCGATCGCTAGGATCATCGATTCTAGAGATTGCGCGACAAGAGGGTGCCGCTGGATTCTTTCGAGGATGCTCAGCGGCCGTCGCGCAAATTGTACCATATATGGGATTGTTCTTCACCGCATACGAAGGGTTCCGACCGACAATGGCACAGTGGGATTCTTTACCATTTGGGACTGGTGATGCCGCGGCTGGTGTTATGGCCAGTGTTATCGCGAAGACCGGGGTGTTTCCCTTGGACTTGGTACGGAAGCGTTTACAGGTGCAGGGCCCAACGCGGACTCGATACGTCCATCGCAACATTCCCGAATACACGGGAGTTGTACAGTCCATAAATTTGATTTTTCGCACGCAGGGCGTGCGTGGATTGTATCGCGGATTAACAGTGAGCTTGCTCAAGGCTGCGCCGGCTAGTGCCGTGACGATGTGGACCTATGAGCGGGTTTTGAGAATGCTTCAGGGGACACAACTGGCGGCATTGGATTGATACATTTGCCATTTGCTCATCTGCTCATTGCGCTTTGGATCTGCATACGGGGGGTCACATTCTGGCATGGGATGGCGTTCACGGGATTTTTTCCATGGGGCACTGTTGCTAATTAGATTATTAACTGGATTATGTCTCTAGATATTCGATTTTCCCCGTTCGAGCTCACGCTTCAATCATTTTGGCCCACTACCTGACCAAATAGTTAATCGTAATGTTAAGCGGATCGTTGTTAGCATTCTGCAGAGCCATGTTTTAATTAGGAAAACGAACCACGTTGTCTAATAGAAATGACAGTGCCATCTTCAAGATAGGATATCAATAGAGTATTCAAGACCATGGGTTTGGAGAGCAGCTAAACATAACAAATTGAAACATTTCAATCACTCTTTCTTGATAACACAGATACTATTTGATCAGTGGTCAATAAGATTCTTTTGAATATTCATCGGGTTTCAAACTCATGATGAGTTCCTATTAAAGATAATAGTACTGTTACTTGCAAGTCCCGCGAGGGTGGGCTTGTATCAAGAGGGCAGGCGATTATGGCAAACAAAGGTTATCACCATCTTCCAGATCAAGCAATCCCTCCCCTCCTCTGGAGGCGCAGTTAATATTCACCATAGATTCGCGAACCATCGGTGTGCCCTAGAGTGGGCAAAAGGAAGAAGACAACAAAATTGAACCAGTATCGAAGCTTCGGGCTCTACGGACGGCCGGGGCGCACCTCCTAGCGGGGGTTGTAAATTCCAATGTTATTTTTGGCCTTGGTTAGCTTTCGTACTATTGATTTGACACGTGATCGACATCGACACTGTATCCAAAGATAGCAAAGTTGGCCAATCTCTACCCAGGAGCCCAGACAGTTTCCATCCTTACTATGACCATTTTCGGAAGTTCGTCATCCACGGGCGAAGTGGTATCATCCTATGTCGCGAGGGTGCATTGAAAGAGTTATAAAAGACAAAACGAAAAATAGATGTCCCTTCTAATGGGGTGATTGACAATGCATTTCCTGATGCTAATCAAGTTCGGAATCTAGATACGATTTGAAGTCTTCTACTACTCTGTTTCAGATTTTCACGATCTATGTCTAGATACGGTCCTATTTTTAGCTGGTGGCTTGTATGATCATATCAGCATAGAGATGAATCTCAGTCCTAGCCCTGGAAATCTTTCGAATAATTACATAAAATTCTGCCGATTGTCAGGTTGTTTCGTTCGTTCGGTTCCGATCTCTTCTTGTAGATCTGAGATATTCTCAACTGAATGACAGAGTGTGAGTTGTGGTGGGTGAGTTGCGGTAGGAAGGGCGTCCAATCAGAACACATTTTGATGTTCGGCGATGGCTATCTCTTGTCTAGAGGCTCATACGTTCCCCTGGAGCGGAATACAAGACGGTACAGCAACGTGGACGTAAGGCTGTATGAATACGACTCTTAATTATTTAGTGGCGCCCGCAGCCTCGTGCCCCCTTTTCCATACACAGCTCGACCAAAAAGTCAAGATTCCAATTCATTTAGCCCCGGGCTGCAGCTTCCTCGCTCCTACATTGACCATGGCATTGGGTAACAAAGTTACCCTGATTCCTTGGGATCCGCAGTCCTCGGCTCACCGACAATGGCTTATCAAGCAGCGAGATGAGTGCGGTTGGGACCAAGATAAAGTCGAAGGCGCATGGGTACAGTATCAGACTGAGGGTTATAAGTGCATCTATTGGATTGTGAGTATTCTCTATGGGAAATTGATAGTATGCTCAATTCAGTGTTAACGGGTTCGCCCCCAAAGGTGTTACCCGCTGGTGACCAGGAAGCAAGAGAGCAGGTTAAGGATGTGGATCTAGAATCAACGGTAAGTTGTCGTCATCCCGGAGTTCTTCCAGCAATAGACTAATTAGCAATCCTAGGAAAATGAAAATCTTCGCGATACAGCACAATCAATCAATGGAGTGTCTCGAGAAGCCACCCAGAAAGAGTTTGTTCCTATTGGACACATCTCTTTGGATTCACGAAATCCAGGCGTAGAGAAAGTGGGAGTTGCTAGCTCAGCTCCTGGCCTTTTTTGGATTAAATCTTTCTTTGTGTCCGGAAAATTCCAAAGCAAAGGCATCGGCCGGGCGGCAATGGACGAGGTGGAATCGATGGCCGTCCGAGAGCCATTGTGTGCGACAAAACTGATGCTGGATGTTATTCCGGGGGAGGATCAGATGAGAGAAGAATTCGCTCTCGCCACATATGGAAAACTTCCCAAGGTAAGGCAAAATATCTGGCTGGCGTGATATCGGTTTCTTCAATCTGACACATGAGCAGTTTACTACCGAGGAATGGTACCTTCGCAGAGGATATAGGCCTGTGAAGACAGTGCAGAATTTTTATGATGTGGTTGATCGCTATGGAAAGCCTTGGGACATGAAGTCGGTCTTTATGGAAAAAGAGATCAAGTAAACAGGCCTGCTGATTATCGATGATGACTATGTCAAGAGGAGTGTGGTTCATGGTTCGTGTAGATGAAATCTGAATAGACTTTGAACATATGTCAGTTCCTATTTTATCTATTTACAACAAGGAAAGTTATTTGTACTAACGATTCTTCAGCTAGAAAATCTGATCAAATTGATAATTAAGTGTCTCAGCCAGGAGAAACTAGAAAAGCATTAAACCCCAGATCAAGAACAAGACTTGTAGACAATACATTGCGGAATCGTTTCCCAGAAAACAGAAAAAAGCAACCAATCCAGGACACAAATAACGCTGACCAAACACAGATTCAGATGAAAACAACACGAACAACTTATTTCTTTCCGCCCAGGCCCAGAGCATCAGTCAAGCTTCCAAGTCCGAGGCCATTGATCAACTTGTCGAGACCAAGACCGCCAAGAATGCCGTTCAGGAGACCGCCAAGACCCAGTCCGTCAAGCAGTTTGCCAACCAAGCTGAGAACACCGTTCAACAAGAGACCAACGGCAGCGATGATCTGGAACAACGGCTCGGAAAGCAGAGCCCAGAGGGGGTTCAGCTTCTTCTTGGCATGAGGCATGTCGGCAATGCGCTTCTTGCCGTTATCAATCGTCTTCACCACGGTCTCAGTCAGCTCCTTGAGCATGTCGGCCAACTGGTACTCTTCGGGAGTGGCATCGCGCGTGGAAGCACGAGCCTTGGCGGTGGCAGCAATACGACCATCGGGATCAAGAGCCCGAATGGAGCCATTGCACTCCTGGAGAATGCGACCACCCTCTTCGATCAGAGGCTTAACATCCTTGACCAGCTTCTCTTCATCGAGCTCGTCCTTGGGAGTGCGGTCGGCCTGCTCGAGGCGCTGTACAGAGATTTGTTAATCATGCGATCTTCCTTCTACGGTTTTTAGGGATGAAACTTACGTCGGTGATCTGCTTGCAGACGGGCTTGACTTGGTCAAGGGTCTGGCGCAAGATGTGACACATTCTCTCGGCCAATTGACGATCCTGCTCAGCCTTGGCCTGAGCCTCCTGCTCTTCGGCAGTAGGACCCTCCTCTTCTTCCTCCTCCTCGACTTCCTCCTCGGGGATGTTCTCCAGAAGGGTGCATTCACCAAGTCTGTTGCCATCGTTGTCGACCACAAAACCGTTGTCGTCGATGGTCTTGCCAATCAAGGTGGCCAGGTTACCGGAGGTCAACTTGCCGATCAGGTTACCATCGGCATCGCGGACCTCACCCTCCTTGTTGACCTTGCGACCAGACATGGGGTTGACGTCTCGCTTCTTCTCTTCAGGCTCCCAGCGCTCGGCCTTGCCAATGGTGTTGCCGTTCTTGTCGGAGATATCTCCATCCTCGTCGACCTTGCGACCCAGGAGACGCTTAGCATCGCCTTCAATGAGACGACCGATAATGCGGCCACCGGAGACGACAACACCGTCCTTGCCAACCTCGGCATCGTCGAAGCCGTAGAATGGTCCTTCAGCCTTCTCCTGCTCAGCGCCGGGGATGAGCTCGGCACGACCGATGACCTTGCCGTCGTCACCCCAGATCTGGCCCTTGCCATCAACCTTGCGACCGGCAAGGCGTTTGTCACCCTCGACAACGCGACCGAAGACAGCGCCAGTTGCAGGGTCAACGACCTTGCCGCTCTTGTTGACCACCTTGCCCTCGAGGATAGAGAGATCGATTTCCTCAGGGACCTCCTCCTCCTCCTCTGGAGGTTCGTAAGGCTCGGCACGGCCCTTCACATTGCCGTACTTGTCGGTAATCTCGCCATCCTCATCGACACAGCGACCACGGAGCCTCTTAGCGTCACCCTCGACCAGCTTACCCACAATGGTGCCATCTTCATCTTCGACGAAGCCATCCTTGGTCACAACCAGGCTCTCCATGCCGGCGAAGGGGCCCTCGGGCTTGCTCTCACGCTCGTCCTCTGGGATAAGCTCGACACGACCGACAACCTTCTTGCCGTCGTAAATCTCGCCATCCTCGATCTTCTTACCGGCGAGCTCCTTAGGGTTTCCCTCGACGACACGGGCGATGGGGAAACCTTCCGAGCCGATCACGTAACCGGCCTTGTTGCAGTGCATGCCGTTAAGGATGGAGACGTCGGGAGCAGGCTCCTCTTCGGGCTCAGGCTCATCGTAGCGTTCAGCACGACCGATCACGCTGCCATGACGATCGAGAATCTCGCCGTCCTCGTCGACACCGCGACCAATCAGCTTCTTGGCGTCACCTTCAACAAGCTTACCAACGCGGGTCTGATTCTCGTCCTCGATCCAGCCATCCTGGCCTACGACAAGACCTTCAAGGCCAGCGAATGGTCCCTCCTCATCGTCGCCGTCTTCAACCGGGAGCGCCTTGACCTTGCCGATGATGTTGCCGCGGCTGTCCCAGAACTGACCCTTGTCGTCAAGGGTAGCCTTCATTCGGGAAATCTTCTTGGGATCACCTTCAATGAGCTCGCCAACGGGCTTGCCGGTGTCCTGATCGATCACATAGCCACGCTTGTTGCAAGTGAGGCCTTCAAGAGTGTCAAGGTCGGGAATGCGCAGCTTGGTCTCCTCCGCGGCATCTTCAGCGGCGTCTTGGGCATCATCGACAGCATCTTCCGCGGTATCTTTAGCGCCGTCGACAGCATCTTCCGCAGTTTCTTCAACGTCGTCGACGGCGTCCTCAGCGGTGTCCTTAGCTTCGTCGACATCTGGGGCATCGACATCTGGTGCGGCATCACCAGCTTTGTCAACCGTCTCTTCCGCCTGATCACCGACATCGTCAGCACCCTCCTCCACGTCGTCGACTGCGTCCTCGGCTGTATCCTTTGCGTCGTCGACAGCATCGCCAGCGGTAGCCTTAGCGTCGTCGGCAACGTCATCAGCGGTGGCCTTGGCGTCGTCGACATCGGGTGCGGCATCACCAGCTTCGTCTACCGCATCTTCAGCCTCATCGACGGCATCATCAGCGGCTTCCTTGACTTGATCGGTAGGCAAACCATCTTCGGCGTCTTCAGAGTCATCATCAAGTTCCTCATGGACTCCATTGACCTGCTCAGCAACGTCTCCTGCGGCGTCCTGGACGTTCTTCTCCTGCTCGTCGATAGGGAGCAGTTCAACACGGCCAATGGCATCACCATCATCATCAACAACCTCGCCGTCGTCATTGAGGGTGTATCCAATAAGGTCCTCGGGGTCACCTTCGACAATCTTGCCCACGATCTGACCAGCAGAGTTCTTGATGACACCGCCATCAGAGACGGGAAGACCCTCGAGTTGGGCCAGATCTGTGACCACGTTCTTGGCGTCGCCAAGCTTGGACTCGGCATCGCCAGGGATATCCTTGGCCTGATCAGCAACATCGTGAAGAATGTCCACGCGGCCAATCAGGTCACCATCCTCGTCGACAATCTCGCCGTCATCTCCGACGGTTTGACCGACTAGGTCCTCAGGGTCTCCCTCAACGACCTTGCCGAGAGGGGTACCATCCTTTCCTAGGACCTGGCCACCATCTGCAATGGAAAGGCCCTTCAAAGCAGACAGATCAAGTGGAACGTTATTGGTCACCTTCTCGGCACCCTTAGCGGCAGTATCCTTGACCTGACCCGCAGCAGCCTTGGCCTTCTTCGTCAGACCCGAAGCAGCTTTCCCCAGAGGAGCTGCGGATCCTGAAGCTTGTGAGACGGCATCATCGGGTGGAGATCTAGGGCGGCGCTGTTCGGACGAAGGAATCTTCTTCTTGGACTTTGGCGAGGGAGTCTCGGGGACCGAAACATCATCTTCGATGGGCTCGGGGGCCTTTGGAGTAAGCTTCTTGGCTGGTGTCTTCTTGACAGACTTTGCTGGAGTTTCTGGGACGCTGGGCTTGGAGGCAACGCTGGAACCGGAGGCCTTGCGCAGCTTGGCGGGAGAGCCGGCTTTCGATCCGACCTTGGGTGCTTTACCAACAGCAGACATTTTGTAGGATTGATTTGCGCAACAATTGTTCAAACTTTGGGTTGGACGAGCTGTATTGGTCATATGTACTCAGTACTGTTCATCACACTTATGTGAAGCGGCGGTGTACTCACAGTACAGTGAAGTCGGGACAACAAATCAAGGGATCAACAATCGCTTGTGGTTCTCTGAAACAGTAACGTCGTAAAGCTTCGTAAAGTATTTCGGCAGTAGGGAGAAATTGATATAGTACAGAGCAAAAGTCGAGAAATAGGTAAGGTTTGCGACTGATGCAAAATAATGGAGAGATCTTCTTAGTGAAGAAAAAATGAACAAGTCTAGGCTGTCCAGCGCAGAAGATTGACTTATAACAGCGAAATCCAGAATTCTGATATCATCGAGCTCCTACAAGCCTCAAGCAATCTATTGACGCACCCTCACAATCAGGTACGACCATCCTCGAGCCTACTACGTCATGGGTTATTGATATCATCGCTAGCACCTAGGCTTCCTCCAATCCCCGTTAGCCAAGCAGTCGAACGGGCCCAAAAAGGCTTCTGCAGAGTGCACGGTGCAGGAAACGGTAATACTGGAGTCTAGCTGGGAGAGAGAAGTGGGGAGGAAAAGAGCCACATAGATACAGGGCGGCCGTTAAAACCATCGCTGGCATCATCGCTGTGGGTCAAGCAGTGGAGCTGGTCAATGAAATCGCGTCTAGACTGGGTCGATCCTTGTGTCTGACAAGGGCGAACCGCAAATAGGAGCTTTTTGTGACAGACTGTGGCTGGATCGTGTGGCTGAACGAGGGGGGGGGGGAGGTATGTGGAGCGCAACGTGGTGGTATGGAGTTTATCATGACGCGGAGTAGTGCAAAGTGTAACGTTTCTTTTTCCTGGGGCATTGATTGTGGATGTTCCATTGACTAGGCTCGATCTTGCCTTTTACAGTGTATTTAAGATGGAGGTGGTTGTCAAATGTGCTGGTTTTGCTCAACACAGGAAGCGAGAGCGATGATGTCCATCTCTTGAATGTCTTCCTACTCAGACTGGACTGGAGAATGCATCCCCCACGTACAGGGCAGGTCCTTGCCGTCTCAGAGAGTGACAGGCGGAGATATCATCATCGCAGTAGCTGACTGGTCATGGAGACCATTGCGCGCCTTGGAAACATGTCATTTGGACAAAGCAACCATGGGCGAATGAGAGTGTTCCGTGGGTGTATGGCAGGGGGCCCTGGACTCCATAAGGGGGCTTTAATTTGCCTCCCAACCACTGTTTCACGCCTGTCGCCCCCCCTGTTGATTGTTTATTTGGTGTGGCTCATGACCGCCATCATGTCTGGTTCGCTGTAAGCCTCGCCGTCGCCCATGCACCTTGTGATTAGCCGGTATCACGCCAGCGCTGTGGTTGACCGATCATCATTACATCAGATGTTACTTTTTCGAGAGAGGAGCTGTTTCACGGTGCAACTATAGTCTACTGTGTACACCAGCGTAGCATATGCTCTAGCAAGTTTTATGCCTGTGTTTGCTCGATGGCTGCTTCCAGTCACGCTTGAGTCCAAGTTTTCAATAGAACAATAGCGTTGTCTTTTCCACGGTACTCTTCCTCAGCACTGACAGCGGGAATCCATAAAACAAGCCACAGGAAGCGAGAAATCCAACCCGTGATATGTCGCTTCCTTGATAACAGACCCAGAAACATGTCAATTCAACCACATCGACCAGGGGGCCCCCTTGTTGGAAGCGATACAAGTGGTTTGATGGATCATGGCGAGGGTCGAGCACCCCCCAAGCCACCGGAGAGTCGGCCGGATGAGATCATGGTCGATCGGAGCGATTCATCATTTTTAATCTATTAGAGTGGAGCCGTCAGCCACACACTTCATGGCGGGCGGTAACTGATATCATCGCGGCGAATTCAAGGCAGCGCGGCGGTTGTCTGGCGTTTCAGCCCTCCAGGACACTTTTACCATTAACTGCCCGTTTACTGACACAGTATCATGTGTGGGAAAGGGTGGGCAGTATCGTGGTTGTTATAATATGGTCGGTGTCACCCTAATTCTGATTGTGAATGACGTCCGACCCTCGACCGTTAGCTTCCTCGCCGCGTGGACGGACCCGCTAGAAAATTCCCCGACAGCTGCCAAATCAGAGTTCGGCACTAGGGCCAATGCCGTGCAAATCAAGTTTTCGTGGGCCGTGCATGGAACGCAGTGGGGTGCTTCTGGATTTAGAAACCGGGGCGACTTTTCTTCATGAATGGGACTGACATACAGAAGTGTGGAGAAGGTTTCTTTTCTCTACCAACAGATGCTATATTCCAGACTGGTCTTTCTTTCAAAATCCGGCCATGGGAAATTACTCCAGACGCGAGGAATGTAGGTACCGACCAAACATCAAGCTAGCATAGCTAGCATATAGATCTTGTTTATAACCTCCGAATATTCTTGATTTGTTACATTTGCTGCCAATTAGCTTCTGTGTTACAATTGTTTGAAAGTGGAATTATCTTGTTCTTGGTCTTCGTTCTACTTGACAATTTCGATGGTCTACGCCACTTCCCCTTACATTATCCCAGAGCTGGGAATGACTGACGTTGTTCGCAGACAGCTGTACCCGACGCCTCTTAGTGATCCTTACACCCCGTCTTTTCATCTGTGCCCATATTCCATGTCTAATTGCGTTACCTAAGACCCACGGAGAGTAACATAAGGGAATCAATCCTTCGCAACGAAGAAAACAATTCAGGTAGCCTTGCAAAAACATGAAGTAGGAAATGGCCATTGGCCTACCGAGAAACGCCATGAGATCGACCAATGACACGAATCAGCCGTTGGTAGTTGCAGATAGAAAATGCGCAAGACCTAATCGGCAGTGCTCCGTCTCCCTGGCTATTGCCGCAGGTAAGACTTGTACAGTTTCCGATCACCCTTATCACAATGAACGTCGCAAGCTGGCCTGGAAGCCGAGGCCATGGGTTGGTGGGTCTCGCTTCGAATGCACGATCTGGATCGCCTCGGGTCCAATGAAGCGTTTACTCACCAGATGACGGATAAATTCCATTGTCCACTCCTGATCTCGCTTGTTGGTGGTCTACACCTCGTCAACGCAAATTAGCATATATCATCACATCACACCACACCGCACTGATACTGACATCGGTAATGGGAGCCAGAAAATTTTCACTGATTCCAGGAGTCGCAATTTGAGAAGCGACAACTTCAATGTTATCCCTTGGATTAGCATCGACACTCTTCACGCCCGAATCGTCGTCAACAACATGGGCAGAGTCAATTTCCCCGATCGGAATCATCTCATAACTCTCGACGGAGTCGTTGGAAGGGGAATAATTCCGCTTGAACTCCAGTCTGTAGCCAGCCATCGGTGCGCCGACGGCTTCGATTAACGTTCCTTGCTCTGGTTTCCCTTGGGCAGGAATAAAGATCGCAAAATGCGCCCGTTGAGCTTCGGCATTACGGGACGCGATGAGATGGACGGTTCGGAGTGTCATGAATGGTAGAGTGAAGATGTTGTAGAAACGAGAATCACACTCAGGTCCAGGTGCCACCTGGAATTGATGGAATTGACGTAATGGGTCCAGGGCAGAGCCTCGTTACTGCGGGGTACCCCAACATCCAGCTTTTTGGAGTACGACAAAAGAAACAGCAGAGTATGGAGACGCGTAAATTGATTACCTTTTCCATTTGGATCGTCAGAGTTGCCGAGATGGCATTTGAGTCGGGCTCTTGAAGGGAATGTCAGTGGTAACCTGATCGGTGTACATATATAGCGATAAACTATGGTTGTGCACACTTTTGATCAAGTTTTCTGTGGATATTAATATTTATGTATCTAGTCGCATGGAAGATTTAATTTGTATTACGAAGGTAGGAATTTTGCTGAATTATACGTCGACCTGGAAAGTGTCTTTCCCTACGGCGCTGAAGAGTATATAATATATATATTTCAGCAGAACTCCTGGACCAAATCCTGGAAATCTCGAGCCTATTAGAGATGAATTTTGGATGCCTGAGGATTGATCAGTAACGCAAATACGACCAAAGGTTGCCTCATTGTAGGACAGGATATGCTCATCCGTTTCAGCCGGTCGCTCTATCTCTTCCGCGAGCCTAATATTCCAAGGTTGACAAACGTGGTGGTGCTTTCTCCAGAACTACAGAAAAAAAATACCAAGTCCATTAATCTAAACTCCTCTCGTATTTATAGGCCCCACTTTCAGGGATAGCTTGAACACAAGTGCTATTTGATATTCAAAATATGATCAGAACCCAACATTATTAAAATTCAATCAGATCAAGAGGTAATTGAAATTCAAAATCTGCTATTCATGGCTACTTACCGCTACAAATGTTTACATGCTACATAATACCCAACCTAGCTAGGCAGGTACCCCTCATCTAATCGGACTTCAATCGTCGCAAGATAACCCCGCTGGCCCGCCGAGAGATAAGAACGACAGCCCAAGCGTGAGAGGAGATGGTTATGTGACTTCCCCTCATTCCCCAATTCTTCTTCATCCAAGTCACCAATCCATTCGCTCAAAAAGCCTGTTTTCTTATTTTCCCATGGCAGAAAAGTATCTTCTTTGGGCAGCTGGCGAGGAAAAGGCCGGAGGAGCTGCCCCGTAAGTGTTTGAGGCGCGATTTTATTACCACCAAGTCTAATCCCATTCAGCATTCCCGTCGAAGACCCAGCGACAGGCGAAATATTTGCGCAGTAAGAGTGACTTCCTCAAGCTTGTCATTCCCAAT
Source organism: Penicillium sp. F50 (assembly GCA_037356195.1). Taxonomy (NCBI): domain Eukaryota; kingdom Fungi; phylum Ascomycota; class Eurotiomycetes; order Eurotiales; family Aspergillaceae; genus Penicillium; species Penicillium sp. F50. Next base: position 829,551 of record JAYXSA010000040.1, read on the forward strand.
CTAATCTCAAAAAGTTGCCATGCCGCGTCAGAAGACGACGTCGAAACCACGGTCGCTGCCGCTCACGCTGCATTCAAATCAGGCATTTGGTCTCGAGCAAGTCGTCACTACCGTGCCGATGTTCTTGAGAAATGCGCGTCCTTTCTCTCAGATGCCCTGCCGGACCTCATACCCCTCGAATCGAGACAAACGGGAAGAGTGATCAAGGAAATGCAGGCCCAGGTTCCTTCCCTGGTGAAATGGTTCAAGTACTATGCATCCTTACTTCGAGTCGAAGAACGATCGGTTCTCCCTACAACTGGGAAACTACACAATTTCATTGACAGAGTGCCGTTGGGAGTGGTGGTGCAGATCACTCCTTTCAATCACCCCCTCCTCATCGCCGTGAAGAAAGTGGCTCCCGCGCTTGCAGCTGGGAATAGCGTTATTCTCAAACCAAGCGAGCTGACTCCCCTGACCTCTTTGTTGCTGGGAAAAATTCTTGCTCGGGCTGGTATTCCCCTTGGGGTGTTCAGTGTCTTGCCGGGATACGGTGCGACTACAGGAAAAGCTCTCGTTTCACACCCATTGGTCAGGAAGGTCGATGTTACCGGAGGGACGGTGGCCGGAAGAGCGATCGGGTCAATTGTTGGCGGCAACCTGGCCAAATATACTGCAGAACTCGGGGGCAAAGCACCTTTGGTTGTATTTGAAGATGCGGATATTGACGTGGCTGTGAATGGTATTGCATTTGGAAGCTTTATCGCGAGTGGGCAGACGTGCATCGCTAGCACGAGGATTATTGTGTACTCAGGGATCATGGATCGACTGCTGCAGAAGCTTGTGGCCAAGGTCGAGGGGATTACGAAGAGAATAGGGAGCCCTCAGAATCCCGATTCGATGATGGGACCCCTTATTTCCGCGAAGCAGCTTCAGAATGTTGAGAGGCTTGTGGAGGAATCTATCACCAACGAAAAGGCTGTATCTCTCTCTGGAGCCAAGCGAATGGCAGGAGCAAGTGCTCTTGATGGAACCGATCTTACAAAGGGGTACTTCTATGAGCCTACGATTCTTGTGTCCAAACAAGGCACCGGAAGCATCATTGAATCATCCATCTGGCGAGAAGAAGCATTCGGGCCAGTGATTGTCGTTGTTGACTTTGATTCCGAGGAGAGGGCCGTCGACCTGGCGAACAACACTGAATTTGGCCTGGGAGCTAGCATCTGGACGAAAGATCTCTCCAGGGCATTCAGAGTGTCTGAACAGATCGAGGCGGGAATCGTGTGGGTCAACACCCATCATCGCAATGATCCCAGTAGTCCCTGGGGCGGTGCCAAAGCTGCGAGTGGCGTTGGCAGTGAGAATGGGATTGATGCATATCATGCGTACACAACAACGAAGAGTACCATCATCAACTTTGCTGCACCCGAGGAATCGCTTGCCACGGATGACTGGTTTGGGGAGAAACCCAAAGACGTTAGATATGGTTGAAGCGGAGATCAATTATCCAAGAATAGAGACAAATAAAATACTTCGCAAAAGTGAGATCAGTATTATTTATTTTTGTTGTTAAATCGATGTGGCTGAGACTTGCTCGCGGAGCGAATTAATTCTAGAATAGAGTGCCATCACCTTCTATCAGTATGGGACTCGACTTGGTCTCTGGACGAAACTTTGCCGCCAGCTCTCGTCCTGCTTTCCAAGAACCAGCCTCTAGCATCTGCGGCATACTCAACTTCACGCCCTGGCTGGCGAAATGCGCACCGATGAGTTCATGCAGCTTATCGAGAAGGGCCACCGTCATTGCTCGCCACTCGACTATAACATCGCTTGTCGCCTCATAGCTAGGGAGTTCCTTTTGCGATGCTGCGAGACCAGCCTTCAAAGCTTCCTCCTTGAGTTTCAAGACACCCAGATCGACGAACAGGCCTCCATTCCGATACTCGGGAAGACCCGTTCCCTTTTCCAAATTCTTCCATTGCATGTCAAGGACACGCATGAAAGGAACCGTGAGTGAATAGGCGAGCCATTGTGTCAACTTGTGGAATGGTGCAATGTGTAGCGTGGGATATTCACCATTTTCCTTCCCAGAGTTGAGTTTTGAAAGTACTTTCAGAGGCCAGGCGTCGCCGATTGGAATGTCTGCGATCCTGGTGCGGTTCCTAGGCCAAGCCGGCAGGAGTGTTTCTTGCAAAATATTCCATAGGGTGTTGAAGTCTAACACCTTAGATTCGCCCGCTTGCTGAACCAAATAGTCTATAACACTTACGTTAGCGTGGTGAGCAATTCCATTACGACGCTTATACATACCAACGAGATTCCCCGGTCGACCGTTCTCTCCGAAGAACTTTGGAAGATTCAGAAGAGAAGATCCCACGCTCTTCAACAATTCAACACGAGATGCAGCTCCAACAAGGAGATTCTTATCTGTGATTTGGAAATGCTGCTCGAAGCTAGCAACATCCAAAGCCAGTAAAGCATGACCTGTCAGTGGTCATGTGAGTATGCTCCTCAATACAGCGCAAAAGTTCTTGAAGAGACTGACCATCAACCGATTCCACAGCATCCCCCCCAATGCTTGAGAAGGCCCCAGCTTTAAACATGTAAAGAGATGCGACGGCTATGCCTTCACTCCTGCCATACGCCTGTTCCGATTTGGGCTCGGCGAACTTCCAGACATCTCCCGCTCCAGCGTCGAGGAGAACCGCGACAAAGAAAAGATCGATCAGTCGACGCGTAGTCTCGAGTGTGTCCATGCCCTTGAGTTTCCATTGTTTGATCAAGCTCTCGACACGGGCAATGCCGCCAACGTCGAAGTGTTGCCATCTTCCGTGCGGGGGAATCTGGTCGAATCGATCCGGGCCGAAGTCTCGCTGGGTTCGCTTCGTCAGTGACAGATATGGTAGGGGTATTAGCTTGAGGGACATACTGTGATGACACCAGCAACAAAATCTGCCACTTCAGACATTTTGGACGAGTCATACTCAAAGTGGGATAGTTCGTTCTTCTCAGCCGCTCCGAGGACCAAGTGGGCTCTCTCACGGACCGCGTCGAGGCCCTTAAGATACTCAATATCGGCCATTGTGATAGAAACGTAGAAAGTATTAGTCGTTTTCCGTGATGAACGAGATTGGTTGTAGCTTGGGTAATGAATGAATCTTAAAACAGGAAGCTTCTATCTCGACAGGTGGTGTGCAAAGTTACCCCTCTCCATGCACACCCCGCACGAGCTGTCGCTTATCAGCCCGTTCACCCCAACTCGACCGCAATCTGTCTTGGCCTATCTTTTATCTCCATGGAGACTTCACTACTAAGGAGAACCAGCCGCAACTTCCAAGTTCCACTCATGCTTGGTTGAACAGCCATGCTCACTTGTACAAGCGACTGCATTCACGAATACCCGTGCCAATTCCACACATTCCGGCACGGTACTTCTTAAGACCATCGGGGAGCACAAATGTATAGGTCTAAGATTAGTCCAGAGGGCGCGAATCATCTTCGCCTTCGGCCAATTCCGACAGGGCATATGAAGATGACGAAGGTACGGGGAATGGGGAGACTTTTGCGGCTGCAACCACCTAGTAGGAGCGCCAACAAGGCAGACGAGCTTTGTCCTCCTACGGATCTCCAACAGCTTTCCGACCGCCGAATCTGGTGCGATAAACTGCCCTCCAATCTGCGATGTGGCGATGCGAATGTGCCAAGCCTTGAAAAGGGAGGCAACGACTAGTCAACATATGCCGGTTGCTAATGTTAAGGAAATCAGTCTTGACCATCTCGAAAAAAATTCGAGCGGTGATGTAATCAGACAAGAAGCTCGCCGTTGTAGTTTCACATTTCTCAGTATGAGCAGGCCTGAAATAAATCAAAAAATGTAGGAGACACGTATTCAGAGATGAGCACTTGGTCTTGACTTTTTGCTTTAAAAGTGGATGTGCTCTGCTGATTTGCTTTCATGAAGTCACTAACCGCTGGTAGTAGGAATATATGGAGCGAAACTTATGCTCGAAGCCTCTAAGATCATCAGGATGGCATTCAAAGTGTAATCATATCATACACCATGACTGCAGGCTCCAGCAAATCAACGTTATGCTCCAATTGCTAATTGCGGTGGATCTCAAAGGCCCGAGTCCTATTTCCAGTTCTCTTCGCAAGGCAAGTAATCCTTCTCTTCACCACGCTTTTGCAGTTTTCTACTCCCCTTGGTGCTTTAAAAAACACGGTGCAGCCTGCTCGATCAATCTCCTTATTCGAATACGACTGGCAAGTTCGAAGAACGGTCTTCTTCCCTTGTCATTGTGCTTAAGCCAGAAGCATTGAAGGTATCATGAGAGAGCTACACTGGGATCTACCGAATGGCCCAACAACTCATCAATAATATTGATTCATCGTATTGAACATATAAATAATGCAGAACACTAATGTTGACGCTTATAGCTGGTATTTTTTTGTACACCTACCCTAGTAGCTTGCAGAGTCTAGCTCACAAGACAAAATCAGCATGCATCTAAGCTTCATCTTCCCAGTTATTTTCCCCATTCCTCGATGGCGCACCACTGAACAACCCCATCGGAATAGCCGTCAAAGCACAGATCAGCCCTATAATGAGCGTCATAGTACTCCAACCAGCCCAGACTCGAATACTCCCCGCCAAAATTGGCCCCAGCAGCTGACCCCCGGCAAAAGCCATATTGAACAAAGCATAAGCCTGAGCAACAGGACTCTTATCACCAAAGGCCCCGGGAAACTCCACCTCGTAGTCTCCGACTACTTGCGAGACCTCTGTCATCGCCGTGATTTCTATAAACACAATTGACAACCCCTGGAGAAGCAAAAGCACGACCAGGAGAGTGATATCGGTAGCTGTGTTGCTTTGCACAAATCGCATTGCGATCCAGGAGATACTTGCGATTCCAAATGCAAAGGCCCCTGGAATACGGCCGCCAAAACGACTGATCACTTTGCCGACGTAGACGCCTGCAAAGCTTGGGATGGCGGTGGTTGTGAAGATCAGGCCGGCACCGCTGGATGACCATTTGAATGTGTCTATGACGAATATTGGCAGAGTCTACCATTGGGAACATCTCATGTTAGTACTCTTGGTGGTTTGAAGTAACGATTTACAATTCGAATGACGACAACGTACCGTTTCCAATGCAGCGAATATGATGGCCATCACAACTGCCGCAACCAACGCAAGGGGTAGACGCGGGGTCCGGAGGAGGTCCAGGACCGTAGCTTTTTTGTCAGGTGTCAAGCGAGGGATCTCTAAGCAACGATTAGAAGCTCTGAGGAGAGGCTCTTGATCGCTGGCTCTCTCTTCGCGAGTTGACAAGTATCCCGAGTTTTCATCCTCTTGGCGGCCAAACGTGCCGTACGGCAGAGTTGGACCTCCATCAACTGCCGATTCCAGTCCTGTCTTGATGGGTTGGATTGTTGCTGCAGGGATAAGTCAGAGACCGAGCTTCTATAAGCTTAAATATGACTTGCATGTCTCCTTACCTGACTCCTCGATCATCGCAAATCGCAGCACCACATCCACAATAATCAATCCACCGGGAATGGCAAAGGTCCCATAAAAGCCCAGTTTCTCATACATCACGCCGCCAACAGTTGGTCCTAAAAGAGAACCCCAGGTCAACGCAATTGACGTATGGCCCATGCCCTCCGCAACCCGATCCGGGGGTACATTGTCAGCGATAATAGCAAGGCCGACGACCCACACTGCGGCAGCAGAGAATCCCTGTAGCCCTCTCGCGATGATAAGCACAGGTAATGATCGAGCAACGACGAAGAGAACCGTTGAAGCTCCCAATGCAATCAACCCGACAATAAAAGGAAGTCGTCGTAGACGGCAGTGATCTGCAAAATATCCGAATAATGCTTTGAAGAGTCGGTCAGCTTGTTACACTGCAGGAGAGGCTTGCAGGATAAACCTACGCGATCCCACGAGGAGGGTGGCACCGTAGACAGCCAACAGGATTGAGACCCAGGATTGAGCTGTGAAGCTATTAGTGGGCCGATCAGGACGTGTATCGTGTATCGAACAGGTGAAAAAAGAATACCTTCTTCCTCACGAGCGCCGGCACGTTTGATCAATGCAATTGGAACAATTGGCACAATCTGTGAAAGTGAGTAAGAAATGCCTGTCATTCTGCTGGGAACTTGTTGGCCGACATACCATGCCATAGATAAAAACATCCTGTTCAGAAGAGTAAGCGACCGTGAAACCGTGCTAGTCGTAAAAACTTACCGTAAAAATAGCAATAGACACCACGATCACAATAAATGTCTCCGAAGAGCGTAAATTATAAAGCCAAGGTGTCCGCCGTGAACCCTCCATCTTTGCCGATAGGGATTACAGAAGAGAAAGAAAAATTTCCTCCAGCTGAAGCTGAAAAGCAGAGGGAGAGAAATGGTGGGGCAGTAGACGCATGAACGATGATCGCCATGACCAGCCAGCCAGGCCGCTCTTCAATACCAGGGGCGGGCCGTCGGATACGGTAGCCTGATTTGGTGTAAGCGGGGACTCCTTTGGGAAACGATGTAGCAGTGTCAGATCCTAGTACGATTGGGGAACTCAAGGGCTGAAAAGACCTCCTCAGTGCTGTCAAATTAAGAGTCGAGTTTCCTATTGTCGCTTTTTATTGGATTGTCTGCGATCGCAAGATCGAAGCTGGGAATCGGGCGATGATCCCGGTTTATTCATCTTGGCATACATCTCAGCGGTGGAAATATCAAGGATTTGCAAGGTCAGAGCGGTCGCTTCGATGTCAAGACTGGAGTCAATATAGCTGTTCATAATTTAAGATATGATCATTAATAACTACTTGAAGTTTTCCCAAGTATGCAATCTCAGTCAGAGGTGTGAATATATACACAGAAAAAAAAAGAAAACAATGTGCCGTGCGCCATGCTTGTCAGAGTCACCGGAGCAATACCGAGAGTCCGTAATCATACAAAAAAAAATGGTATATGTAGGTTTGAAAAGAAAAACAAAAATGATGTCGACTGACGAGTTCGCCTTGTGTCGTTAAGAGACGTGTGATGTAGATCAAGACTCCTTATGAGAGCTCGGCCACGACTCATGGGGCTTCTGCGGCACGCGCGGGTTATACTCGTAGCGGTTCCAATTATCGGTGACCCACCACTGAGCAGCGCGAGCAGCATCATGCACCCACTGAGCGGCCTTTTCACCATGATCCTCAGTAACGGCCTTCATGAGGGACTTGAATTCGAATGCTTTGATGGGCTTCTCTTCCAAGTGGTCCTTGCTGAGGTCGGTGAAGCGGAATTCGACCTCGGGGACGAGAGGGACGATGAGACGATAAGGAGCGTCGGCGGAGCGCATGGCGACCAGCGAGCCACCGGTGTTCATGACGGTGAATTGATAGTAGGAGGTCTTGTCGTTGTGGGTGATGATGGGACGAATGATGGACTGGCCCTCGTACATAGGTAGGAGGTCCCCGACGGCACGGGAGCTGTATTTGTCGAGTGAACCGGAGTTCTTAAGGAGGTCAAGAATTGTGGGTAGAATTTGGACAGAAGAGACCGAGGCGTTGAGTTGGATGGTGGGAAGGCGAGGGTTGGCCTGTGAGTCTAACAGTTAGTATAGAATCCTATGCATCGATTCTGTTCAAGAAGAAAACTTACGAAAACCAAGGGAACGTGGAAGTTGGTCTCCAGAGGGTTGTCGTAGGGAGTAACGTTGCCATCTTCCGGGAGCGACAGACCGCTGAATCAAAGGGTTAGTATAATTCGCTTGCCCTTCTATTGGGGGGAAGAAAACTTACTGATCACCAGTCATAACGATGAGAGTCTCATTGGCAACGCCGGTTTCCTCCAGAATATCCAAAAATTGTTCATACCAGCGATCATTAACACCAACAGTGTTGAGATAGCGGTTCAGCTGGTCATTTCTGCCGCCAAACGCATTCGCTTGAGATCCGATAAGCTCCTCGTACGTCCCGTTCGGCGTATCCCATGGGTGATGGGTGATTCCGGTCAGATGAGTCAGGAAAAGACGCTCATGATCACGCTCAGCCTTTTCAATTGCCTTGCGGAAGTAGGTAGCAAGCGTAGAGTCCGGATATCCCCAGAAGTTGAATTTCTCCGCAGTCCAAGAAGTGTCATTAGCATGCTCCGCGTCAATAGACTCAACAGTCACGATGTTCTCGGGCTTGAAGCCGATAGCAGGAGTGAGACGGTCCTGGTGATCATAGGTATCGGTGATGGACTGCATGAATGTCGGACGCCAGGGCCAGTCGGTAAAGTCCTTGCTCTTGCTATTGTTCGTCGTCGCACTCAACATGTCGAGAACGTGAGGCATGCACGGTTGGTAGATGTGGTGCTCGTATTCATGGTTGAAATCAACGACCAGAGGCGAGACACCACAGGTGGTTGCCTCGATACTCTTCAGGGTGAACGTTCCTCCGGTATAGGAGTTGTGCAGGTTGATTCCTCCGTACGGCTTGATGGTCTCATTTCGATGGAATCCAGAATGCGATCCGGTGATGCGTTCGGCAGTGCGGGTAAGGTTAACGAGACGATCCTGTACAACTTTGGGGACCTTCTTGTCCTTGTAAGACTTCTGAAGTCTATTCCACAGGTAAGTGTTGTTTCTGAGGGGGAAAACGTCGTAGCGAGTGCTCTCCATCTTAAAGACGAAGATATGCTTGATCTTCACATCGCCGCTATCGAGAGCGGTTTTGATAGGCGCCAAAATATCGAGACCCAGGTTGGAAATGTGCAGAGGATCCTCCGTCGAGTTGTAGTGCGAGTACCGAGATCTATCCTCCCAGTCGCGAAACCCGGGGAACTTGCCCTTAGGAAGCCAGTCGAACTGCGGGACCGCAGTAAGAGCGGTGGTCTTTCCATCCAAAGTGCGGTCCTTGAACATGTGGGCGAGCTTGCTCTCCGTGTCGACGCCCGCAAACGGAGTGATGATGACTGTCTGAGAGAGGAAACCGTACGACGAATTCGATGGACGGAGCAGGCGTACGAAGAGAACGTATGCCGTGGGGAAGACCACAAGAGCGCGCTTCAACCATAGCTTCCAGTCAATATCACGCTTCCAGTCACCACTCTTTGCCCAGTGAAGGTTCCAGCGTCTGTCCTCAAAAGTCTGGGGTGGGTGATCGAGCAATGGCGCACCGCTAGGCGTGGCTTTGTCTTCCTCCTCGTCATATTCGCTCAAGGGAACTGGTTCGTAGATCTTCATCCTTTCAAAGACCTCCCGGCCCTTGCTCCATCGGCTGAGAGCCTTGTTGACCCCGGCCTTTGCGTATGGTGCGACAGGCTTGATAATGGATTTCATCATTGAGATCCACATCGAGATCATCGATTCCACGCCGTTGTAGATCCAGGGTGTTGTCAAGCCGGCTGCGACAATGTATAGAACGTCCACAATGACAAGGCCGGTCAATCCCGTAAGCAGCGTGTTGATCGAGGCGGGATCGCGGTTGAAGCCGCCTGCTTGTCGCCAGTGAATTTCGGCACCGGTGGTGAAATAGAATGAGGTATTGGCGGCGGCCATCGTGGAGAGGATCAGCCTAAAAGAAAAAAATTTCAGGTCAGCGACGCTCTACCAATCCTACAACTGAAACACACAATACTTACGTCCCCAGAACAACCGTCGTTGAAGCCATATAGCGCAGCCATGCTCGCTGGAACTTGCGGGTGAGTGCAAATACTATCAATAGGAAAATTGCATCTTGAACAAAGAATGTAGGGCCCCAGAGAAACAAGTCTTTAGCCTTTAGGGAGTCGGCATGAGCGTATATGTGGAGAATTTTGGCGCAAATTGTCGAGACATTCAGGTAGCTGAACCAAAATTTCTTCGAGGATTCCCATGTAAAAGCCGCTGTGCAAGCACGAGCTGGCAGAGCGCAGCAAAAGTAGTAGAGATAGGCCACTGGTCGACCTCCAGAACCCCCTAACACCGCGGCGGAGTTACCTGCCTCGGTCCACGGCGAGTTGGATTGACGCAACATATTGGCGAGAATGTATTAGCAGGTCGACATGGGTGATGCCATACAAATGGCTCCGTTGTGGGTATGTATGTGTGTGCGAGTATGTGCTATACAGCTGCTGCTGCTAAACGAGCGAAAATCATCCAAAAAGGGAAATACACAAAGCAGAAAGAAAAACCTCACTCGGAGAATCCGGCTCGACCGAGCGGCGGGATCTTCTAATAAATAAAATAGAACGTGGGGAAAGAATGGTCGCAGCCTACTAGCACCAGGCGTGACCATCAGCCCAAAAGCCTCTACTCCGTAAAAAAAAGGGCCCCCATTTGCTCCAGTTGGCCCATCGGCGTGCGAATTTGGCTGTGGAGCTTCACGCCCCAGTCCAGGGTTTCATCCAGGACATCTTAGCTCGTTCACAAAAGTTCAGGGTCATGCGGTCTTTTGCCCAAACGGGGCTGTGGGGGGGCCACACTAAGGGGACCGACCAGCAACTTGAAAAGCCTTGTTCCTGTTACCTAACCTCGTTGGTGACTGTCACGACTTTGAGGGCGTTTGATTGGTTCAGCGGGTGTCCCTGACGAGCTCATTGGCTAGTGCGCATTAGGAAACTCTTCGTGTGAGACCTACTCGGACTGTGTCAGACTGTCAATGGCCCGAAAATTCCGCGCGAGGTCTGGTTTCCCCACAACTACGGCGTAGTCTCACTGGTAGTCTCCAATGTGGCGATGAAAATACGGAGGGAGTGTGTTTAGACAATTAGAACGGTTGGACAATCCAACGATTAGGCCGTCCACCTTCCCCAATCCTACAGGTCAAAACCTGCTTGACTCGCGTCATTTTCAAAGTTCACACGTTGCCTGCTACCATAAAGCATCACAATAATGCAGGGTCCAAGAAAAGGGTCCAAGATGTGACGTGAGCTTGTTCGCGCTCGGGGTCCGACTGTATGGCCACCACTGTATCACTGCGTCGCCCGTAAATTGTACTCCGTAAATAGCTCGCAATGGCCGCCTCCATTGAGACCTATAAGCCGCTAGAGAGTTTAAAGAAGCCCATTAAGCCCCTCTCGAGCCCGCTTAATGATCTGTCCCGCGATTTTCGATTATCTTGAATCACGTCTTTTCCGAGCCCTGGTGGTACATCATTACTCTTCGTGCCCTAAGTAGGTAGTGGTGGACTATCGATAACTCGTAGCTTCTTCCTAGGTAGATAATGATATGAAGCGCCCCCAAATTGCGAATTGGACACACGATCAGCTACTGAAAAGGGGCGGACTACGGACTGCGGCTCAACACCAATGAAGCGACTTTGAATTTTTTTTTAGCATCCGATGGGGCGGGAAATAGTCGACCGCCTACTTCATTCGGTAACGGCCTCGGTTCCCCCTCCGTTTAATAATAATCCTCCGTGCTCCGGACAGACATGGCTGGCGGGGTTTTGCACCAGTCACTCGTAGTGCTACCATACCAAGTACTCCGTACACATGTGTATTTGGTCATATGTACTACGGGAACGGAGTCTCGGATAGCACATTCCGTCTTTCCCGACGGCCCTCCGTCAAATGAGATCCGTTATTGAAGACGCCCCCCGGCATCCGGGTGAAGCTTGTTGACGTCTGCAATTCATTAATAGAAGTATAGCACTCCATGACCGAGGAATCTTTGATCCGTGCTCTGCTTTTCGCGTCAATATAAATTCTTGGCTCGCAAGGCTTAAATTGCATGCGGCGAAAACAGGAACATGAAATCCCTGCGATCGAGTGGAGAGAACAAACAAGTGGGCACTTGGCTGGGTAAGCAGCCAAGCCCGTCGATGCACGACTTTGTTGGCTCCAGGAACAAAGTTTACTCATGTACCTAATGCACTACGGCTGTGTCTACGGTACTCATGAATACACGATTTTATGCAATTGTAACGGACCCCCAAGGCTTTCTTTGATTCATTTACTTTTTCTATTGCGAGGTCTATCTTACAAGAGCGTTCTGTATCATTCCGGGTCTACACTCCACCTGAAATGAATTAGTGATCTGCTCCGGTCGCACCCCTTAAGCTAAGCAAATCTTGTCGATCGAAGTGGGCTTCTAGAATCCACCATGGAAGCTGCGTTCTCCGGTTCTAAAATTTGAGTCTTGACCTTGTTGGATAATCGCCCCAGACTATTTCTATGTCGCCACGGGGTAGCATAGCCTTTGGTACTATTTTTATGTCTGCAACCCTTATGGAGCTGCCCCCATCGATCGATCTTACAAAAACGTGAATACTGTATGATGATTAAGCGTATATTTGGACACCCAGGACCCCAATAGGACTAGGTCTGCATTCCTGTACCTAGGGGTCGCCTGAGCGTCTTGCCCCCGGCAAGCCAACAAGCCAATCAGGCTGCGAACATTCTCTTTACTAGTAGATGATCGTTGTCAACGGGTCGCCTTATATGATAGCAGAAAAAACCCTGGCCCGAATATGATGAGTAAGCTCTTCAGTACGTATAAGCGATGCTCTCATCGCGGTGTGGAATGACGAGGACCCCGTACATGCAGAGTACTTGAGAAGTATTCCGCACATAGACCCTGACTTTGGGGTCGGTCACGCGATACTATCGATGATTGTACTGAAGGGCAATCCCGTGAATGACGTTCCGCTTTGGCCCCTTGCTCTCAATTCCCACGGTTAGAAAAACAGGCCCCGGATTAATCTATCGCCTTTTATTCTCTTTCTGAGTACTCCTCGACGTCTGCGAGTTCAGGCTGACAGATTGAGTGATCCTGGGGGCGCAAAATACCACGTCTTGTCACAACTTCAAATACAGGATGTACTATTGAAACGAGAAATGCCTCTACCGTACCTCTTGATCACGCACGTGTCAAGGGGCCCCCTCAGGCTCTTTTCCTGTAATCATTCGCAGCGAACATGCAAGTTGGAACGACTGATGCCATCGCACGGAGTATGAATGTCCGACACAGTCTAAAACGCGCGAGTCTGGTCTTCCGCGATGATGACTGCATAGTCTGCGGTCCGAAAGCACGGGTGGCTTAAGATGTCGCCATTGATGCAGTACTAGTAAATTCCTACGGTTTCTTTGTTCACTTTTAGCGTTTTCCTCGGATCTGACGCTGACCTCGCCGTAGCCGCAATTTATTCTGACCAACCAGAGAAAGTCTGTCGTGGTCGGATCCTTTGGCAGGGATGCTAAGCCTCGAAGTCAGAATATTCCACACTTTGAGGATCACGAAGTCTTGCTGAGATGGATGAAAAAAGTGTGCAGTACCTAGTACAGAAACATCTGTAGTCAAGTCCTGAATGTCAGAGAATGAAACATTGTCGAACTCCTTTGCATGTATATAAACGTGACTGGCGACTTTGGATAGCCTGTAAGCCACGTCAACGGTGGATGAAAATCTGATGTTCATGATTGCGCAAAAGCTGCTGAGCTCATAATAGCTTGATATAACGTCAAAAGTAGTATCGTGATACGGTTTCAAGGTATTTTTCCTGCGCCAATCCGTCGATTGAAAGGCTCGACTCAACCCTGAAAATTTTCCAATTAAGATATTTCATCTTCATCCTCATTGGGTCGGTTGTTTCCCAAAATAATACGACTGTCCTTAAGTGTATTTTGCATCTCCCTCGCTGTGCGAACCTTCAGCCGGCTTCCCTTGTAAATAATGATATTGAGTGATTTGATCGCAGCGTCCATGTCCTTTTGAGTTTCAAATTCAACGAAGCAGAAGTGGTGCTTGTCTAGGAATCTCGTAGAGTAGTCTGGCGTAATGCGCTTGATATTGGCGACCCTGGTTAGCTGAAGGGAAACGCAGACATGAGTATGAGGGAATTCTGCGCACCGTTCAAAAACAGCGAAAAGGTCAGCTATTTCTCCACAAGGAAGTGCTTGATTGATCATCTTATTCAGCCCACGAACGTCAAAGTCTCTGCTACTTGTTATTCACTATATCTTTCAAATGATATAGTCCCCGGTTGAACCCTGTTCAGTTCCTCAGCCCCTGTGTCGACTGCTGGTATTCTTGCTATCGCGGGTCTCGAAGGTCCAATCACTCCATCGATTAAAAGCATACTTGTTCACACGCTACACGACCTACCAGTCAGAATGCAGACGTCCCTATGTGGTGCGATGTGATGTTGGCTAAACACGGAAATACTGCTTTGTAAATCATGGTTCGGACCAATTGGAAATCAACATTTACGGATCGCTATAAATTTGCCAGCTGGTACTTCAACTAAAGTGAAAATTCTGTAGGCACTTGATACCTCCGCTCTCCACAGTCTTCCACTACTATTGTTCCGTCGGTAGATTAAGCTACGTAATTTAAGCCGTTTGTGCTCTATCTGAGACCGGTAGAGCAATTCCTATTTTTATTTCTCTGTTTCTGAAACACTAAGTATCTTTCTAATACACTGGTCAGCAAACCCATATGGGAAGCGACTTTGAACATCGAGGCAGGAATACTGTGGCAATTTCATTGAATTAAATCGGCGGCGAATGGCTGGCGATATTTACAGACTTGCATGTCTGTGAAGAAACACAGTTTGTTACCGTGGATTAAGATGATGTGCCGCAGAAGCTCTCAATTCAACTCGTGGCACAAGCGTAGGTGAGTGCCCTCATGTTTAAAAGACCTTGCTAGAGATTGTGCCACAGACTCTTCCCGGTTAAGAATGAATGCAACGAAAGACTGTTAAAATATGTTGATGAAGCAAGATTGCATGAAAACGTTGTATAAATCTAAAATTATGAACGGCTCTCGCTCCAGAATTATTCCAGATCTACTCTGGCATAGAAAATTGAAGCCAGATAGTGTCGATCCTAATGCATATTGTCAGCTTCTAGTCATACTGGCTCCGTCAATTCTTTTCATCGCAGATTCTTACCAGTTCCCCCTCTTGAAACCGACCTTCTTCATTCGACCACATTCTGTAAACCCTCGTTTCAAGTACCATCTTCGCAAGGCTTCACCTTGGTCCTTGCCTTCAGGATCCACTGCCATCACAGCAATAACGTTTCTGACCTGAGTCCCACGAGAGGACGTATTGTCATTGCTCAGGTTTGCCAACTCAACTTGGCTACTCATTACATCGCACTTATGCCAGACTTGGCCAAATTCAACACTCCCAAGCAACTTTGCAAGGAGGGCGGATCCTATTGCACGCGATTGATGCTCTGGGTGAATGAATAGTGAGAGCTCAACAGTTGGAGCGTACGAAACCATTCCTGGGCGAAAGGGAGAAAGGAACGCGTATCCGAGGACAAGAGCAATTCCATCATCTGTTCGTTGTTCATCATCCACTGCAACAAGATATGGCAGGGCTCGAGAGGTGAGGTCGTTCAGTTTAGCGATGTATGACTCAAAGGCCGGTGGGGTTTGCACGAATGTGAGCGAAGTATTGAGGATGTAATATGCGTTGATTGTACGAATTTGGTCAAGATCCTCTAGCCTTGCGGCACGAAAAGAAACCATCTTTATTTGCAGACTTTCTTTGAATCTGAGATTTTTGACTTGGGAGATCTGGGCCTGATGTTCTTCACAGTTGTGAGGAGGTCGGGCCGGAACGAGGACAGCGCTTATCAAACCTTGCTCCGCGCGAATTAGCCAATCATCACAAGTCGTTACATATCAAGGAGGTTAAATACGATATAGCCGGAGACTGTAATAGGCGGATATTGTTCTTGACAGGACTGCTTGCGAAAAGTCTAATGAAGGGTAGAGCCGGCTCAACCGCTATCTACCGAGGTTTCATCATGCTCTTTGTTCCATCGTCCTTGAGTACTTAGATAGGCCAATATACGTCACAGTTTTCCTATGCCATGTGGGCCTTCCCTATCTTAGCTGCCGCCGCTTTTATGAGGGCGCTCAGAGTCAGACTTACTGAGTAAATTTCAGTCCGGGAATCAGACTCATTGAGCTGCTCAGCATCCTCACGTAATAATCAGTGAGGTCCAATAAGCACTCACTGAGTCTGATTGGCTTCTCACTGAGCCAGCACTGATCACTCAGATATTTCTTATTACGATAAATAACGTAATCCACGGCCGAACGGTTAACAAGGTCGAGCGGTTAACCCCAAAACACCATACTTAATGCCGTCTTTTGATTCATCGATATCTCGACCACCAGGGGTTAGTTTTGATTGAAATCTTAGATCAAGCACTTATGATGGTATGGGGAAAGCATTCAAATGAAGCTAAGTATATATATAAATTAATTAATTCTGCTGTCATAACATAGATTGTGTTTTTGTTGTTCCTGGCATGGATATATATAATCACGCCATTTCGTTAATCGTCATCCTAAAATTTGCTACTTAGCTGGAGATAGTGTCGCTACGATTCCTTAATATCCAATGAGAAAATCATCCGGTTGTTTACATGTGAAGTTGTAATTCATCGCATTTAGTATGGTGTTTTGGGGTGGCCAGGACGGCCATGGGGCCAGATCGGCTGAGAATCACGTTAGTTAACTCGAGAAAGTACTAACTACAGTTTCTCTGAAAATGAACCAATTAGACCTCTTCCCTTGGTGTGCACTCTCGTAAAGGCTGAGACTAGCGTCTCCATTATGGAATGTCAAGAGTAAATCGATAATAGAGGCCGTCACTCTGATACAGATGGTAGCCGTCTTCTCGCATGATCCGCCCTTAAGTCACAAAGAAAGAGAAGACATTGGAAGGCCGTCGGACCTTTGTAGAGAAAAATTGGAGTTGCCGTTAGAAATGAGATCCTAGCATCTGTCCGCAGTTTAATAGGAGGCATCCTAATGCAGTTTAATTGTAGTTGCAGGGTTCTATGCAGGTCTGTCTCACTACTGTTAGAGCGATGGCATCTACCTTCCCCCTTTCCGCTTAGTGGCTCAGCGTTTTCCCCTATTCCAGATCAGTTGCTACGAACAACTTAGCTACCGTCACCACCTTAACTACTTCGATTTTTCTCTCACCGTTCCCACTGATGCGCCACTGGGACGCGTCTTTACAAGCTCAAAATCCCAAACCCAGATTTTGTAGCGCAAAATGCCTGCTATACTTGACTCATTCATGAAACCATGTGGCTTCAAAGTCGATACCCTAAAAGGAATACGATCAGACGGCAATTTAGTGCATCTAGGGTCCTGACGCTAAGCTGCTTGCGTGCCATTTGATTCGCCCATCATTAGTTCGTTCTGTTAGCCTAATCGTAACCCACGCGGACGAGGGTAGTTGAGCGGATTTTATCTCTCCTAGGTCTTTCACATGCATATTTAGCGTCTCGGGAGCGACTGACCTACCTGCGAATCCCTGCAAGCAATTTTCGAAGGCTCAATACTGCGATGATCGTACTTTTGCCAGCTGTTTACCCCTTTTCATTTTGTGCTTAGATATATGCCGAAAATCCGTGGGCATTTTGCTCAACTCTCCGCATTGATTGAAACAACATCTACAACATGTCAGCAGCGGCGACTGTCATTCCATTGACGACTACATTCACCCCACCTTCCTCGTGCTTTGTTATCAATGCTGTCGAAACATCCGCCGAATACAGTGCTTCTTGGGGCAGCGATGTGAGCTCTGCTAATATCTATTACACAGAAGGGCCCACGACCAGTGCCCCTCAGTGTGTTCCATCCGGTTGGAGTTCAAGTTCTTTCTTTTCGCCAGGCCTATGTCCCAGCGGCTACGTCATTGCATTCAGTTCCTCAGTCGTTATCAATACCATCACAGAAACTCGCGCATCATGTTGTCCTTCGTAAGTGACGCGCATTATATATTTGCTTCGGTCATACTTGCAAGCGAAATTCGGAGCTAATTTAACGACAATTGACAGACAACTGAACGCGAATCCCAGCCAAACAGGGGCACCCTGCCAAGGCTATGCAGCCGACCAAGAAGGAAATGTTGAGGGAGTACTTTATGCAAAGGCTGTCTCTATTCGGTGGCAGTCAACGGACTTCGTCTTAACTTCCACGACAAAGCCCACGGCTGCTGCTACGCACACGGAGTCAACCTCCGACAGTTTGCCTGAAGTAACAGCAAAAACAAACTCAGGGTTGACAACAGGTGCGAAAGCAGGAATCGGAGTGGGTGTTACTCTTGGCGTAATTCTTTGTCTCGGCGCAGCTCTGGGAATCTTTTACTTCAGACGCAAAAGACGCGACAGTCCGCCGCGGGGTTCGGACGAGGCGGAGAATGTGACTGGGGCGGATAGCACGAGCAAACCTGGAACCATGACGGAAGTCAGTGCAGCTCCTGATCAGCAGCTAGCTGAGCTGCCCACACCGACATATTTCATAAGCGAGCTGCCTGCGACTGATCTCAGCTCCCAGGCACAGAAGCCTGCAGGACCTGTTAGGCATGTTGAACACTAGAAGTGTTATTGTCAATGTTTGCCAGGGTAGTGGAGGCATGATCATTACGGAAGAATTGGATCTATTCGTGGACTGATTGGAGTTAATATTTGTTTATCAACATTCTACGCATTAATCACTTGTTCGAAGTTGGATATACTGTAAGTTACTCTATTTAAACCGACTATACTTCATCATTACGGCTCAAAGTGTGTCTTTCTGGGAAGATTGAGGCCGCCGATGGCCCTTTTAGTACCACCTATTGCCGACCTCGTACGTACCTAAATCTCTGGATCATATAAGAATTTTTAATGTAAAATTTCTTTCCCTGACTTTCAGTGACCCCTTCCTCAGGTCGTTACAAGTGTATTGTCTCTTATTTCTTTGTTGACACTTTGTGAATTATATCACTAAAGAAACTCTATTCATAGAAAGAGTTTTTTAAATTAATAGTATATTTTAGTAGGGTAGAGGTTTAACCTTAATTAAACCACTACATAATTATTGATAGAATACCTTAAAGCGAGTATAAGAGCTCACTAGGACCCAAAATACTTTGGATACGTGCGAGTTTGGGTATCTTACACTTACCCAAAATTAGTCAGAATAATTTTGGGACCGTGTGAACTTTTTTGGGTGACGTGTGAGCTGGAACCCGGAGGCGTGCTCAGTCCTACTCAGTGAGCAAAAGCAGCGAGGGGGTGGAGCACCAATCCGGAAAGCGCAAGCCAAGAGGAGCATACCTGAAATTCGGTACATAGGGACATTGTCCTGGCTACTGAAAAAGGTCGAATTTTGGAACATGAAGGGAAAGTGTAGGTAATGATTTATGTTGATAGAATTATGTTGATAGAAAGGAACCTCAGCATTCTTAACCAAGGTACAGTACAATGTCTCCTGACATCCTCCTTATGGCAAATTGTTTCCGACTTAAATGACCGACTTTCATGCATGAACCATACAGTGCTTTAGAGCGAGATTACTCGTTCTCGCCCAAAGGATAATACCTCGACTACTGCTGTCGGCATCCCCCTAATGGACCTTCCATGGCACGCTCAACTTGCTGAAGACCGATTACAATCTGCTCGGTGCTAGCCACCTGGGTTTGAATGCACTGATTTATCTGACAGATGATTGTATTTTGACTCTCGATTTGGCGTGACAGATCTTTGAGACTGGACTCTTGGTTGTCAAGGCGACTAAGGATCTCATTGGGGTTCATCGGCAGATCATGGGAAGAAGCCATCGCTGCTCCGCTCTGACGCAAGTCAAATGTCCTTGGGGGTGGAGCATTGGTCTTGGGGTCCAGAAGCTCGCGCCAGGTAGGAACAAGACGGTCTCTGGCAGACTCGGACATGATGAAACTGCCGTCCTCATGCTGTCGTAGTGCAATCCAAATGTATGCATCACGGAGCCGATTTTTCTGCGAGCCAGAGAGGTAAAAGACAGACTTGGCTTCTTGTATCGCCGACCAGTCGTTGGACTCAGCCATCCGAGTAATTTCTGCAATGGTATCCTCGGCAAGTCCTGGGTTATCGGGTTCCCTAAAGGACATTCATTGGAGGTCGCTTCCGATTCCTCCTCGTTCTCCTTAATGGAGCTGAAATTGTCACAGTCCATAATATCAGTAGGTTCAAGGTGCGATGCCCTAGCAAGTCAAGTCAAATCTAGATGCACATCTGTGTGTCGCTTGAAGAAAGAGAATCAAGAAAGAATTCAATGAAAAGTTAAATGAGAAAGACTAGTCGCATTGTATAAGATTCCATGTTTTTATTTGGGTAGTCACCGTCATTGACAAACTTGTCCGGTTTGTTCCAGATTTGTTTCTTTATTTGGACACAATCAGCCCGCAGCTCTTTTTGGCTTTCCTCTTCTATGTGACACTTGAGTTCTCAACATCAACATCAGCCTTCCAAAGACTACTCTGTCCCTTCCTTCCAGAAGATATTCTTCGCTGTCGTTGTCTATGGAGACGCCATCGACGAGATGAACTCTCGATATTTGCCATCCACATACTCCCTGGAAAAGTTTCAATCATCAGCAGCCCAATGCAACATCGAACACTCTCAGGTAATCATCACCCTTGGCTGTGTTTTGACTCCAATCTTCCACTTCTCACGAAAATGGTATTCGAGGAACCTTTTCGTCACTTCTGGGCGCAGTGTGATGGCATTTGCTTTGGGCTATGAGGAATTTTTGAGCTGAGAAGAGCCTGTGCTTGTATGTATTTTTGCATTTTGGAATTTTGAGTTACCCCTGCTACTTGAGTGGTCACGATAGGCGTAGAGCAGCTCTAGTGCCACTCGGCGAGACTGCTTTCTATCACACCATCACCAAGAAAGCCATTAAAAAGGATATCAGTATCAAACCATGGAAAACAAAATGATCCAAGCAGGTGGAGGTCAACTCTTGCTACCAGTGGCCAGACCAGTGATATAATTGCTGTATTTGGTAATCGCTATCCTTTGCGCGTCAGCTGTAGCTTAATTTTTCGATTGTATTAACTCCATTCCCTTGGACACCCTGAGAACCGATCTTCCGCCGAACCCATCCAATACATTCCTCCCACAAGAGATCTTTCGCATCCAGTGACTCGAGTATCTCAGATACCAGCACCTTCCCGGCATGGCGAGCCCACCAGCGCTTCCCATCAAGTTCGGCTAGAAGAACACCCCAATATGCGAGCACAAGCATTTCAAACGACGACCTCCTCCGGATGCTGTTTACAAAGCCAATATCTACAGCGCCCAGCCATGCAAGAACTGGAGCGGGATCCGATGAGAAAGTGAACTTCATAAAACAGTGTCTGAGATGATTGATGATATCTCGATTGATTCTGTGTTGGATCTCCTCAACGTTTGAATGGATCTGATCATTCAAGAGGGAGAGTTTACTCAGTGCGGATTGCGTATCCTCGTCCAGTTCGGCGGTGGTGTTTTTCCAAAATTCGCCTTTTGTGAAGAGTCCTAGGCGGATCCATGATCGACCGATCGTCAAGATCTTCTTGACGCCTTGAAGGAGTTCAAAGACCGTCACCATGTGTTCGGCCATTCTCCATTCATTTCCGTGGGTGGCAGTTAAGACTGGCAACGATAGACTGATCGCCGTAGTGACGACTGATTCTGCAAAGACCGCGTCGCAATTCTCCGGTGTCAGATTGTCAATTGCAATCCGGAAAGGCTCAAGGCTCCTGCTGTGATACTCAAGACCCGTATCAATATAAGCACGCGTCTGAGGTCCTTCCACTGTCGTGGCGAGATGCAGCGAAGCCAATGACAAAATGCCATGCATGAGATACCGATGTTTCAACGCCAGACGAGGCACAACTTTCTGCCACGTATTTTTCTCCGATTCACTGACACAAAGACTCTGATAAGTCTCCGTCGCAAACTGATGCATTAGCTCCAAGTCGTCCACGCCCAAGGATGACAGTGGGGAACTCGGCGAGACACCAGTATCATTGGCTCCGACGGGGGGTCCAGGGATGACGGGACTTGTTCTGATGGTATCAGGATTTGGTCGACGGGCATTGAGCAGATATGCAGGTAGAACCCTGGAATATGTGCAGCTATCCAATTGTCGGGTAATGCAGTTGGTGCATGGTGGGCCCTGCTCGTCACATTTGACGCGTCGACGTCGACATTGATCACACCCATACCGAGATTTGGTGTGCGCTTTCCGGGGCATCACGCAATTTGGGGCCCATACATTGAGCTGGTTTCTGGGTTATACTTTGATCATGTGTGAGGAGGAATTGGTTTTGGACGGAACGCGAACTCTCTCCTACTGCCGGTCCAAGCGTTAACCCCCGCAGGAGTCAGTGCCGCCAACCCGCGTCCCCGTGATTCGCTTATGTCATAATACCTGGGGTTCCAGACCCGGATTCTTATCATGTCTCCTTCTGATTATGCGTTCGAGATAAGATAAAAATATTCAACCGATGAGAAATACGAGAAATCAAGGACTCTATGATTGCCTTACAATCGCTCGAACTGACTTGAGTAAAATTCAAGATGAAACTTACAGTTATAGGTACTTCCAGTAAAATTTCGATCATCGAGATACCAACTTACGTGCACAATCATGCTTTGTCAAAGAGGGTCCATGTAAAGAGGCGCGCTCACTTATCAGTCTCAGATATTTCAGAATTTAGTTTGGAATTTAAAACAGTCCCCACCACTGAGGCCTCGTAAGTAGGCCCTCAGGCGTCGTCGCACGGATAAGGAAGCCGGATTCATCACGCAGACGGATAATCCGCGTCTGCTGAGTGCCGTCCAAGGAGACATGAGCGATGACCTTGCGAGTCAGCTTCATGATTACATATTGACAAAAATCTTCTCAAATGGAACAAATTATGAGATTCGCCATTCCATGACGGAAAATTGATGTTATCTTCGCGGGCTTCGCGGAGGGTGGAAACTGTGGACGTTGGACATTGTGATGGGCTCACAGCTTGTGATGAACAGAGGCTCGTAGTTTCGTGAAATTTCTCAGTCGAGTTTCTAAATCCATCTTCATCAAGACTTTTGGTTTTTCAATTTCGAACATCGTAGCGTGAGAAATCTCGTCTGCCCAGGTGATGTAAAGATTCTCTTTATCAGGTACCTTCCATTCTTGACACTACTTTCACGGACTTGATAGCCCTCTAGCGCTTTCCTATTAGCGAGTGTAGAAAGCCAAATATAATTATATCTCTTATTTTTTCGAAAAAAAAAGCCAGTGAGACGGCAAGATGTATGAGACCAGAGCGGTCGTAAATTTAGTTTTTCGGTAGGAGGACATAAGGCAAAAAACTAGGTTGAATTTGAATGAGTGTGATGAAGATGGAAGAAAGAAGAGAGGAAGAGAGGAGAAGAAGAAGGCAGGGAAATGATGCTGGTCATTGTCGATAAGCTCATGTGACCAGGCTTAGGTGCATCTTCCTGTCATCATTCTAGCCTCCGGATGACTGTAGGCCTACAGTGGGCTACGACACAGGGGATATCATTGATCTCAAACCTAAAATGATAATCATCCCTTGCCGGTAACCCAGCGGTCTGTAAGGACTCTAGGTTGCTCGGGTTGCCACTTCTTCGGAAGTGGTGGCCGGCTGGTAGACCTGGATTGCGATGAAGCTTGTGTGGAGCATAGGCAACATCAGTGGGTGAGGGATGGTTTTCTTTTTTTTGCTGGGTACCCGAGTCCCTTCCATATTTACATTTTCTAGGGGTCACTTATCAACTCGATTTCTATATTGTTAAACTGAGCTAAGTCCAAAGAATGAATCTTTATATTTTTAAAATTCAGAATAGTATTAGAAGCTATAGAATGGTCTGATATAGAGTTAGTGATGCAAAAGTATAGGGACCACGGCGCAGTACCGCGCAATGAGTGAAGGCCACAGTGTACTCAAAACTTGAGGTACCGGTAAGAAAGTGGAGGTCAAGGGTTCAATTCGTGCACTTAGCATGTTTGCTATTTCGGATTTTCGGGAATGTTTGCTCGTACGCTATTTGATACTTCCAGGCCCTCGTACGATGGTGGTTATCAAGTGGGATAGACTAGGTTTACGGTGGATGCCGGTTGAATCACGAGGGAATTCCCAGCCGGTGAATGTCACTATGATGTCTCTATTTGGTGTGGTCAATTTAGCGAGGTTAACTTGAATTTCTGGAGGGCTGCAGAACAATGTCTGAATAGAGTAAGCACGGTGCTGTAGACAGCATCACGAATATCCATGTAGCAGCGTTCAGTGTCGACTTTTCTCTAACCCAGCCTTGTGATTTATCTCAGTGATCACCTTGATATAAAGGTGGATGGTGCATACGAATCGATTATCAAGAAGTTGCGGTCGAACGTACCGAATGGAGGTGGTGAGTATATATAGGTTGCAGCATCCGCAGTACTCCTCTCCAGAATCAAAGCTCGAGCTACTCGAACTCATCTGTGAAGTTGGAGACTCGAACACGTAGAACCAAAAGTTCGCTCTGAAAAAATCTACCTTAGTTCAATGTTATTCTATCATAGTGTGCGGAGTAGTCTCCCTTTATGGACGAGGAATTATAAATAGTAGTTCCAGCAACCGAGTACAGGATCTTGGGATGAGTGGGGCGGTTCCTGTGAAAGCCAGCCACATTCGCCAAAGATCGTCGGGTGGCGTTTTGGTGCCAGATTTTCTTCCCTTCTGGCATATCTCGAGTAGTGTTAACTGCGGTCGGCTAGAGAAGCGATCGGCAGAACGCACTGAGTAGAGAGCCGAGATGCTGGCAGCGGAATGATAGCAGATGTGTGTAAGGAAGAGTATTCCACAACCCTGTCCCGATGGGTGAAGGCAGTGTCGTCATCGCCCAAACACACAGTCTAGTTGTCAATGGTAAAAGGTTCTAATCGAGTAACTGAGGTATCAGGGACTGTACTAATTGTTTGTCAGTTGATTCTGATAACCATTTTGCCCTCTACAAAAAACGTAAGACTACATCTCCTAAAACCTCATGAATCATGAAAATCTTGATTAAACCGATGAATTTGAAAGGGGTACCGGAGGGACCGGCAATTCAATGCCGATCTTAATTTACAATTTGCACCGGATCGAACTCGAGGGACCCGGTCGTCAAGAGAAGCACCAATGACACGTGGGAAAGCCCTGACGTATGAAATTTGACATAATTGTTAGTTAACCTCAAAGTGTCACGAATCATAGCGTTGACAGCTTGCTGATTCTGATGAACTATATCCACGAAGATAACGAAACATTTGTGAATGACATTTACAAGAGAATGATACATGAGAAAACCCGATTTTAAACGTTATAATGGCTTCCAGGGACCAACACACAGCAGAAATTTCCGTTGGTGGGTCCAGCCCTCATCCCCTTCGTAGGCTCCCTCGATAAAGGAGACAATGGACCCGCGTGGAGATCCGGTTCTGTCATAAACCCTGACCGGTGCGAGCTTTGTCACTGTGCACCAACTTGGCGATTCCCCATTCCAAGACAGAAAAGTGGAGATGGTTCTCAAGTCAACAAGTCAAAGATCAGCCTGCTAGCGAAGACCCCCAGGATCGTTTGGCCTGTATTCCTTTTAGAAGGGCAGCTCGCCCATCTTCTGATGGGGAGGCCTCTTCATCCTTCCGTTGCTGCCTCGTCACTCGTTCCTGGCTTTCTGGCATTATTCTAATCACTCGTTTCGATATCAGAGATATACACTCTTTGCTCCAAGTTACCACTTTCCAGCATTTACCCAAAATTACCTCGACGTGAAAAGATCGCCCTTATACGATTCCTTAATTTATTCGTTTCCATACCTCGGATACATCCAGTCTCTACACATAGTACAAACACCTCAAGATGAAGTTCACTACCTCGATCACCCTGGCCTCTATCCTGGCTGTGGGCAGTGCCGTCCCCCATGTGCCTCGTCACTCGTCCTCTTCTTCAGGTTCTGTGGCCAGCGCGTCTATTCCTGTGCAATCGTCCAAGCCCGTTATGTCGTTCACTTCGATTCCTGTTTCCGTGCCTTCTTCCAGCTCGTCTAGCTCGGTCCTGTATTCAAGTATCTCGGTGTCGGTGCCCACTATCACTTCGACTATTTCTGCTAGCTCCTCTCCGATTCCAACCTCGAATGTCGTCCTTAGCTCGACCAGCGTGCCTCTCTCCGTGACTAGCACTCAGAAGATGACTACCTCGACCATTTACACGACCTCCGAAGTGACCATCACCAAGTGCGCCACAACCGTTACCAACTGCCCAGCCGATTCGACCACGGTTGTGACCTCGACCATCCCAGTCACCACCACCGTCTGTCCCGTCACCGAGACCGAGACTGAGACCGAGTCTATCACCGCCAGCAGCGTCTCTGCGCAGACCTCCCCCAACTCGAGCAATGCTGCTCAGACCAGCGAGACCACTGCCCCTGCCCAGGGTTCCACTGTGACCGAAGAAGTTTACACTACCACGACTATCTGCCCAGTCACCGCTACCATGACCTCCGGCACAAGCGTGATCACCTCGACTTACAGCACTGTATCTACTATCACCGTCACTTCTGCTCCTTCTACTGCCTCTCCCCAGGGATCCACCGTCACCGAGGAGATTTACACCACCACGACTCTCTGCCCCGTGACTGAGACAATGACCTCGGGCACCAGCACTTTCATGTCGACCTACAGCACCGTCTCCACCATGACCGTGACTCCTACACGCTCCACCAGCTCCGCAGTTATCACCCTGACCCCCGCCGAGTCGGCCACCACCGTCACCACCTTCGAGACTACCACCATCTGTCCTGTGACTGAGACTATGACCTCTGGTTCGAGCACCTACGTCTCAACCTATAGCACCGTCTCGACTATGACCGTGACCAGCCCCATTGGGCCGACTATCATCAGTACCGGCCAGGCAGTCCCCGCTGGTTCTGCCACGAGTGTCGTCGTGCCTACCGGTTCCAGCTCCATCATTCCTGGCAGCTCTGTCCCCGCTGTTCCCAGCAGCAGCCGCTGGGCCGGTATGAGCAGCAGCACCCCTATCAGTGCCTCTATTACCACTGTTGGTGCCTCAACGACTATGACGAGCAGCGTGCACCCTGCCTCGGTTCCTACTACTGCCACCGCCTCTTCACCCACCGATTCTCCTGCCTTCAATGCTGCTGTTTCCCTCACGGCATCGTCGGGTCTCTGGATGGCTGTTACCGCGGCGCTGTCTCTTCTCTTCCTGTAAGAATGAGAACTGGAATCGACCATGGTTAATTTGATCATGGTTTTACTTTGACCAAAGATCGAACCCCAGGTGTCTGTTGCGCCGGAAATCAACAAAGATTTCTATTTCACGAAATTTCTCTTCTTCTCTGCAATAGCCCTCCAGCTAAATTTTCATTCTTGTGATATACTAGGATAGAAAAAAAAATCTGCGGGGGGAAATTGTGTGAATAATTCTTGACCTCTATTGCCATTTAAGAAGGCGGCTGAGTCCGCGTATTTCGATGGTTCCGTTTGAGATCTCTGCGTTGAGTTTATCATATAGCTCATTGTATATGAAACTTTTGTAGTATGTGCAGCAAGGGAAAATGTGGAGGTGCAGATAGCAGCTAGTATGAAGGTCACGGTGTAAACCTCGTGTCTTGAATAGTGTGTGTATTGTATGTTTTCCAGAAAATTGTATCAAATGCACTGAGTTATCGTGGCTACTATCCATCACAAAATGGTTAAAAAAAAGGTCCAGACACTACACTTCTAAATACTCGAGGGTCGAGTCGCCCGTTATGGTTTGACAGGTAGGAATATGTACTAGGCGAAGGGGCCATGATGACGTTTCTCTTCAGACAGCAAGCAAAAGTCACGTAGAATAGAAGGTCTAAGTTTGAGAAAGGATTAGACGGAATCCGTTATGAAACAGGGGATATCATTGATTTCAAACCTAACAGGATAACTGTCCCTCGCCAGTAACCTAGCGGTCTGTAAGGACTCTAGTTTGCTCGGGTCGCTATTTCCTCGGGCGTGGTGGCCGGCTGATAGACCTGCATTGCGATGAAGCTTGTGTGGAGCATAGGCACTATCGGTGGGTGAGGGATGGTTCTCTTTTTTTTTGTCCATATAACCACTATCATCCACGGTCAAAGATTAGAGATTGCTTTTGCATACATTTTTTGCACTTTTATGTTCAGCTAGGCTCGGGAAATATGATGATATTATTTTTGAAGCGTTTAGAGGTGTGGATGGTGACGGAAGGCGTGATATATGGTGGGTAGTGAAAATGAGGGGGACCGGGGCATGGCACCGCACGATGACTACAGACAACATTCCACCCATAGCTGGATATTTGTATGGGTAAATGGAAGTCAGGGGTTCGATTCCGGCTCTAAGAATGTTTTCTTTTTCGGCTTTTTGGAATGTTTGCTTGTGTTCTTGCAAGCTCGGTGTAAATGGCTGTCAGTATTTGGATGAAGGCATCGATGCAACGGTTTAAACCTTTTCGGCAAAAGAATCTCGCGGCATCATCAAGAATTGAAAATTCCTGCCTCGCATGATTCAGCAACGAGTCTTCTCATACTTGGAACAGGGCCAGAGGAGCAACGAACCCTCAGCGAACGCTATTGCGTCTCTCTTGAGATCATGGTCACCTAGGCTATCGCGAGGAAAGGACATGACCACTTGGGGACTACTTTCTATAAGGATCGCAGGTAATGACATGTCCAGCTTGATTGGGCTTCACGATACGTCACGCTGAGGAACTTGAGGGTAGTACTTAGTACAAGGCCGATATATCAAAATCAGCCGGCTCGGCCAATGATTTACGCAGAGAAAAGCTTGCAGAAGGTTCGCAAGCTGGCCCTGCATAATCATACCAAGGGCAACCGAGGACTTTTTATCAGAACTGTCGGGTGAACTATGAACTTAGCAACGAAGTTTTCTTCATTCAAAATGTCATTTCGTAAGTAGAAGTTTAAGTCATCATAATTACATCCAAAGTTATTTTCTCAGTATAAAATCCGCCCATCTATCCACCGAATAGAAAAAAAACGGCTAAACGGAAGGAGAGCAAAACTGGCGCTATAGCTACCCGGCTATCCACTTAAACAGCCTCAGGGAAGGGGTGGGGATTAGCCAGGGTCTGGGGAGCCGGGCGAATGCTGCGACCAATCAGGTGATCAAAAGCAGGAGAGTGAGAAACACGAGGAGTAAAGTCCTTCAGGTCCCACAAGTAACCGAGAGTCTTGAGGACGGAGGTGGCCGAGTAAGAGGCGGACTTGCCGGTGGCGGGGTCAACACCGTAGTTCTCGACGTATCCGGCCGGGGCGTAGGGAGAAACAAGCCAAGTGGGCATACGACCACCGAGACGGTCGAACTTGAGAGTGTAGGAGCTACCGTCAGCGGCCTTCTCAGTGTAGGTCTTGTTGTCGGGGCGGACGGCCAAGGGGGGAGCAACGTGGTCGTAGAATCCACCGGTCTCGTCGAAGGTGATCAGCAGCATGGTCTTTTCCCATTGGGGACCGGTGCGGACGGCATCGTAGATCTGCTTGAGCAGGACTTGGCCGGTGGAGACGTTGCCGTTGGGGTGCATGGAGTTGGTGTCCAGGCCGCAGCAGGAGGGGTTGAGGTAAGAGAGCTTGGGGAGAGTGCCCAGGTAGGCATCCTGGTAGAAGTTCTCGAAGGGAACGACGCTCGACTTGGCGTTGGCGACGGTCCAGTTGAAGAAGAGGGCGTCGGAGAGGAAGGCACCGTTGGTACCATCGTAGTTCTTCCAGGTGATGCCCTTCTCAGAAGCAACCTGGAAGATGCTGGGGATGTCGATGGCAGAAACGTCAAAGTCGTTGTCGTTCTTGCCGTGACCGTCGGGAGTACCGGCAATCGCACAAAGACGGTTGGGGTTGGTGGGCTAGATACCAGTCAGTGACTTGAAAAGCAATTAGATGAGCAAGGAATACTCACACCGGGGACACACGAGTGCCAGTAGTTGAAGGTGGTGAACTCGTTAACCAGGTCGACCATCGTGGGGATCTCATCCTCGGAGTAGTAACCCATCACCTCCTCAGTGGCGAGCTTAGCGGAAATGTTGTACCGCTCAGCCTGGCGCTCGACGAAGCCCTCCAGGTTGGCCTTGAGAGTGCCCTTGGCAATGGCATCATTGTCAGGGTTATAGGTACCGTACAGCTCGAAGTTGACACCAGTGACGGAGTGATCCGGGTCGTGGATAACAGAGTCAAAGTCCTTGAACTGACTGCACATCTTCGCACCCTTAGGGTCAGCGACGCTCAGAGGGTTGCAGAAAGGTCCATTGTTGACAACGTTGTCAAGACCCTTCTTGTGGACACCACCCAGGATGTTGTCGAAACCACGGTTCTCCAACAGAATCCAGACAACATTCTCAATCTTGTCCTTCAGGTTGGCAATGGACTCCTTGGAGCCCGAGGCGTAGCCAAAGGGACCGTTTGAGTTGCGGTTGACGACGGCGCCGACGGCGCTGCCGGAGAGACCCAGAAGGGGAAGGAGAGTGTTGGCCTTCATGATTGAACAGCTGAGTCTGACCTTGAGGGAGGAAAGGAGCTTGGGCTGGTGAACGAGAAGTCGAGAATCATTTCCCAAGACGCGATCATCGCAGCACTTTATATGTCCTCGTTCAATAATGTTGTCGTACTCGTGCTTATGCCTTTGTGCAGCTTGTGGAGAGGGGCAGCAATGGCCTACCGTGACCCATGTGGGGAAAAACTTCCATGAGGGGGATAAAGCGAGCTAATCTCAAGGAGTAAGCAAATGAGCTGCGATTGCTAAATGCACATGTTGACGCTAAGGAATGCCATAGGGTGGCCGGCGATGCAACAGCCTCCATAATTAATCAGGCAATAAACCAGGCACTGGGTCAGCGCGGGGGACACCCTAGCCGGTCAATTTTTGTCCTGGTTGGAGGCCATGATTCGGCAGGATGAAAGCAATTTCTCTAAACCGACTAGCTTCTGCATGGAATATTCGATTGGGGTCTGTTATTGTTCATTCCTGTCCGCTTATCACGGTCCGTGGTAAATACTAAGGGGTAGGCGGAGCTTAACATTTTTGTGTACCTGGCAGTCAGTGGGGTCAGTCTCCCGTTGGGTCTCCATCCACCAATCGCACAACATCGTCAGATCAGCGAAGCTCCGCCAAAACGGGTTTGGCGTCTGGGCAAAAGCGCCAATCAGTGCTTGTGTTGAGAACATGCCTCCCACGTGTACTACGTGCTGAGAAAAAGTGCATCGCTGATAGGTTATACAAAGGAAGACTGGGCAATCGGATCTCGCTAACCGTTGTGGCTAATCCTGCACGGCCATTTTCGGGCGGAACAGCCGGATTGAAGATCGCTTGCTCGGGATTGTCGACGACCTTGGAGGAACAAAGGCGTAAGCCACTGTGGAGTAATCCACCAAAGCCACCATCCATCAGTTTCAGCAACATCACCCTCGTGCTTGACTCTGAGCGGCCTAAAACGGGTATAACAAATGAGAGAAGGCCTGGACGCGAAACCCGTCTTACCCAGGTGGGCAATTGATTTGACTTCGGCTACCGGCTAGTGTTTCTCCACTCAGTGTGCAGGTTGTAACTCGATGGGATTCCATTATCCAGACCAACGGTATTCGGAATCTTGCCGTGTGCGAGATTAAATCCTTGCAGTGTCGCTTACTCCCGACCTGTTTTGTTCCTCCTCCATACCGAAGCAGCTAGTCTGGATGGTGTGAGCTGCATGGCGCCGGATTATCTTCCGTCGGCCTCATTGGCCGCAGTAGGACCTACCATCATCGTACCTTGTGACTAGCGATGATCGGTCAGATTCTTCAAAATTGGTGCTCCGGAAGAGATGATTGTCACAATTCAGTACTTACCTTGCCGTGGGCAGCGTCTCTGAATGGGGTGCTGGTCCCGAACACCATGAGACGTCTGCTCCTTGGCTGAGGGTATCTCGTGGAGTCTGAATGCGAAGAACGCTACAGCCTTGGCTTGATTTGGGAAGTCCTGCACGCTCAGAGGCTATGAGGGTAAATGAGCAGCCTTATACGGTTCTGGCTCGGGTCTGCTGCCACAGAACTCGGCCCGAGCACCTCAGAGTCCTCGTCGGTTAGACAGTCTTGTTTTGACTGAGTTGGGCCGCCATATCGTTTTGGGGTGTCGCGTCTGTCTTCAGGAAGAGCCAGCTGGGGTACGTGAGGCCAATGATCCTAGGTAAGATTAGTGCTTGGCCAACAGAAATCTCCATACCGTGACGCCCTATGTCCAACTTTTTCGGCCTGAGTGTTGCAACTATCCCGGTCTCCTTGTCATTCTCATAGTTCGGTAGAGTCATGATAGATGTCGATGAGCCAGCCATGATGATAGCATGCTTGATCGTCTCCGACCTGCGAGCCAGTATTTGTATATGTCTCATCAGAGCCTGATATATCCCACTAGGCAAGGTACCCCTCTCGCCGCGGTCATTCTCCCTATGCTTCGAACACATAGGGTTCGCAGGATAGCGAAGCCCGGGTCCACTCTCTTTTCTGCTACCATATAACTTCACCATCACGCCGTATAGCCCTTTCGCGGTAGGTCCTCTTGATGTGAGTGCCTGTGTAGCCTCCGCTAAAATGAACTCGTAGTGGTTCTCTTCTCGCGCTATCACGAGACGTCGCTCTCGTCCTCGCCGTTTCCTCGTCTGACTCGCCCCTTTTCGTGAGTAAAGGTAAGTGGTGCACGTTCAGATGATGATCCCGGGTGTCAAAAAGATCTGATTCGCAAGTTCCTTCAAGCTGTGGTAGCCAAAACGAAGCGATAACAGTATGCTCATCGTGACTCTCATCGCCTCTCTCTCTGCCCCCATGTCCTGTAGGGCGTAATTCGATTTTGATACCGCGCATTCAATGATGTGGTATCTGATTTAAATCGACAGGCGAGTGCAAATTGGCCTTTGGTCAGCGTATCATTGAGTTCATCCCCGGCTTATCTCCTCGTAGTAAGTCCCGTAAATACTATATTCGTCAACGCTCGAGAGCTGATGCCCTCTGAGCTTGGCATTTGTGTATCCCATCACCAGTGATACACATCCCAGCTTATGGCCGTAGAAAACACATCACATACTGCACTTAATACCATAATATCTGCAACTTTCGACTTCCTTGAGCATCATCTTCCATCTAATATAATTCCGTGACATTGAGGACTCTTTATCCACGAAACTCGGCCGTATTTAACGGTCATTTTTGTGCATATCCACAGCGATACCGCACCCATCATCCATACTCACCATCCTGTGATCCCGTGACTCCCATCATCCGTGATGTTAATACACCTGATTAGGAAGGCACAGGTTCGTTGCCCGGGGACGAAGCGATTTTGTTTGTGGGATTTGTGTGTCGCCGGAGGCAAAATAAACACACAATTTCCTATTCAGGAAGGCACGCAGCCCTCCCAGGCCTTCCTCGACGAGCAAACTTTCCCGTTCAGGAAATCGGGTTTAATTTCCCCTTACCCTAGGAAGTATAAAGGCTTCCTCCTATCCCCGAATTTCTTCTTCTTTTCATTCCCTCCAGTCCTCCTCATCTTCTCCAGGTCTTGGCCTGCTCTCCACTTCTGACTCGACCCTCCTGGCTGCCACCCAACTTTATTTGGACCTCCGCCTTGACATGACCTCCTCATATCATTCAAGTCTCCCCGTATGTATGCCCCATCCATCATCCATCATCCATCATCCATCATCCATCATCCATCATCCATCATCCATCATCCATCATCCATCATCCATCATCCATCATCCATCATCCATCATCCATCATCCATCATCCATCATCCATCATCCATCATCCATCATCCATCATCCATCATCCATCATCCATCATCCATCATCCATCATCCATCATCCAATACTGATCAAGCTTTGATACTACACGACATAGGTCTTTCCACAACCACTTCAGTATACATGACACATCGGTCTCCGGTCACTGTCGTTCACACATCCCAAAGCTTGACATATTGGCCTCCAACCACTGTCTTTCTGCCCTCTTTCGGCTACGAAACAACCGCACACGATGTTGGCCTCGAACTCCTTCGGATAGGCGTCATGTAGCTGGACCTCCAGTTTGCATGTCAGGACAAATTCGAAGGGGAGCTTGGTCAATCGTCCTCTCTGGCACATTGGTCTCCAATTACTGTCTTACAAATTCATCTTCTTACAACTTTCACCACGTATTTATGGTTGTGATCGTCCATCCATTCACCCGTTCAAACTCGTGTACCGTACCTCGATATTTTCCAGATCCTCTCCCTCTCTCGCATTTGACTCGCAACAACCAACCCCGGGGTTGACTGAGCTGTCTTTTGAATAGGCATCACGTAGCTGAATCTCCAGTTTGCGTGTCAGGACAAATTCACGAGAGATCTCAGTCGACTATTCATGTTCCACCTCCTTCACGACCCTCCGATCTTCGCATGCCCACCAGAAAAATCGCCTTACGGTTGACTGCGTTTTCTTCTGAACAGGCATCACGTAGCTGGAGCACCCCCAGTTTGCGTATCAGGACAAATTCAAAAGAGAGCGCAGTTGACTACCCCTCCGCTTCCTCAATCACCCTCCGATAGCCGCACTTCCGCTCCACAATCTCACTCGATCCATCATTTTGACAGTTTTATCATCCCGGTTGACTGTGTATTCTTCTGGACAGGCATCAAGTAGCTGGAGCACCCCCAGTTTACGTGTCAGGACAAATTCAATAGAGAACACAGTCTCCCATTTTCCCTCTTCTCCGCTCCCTCTACACAAGGCACATTGGTCTCCACTCCCTGCCTTGTCCTTCCACTCCGCTCATCCTACACAAGAAACATTGGTCTCCAGGCATCTAACCCTTCACACCTCGCAACATCTACGTCGCCTTCGGCGCCATTTACTCAACATTAGGTCAATTGTGATAATATACCTCACATTAGTTTGTTCACATTTGGAAGCGTAAGGAGTCTGGCTGCCGGTGGCCTTTCGATAGGAGATAGTAGACTTTCTACTTTGAGACAAGCCTTATCTCTCATAGAGGATCCCTGTAAGGTAAAACAGAACCTCGTGTTCGTCTTGTTCCCTCTCACACCTAAGAATGAATTTTTTTTCCCGGCTTTGAGCAACGAGATATAAATTGATCCATGTTAAAGAGGCTTTACGTTGTTCTAGTACAATTAGTTGCTACAGGGTATGTATTCTACGCCAAGAGTAAAAGTCTATAAATGTGTACTCAATAAGATACACTTCAAGCCAGGATAAAGGCCTGTCGGACAGGTAGGAGAAGAGACCAATTAATTGTACAGAAAGGTTAAAGACTGCTTCTTGAGGATAGGGGAGATTAATCCGTATTTATATTTTTTCTGCCTCTATTTCAGGAAAGCGTGAAATGATTTCACGAGTAGTGGCGGCAGTTTTTTCACTCTTCATTTTGCTGAATAATGCAAGTACATCATAATTGATTTCATTTTTGACTTTTCTGCGTAAAAGATGCTTTGCGAAGTGCTTCAGCCTGCATTCGCCACACAGGCCGAACCATTTCGAGGTAACGGGGTCCGAAATTATTTTTGACATTTTCAATGAAATCGTTATCGCGCCCATATTGAGTCGAAATCGGCTCTGCAAAATCCGTGAACTCTTTGAAAGTCAGGTACTTCCAGAGTTCTTTCCAGTATGATATTGATGTTCTCGCAACGGGATGCTCCAAGTTCACATTCTTGGCGATCAGATAGAATGAGGACTTGATAGCATGTATCTTGGGGTGCTTATAGAGTTGAATGTCGGAAAACTGGTTGAACGCGTTGAGAATACACACATTATCCCAAGACTCAGCTCGGTGTAGTAGCAATAAGACTGAACCACCTTGCCTTAGACGATTCATTGCGAACACCAGTTGCGAGACTGTAAGTCGCGACCACTCACAATTTTTCCGGTATGGCTCTAAATGGTGACTTTTACCAACCGCTCCTCCACAGATCACGATGTCGTATAGATTTCCAAAGAAAGGCTGATACTTCTGGAAATTTCTGTGGTCGGAGTGTTCACTGGGAATATCTTCCTCAAATTCCATTTCTTTTGTAAACATCGTAATATCGGCATACTCGATCTTTTGGCAGACTTCACTATCCATAACCTCGATTCCACCGTCTTTGGAAGGAAGCGTAACTGCATCGATGACTGCCCCAGAAAGGTATTTTTTAGCCGTCGCAGAGAAACCACCGGGTGCCATGCCGAGGTCAAGTACATTTGGGCATGTACTTTGTAGTTTGAAAATCTGTGTCTTCTTGGCTAATCCATCTCCTACTGCCTTCGTCATTTTGAAGAAGCCGTCTTTTTGTTTCTGGCTCGGATTCATTGCAACACGAGATCGATCCTGAAAATATCTGTCGCCAGCTTCGTTTGACCATCCCTTCACTCATGATCAGATTTCAGGCGGTAGAAATGCAGATAGGAGCATACTTGTTCTTTCAAACCTCTCAGATCTTGATAGAGTGGTTCTGAGGCCAAAAATTCTATCCACAGATCGGGAGACTTAACCATCTTTTCGCTTTGAGGTTTAGCAATGACCGTGTCTAGGATGAAAAGTGAAGACTTTCACAACCAGCTCAAGATACTAGAAGGAGGAAGCGAGATTCCAAGGAGCAATAAAAGCGGGGAGTCAGGCTCCGCATGAATGCAGTCCTGGCAATATCAGAATTTGCGTGGCACCCAATCAGCTTAGACCACACCCTATCGTAGGCGTCGTAGAAAATGGCCACGTACACTGTGTAACTGTATTGTACTTCTGCCTTCTTCAGAGACACTGTGTGCCACGTTCTCGACTAACAAGAGATTGGCTGGCCGACGGCCGACGGTAGGCTACACCAGCTAAATTCAGCCAAATGCATCAGCAATGTATCCACCGGTTTATCTACTTGGAAACGGTCTCCTCGCAGTAAAGGGGTATATCGAGCAATAAACGGGAGGTCTGCCAATTTCTGCTGATCAGAGTATGGCGAGTATGGTCAACGGATTCCGCCCAAAGATTTTCGTGCCCTCGACCTCAAGCTCGAGATGGCGTCGCTCGGTAGGATCGGGTTCACTCCAAGGAGAAGAAGGAAATAAAAAGACGCTGACCAATTTGATTAAATGTAAGCTGGGCTTTGATTCACACATCAAGCGCTTTGAAAGCCCGTTCTTAATGACATACCGGGGCGGAAGTGATCTTGTGGCTGTATATGTGTCTCAATGTAGCGCGTTAATGTGAGAAGGAAAGCTGAGACCCAATCAACTTGGAACAGACAGCAGGGGCCAATCATATAAAGGTCACATGTAGATAATGTCTTATTATAAGAAGTATGCTGTCACGATAGGGAGGGCACGCGTCACGTTATGAAGATTAAGAGGTAACAATGAACAAGTTAATGATTTCCCCCCTTGTTGGGCCAGCATTTAGTCTACTGAAGCAAAATTTGCGGCAGCAGCAAGGGGAACATGTAGCGATGAGTGGAATAAACCTTGTCCAGATTGCTAGCTGACCATTTCACGAGTATTCAGTTCGACAGAATAAGAACGCTAAATGAAACACTCAACATGTCACACCACGAAGATGGAGACTAGGCCATCTTTGCTTGGGACTGGAAGGCCCTTCGATATAAGAGTTCTTTCACGTCTCGCCCTCTTCTTTGATGACATGGTCTTCCAGTTCTTGTATAGAGCTAAATCCGCAAGGGGTACTCTTTTCGGGTGGGAGGATCCCTCAGCAGCAGCAGATTCGTCGATAGCAGGAATAAGCTTGTCAATCGCGACTGATTGATCGACCGGGACTGACTCGTCGGCTGCAACTGGCTCTTCGATGGGAACTGACTCCTCAATAGGAACTGGCTCCTCAATAGGAACTGACTCCTCAATAGGAACTGACTCCTCAATAGGAACTGACTCTTCGATGGGAACTGACTCCTCAATAAGAACTGACTCTTCGATGGGAATCGACTCTTCGATGGGGATCGACTCTTCGATGGGAAGCGACTCTTCGATGGGAATCGACTCCTCAATAAGAACTGACTCTTCGATGGGAATCGACTCTTCGATGGGAATCGACTCTTCGATGGGAACAGGCTCTTCGATGGGAACAGGCTCTTCGATGGGAACAGGCTCTTCAATGAGAATTGGCTCATCGATGGGTACTGGCTCCGGAAGATCGGGTTTTCCGTCACTCGACTTTTCCATGTATCTTCGGTCAATAGGCCATGTTTCTTCCAGGGGCTCAATTATTGATGCGTTTTCCTCTCCGTTTTCATGACTATGTATCTGCTCGGGGAGGCTCGCCTGTGAGGTCTTTCCCTGGAATGGTAGGAGTATTTCGAGCATAATTTTGGTCACAGTATTATCAAAATAGTGATCCCGACCGAGGGCATTGTAAAATTCATCCAGATCGAATTCCGAATTGCTAGACGTCAGCGACCGTCGGAGGATTTTTTCAATGTACTTCGGAAGCCAGGTTTCGTTGTCGGGAAGTTTTGAGAAGACCTCCCTAGTAATCCGCAGCATATCAGTCATAGAGACTTCTTCGCCGAACCGGTCCATGTAATCTCTGGCAAGCTCCTCAAGAGCAGGAAGCTGATATGTCCTGGATGCCTGGTAAACCAGGACACTTCGTTTATACTCTCTTACTGAGCTCGATATTCCATCCTCGACTGACGGCTTTAGCGTCTCATAGCATCCTGAGTATAGGAAATGTACAAATGTGTGGCCAATATCCTCGTGGATATCAGGAAGGGTAATGTATGGGTACGAAAACGGCTGTTGCTCAAATTGTGGGCATTTCCGAAGACAATATCCCGGAATACAATATTTCTTATTCCCGATCGTGGCTGTCACGAGAGGAGCTTCGTACGGTCTATTTAAAAGTCAGTTCTCATTCAGTTCAAGGGACCAAGAGAGCTTACGATGACCATGGCTGGACATAATCGATCTTTGGGGATACCTGGACGGACAATGGACTAATGGTGCTTTCTTGGGCTCGACGCTGCTTGGATCCCTTCTTTGCCATTTTCTTCGGTCCTTACTGGATGGATAGAAGGGATGTGAAAATGAGGAAACCTAGGAAATTTTAAGGAAATTTCCAAAGTAGTTCCAACTCTAGTACTTTGGGCGGCAAAAGAGGGGAAATACAAAGATGCAGGTATGAGTTGTTCTGCATGTGCTGCGCTGTACACCAGGGAATGTCACTATCTAATGATTGTAGATGTACGTCTTGGAACATACAACTATTTGATTCGACTCTGAATTTGAGCCCTCAAGTACAAGATTGAAGTCTTGTTGGACCCACTCTGCTGTTTTTTCGGTTATGGGGACGCTCTTCTTAGTGGGCGGTTAAGGATAAATCTTGTGTCAACCTTGGGATTCGACGAATCATGCTCTGGCCGAATTTTTCCGCATAGTGTATTGGACAGAATAAAATCATTTGTCTATATACATTTGGCAGATACGAAAATGAATACTGAAAATTTGATTCATCTATGGGCATGGAGTGTTTCGAGAACTATTTCATTCGAAATTTGGTTCCCTCCTTTCGCCACTCCAATGCGGGGAGAGGATACCAGAGACAAAC
The DNA here is from genome assembly GCA_037356195.1 of Penicillium sp. F50. NCBI lineage: Eukaryota > Fungi > Ascomycota > Eurotiomycetes > Eurotiales > Aspergillaceae > Penicillium > Penicillium sp. F50. The sequence continues at coordinate 868,872 of JAYXSA010000040.1, forward strand.
CAATCAATGAGGTACAGGCTGCTTACGTTGCCATGCCAAGAGCCTAGTCAATTAGTTCTCGGGGTGGTAGAGGCTGACCTACTTTGAGGACCAGCTAGCCACTCCGCCTGCCATATCCATATTTGTGATTTCCTTCCATGCAAGTGACCAAAGCATGTGTCAAGACCATGCCCCATACTGTTGAGTTAATTCTTGTTTGAGGGGTTGCGTGGGGCCTGTTGAAGCTCGAAAAGTTTAAAGCTGAGTTTATACCCATGTGCATGGAACTTTATTAGGTTTCTTTGTTCTTAGAACTCCAAGTAACGTTCACAGAGGCAGCAAGAGCAATCCCAGGATCGAAGAAAACTCTCAAGCTTTTTTGATACTGATACCCTCTTTTCTTTCACAGCCACATCGAGTTCAGAAACGTACTGGCCAGCCTTGGGCAGTCTGCTTTTTCTAGAACCTCAAATCGTTCTTAGAGGACGACGGCGGGTCTCTGGGTCGACTCAAGCGCCCTTAGATCGATATCAGGGTCATACATGAGTCTACATAGCACTCCTATTGGAGTGTAAGTCGGCCTCAGGAGCTTTGTTACTCCTAGAGCCTCAAGCACAGTTCCCAGAGGTAGCCACGGGTCTTCTAGGTACTGGTTGGAGCGTCTCTGGGATCTTTATTTCCTGATAAGCTCGAAATAATGAAACATTGGTTGCTTCGCGGGTCCGCAGTTTCCGTGTGCTTTTTCTTGCGGTACCCTGAGCCCCATTTCGACGTAAGTAACTGCCACGAGGGACATAAAGTTGGGATATAATGTCGATCCGGAGCAAATCTTATTTGAGCCTCACTTTCTTGCTTGACCTTTTCTTGAAACACATTGAATATCAATGTATGTAGGGGAGAAAGCCAGATAAATGACGTCGTCAGACTTCATCGTGGTGATTAGTGGGAATTACGAAGAGATTTAGGACCCAAAGTTAGAATAGACCATTTCTTCATATTGAACAACGCGACTGCAGTCTATATTGTCGGCCAGGTCGACAAGGTCTGTTCCGGTGGAGAAAACATCAATGCCAACGCATGCCCACTTGAACAATACTAATTCGTAACACAACCGGTTCGGCGACCCTGAGCGTTGAGATCGGCACGAGAAGAGATGAGGCATACTTATCGGTTGTGACTTGGATGCTTGCCTGTGCTTTGATTAAGCGTTAGTGAGTGGTAGTCAATGTTGGAACGATACGGTCAATGGAAAGCATATCGCCTATAATGCTAGGTTCTTTAACAACCTAGTACCTGCCGATCGCCCTGCAAGCGCTAGAATCTATCTAAACGGCAAAAAATGTAAGTCTGAGGAGGATGACGGCACTCCGATCTAATTACTGAATGCGAAACTGGGCATCTAACGGATTAAATAGGATGATTCGACCCCTACTGGAAGCTCAGCTAAAAATATTGCCCTCCCTTTACCTATCTCCAAACTGTCTCTTACTTCCGATCCACTTGATAGTATAACCGACTAGTTCGACAAGATTATATCGTCCTCCTATACTATATAGCTTCTACATAAAACCGTCGACTAATAGAACAGACGATTAGGCTATATCGGGCACGATATCATGTCGCTCCTACCAGACTATGCATGCCCAGCTAAGTCCTCCCAATAGATTTCCTGACTACCGATGCGATATAAGTGGCTGTTCGAGTTAGTATAGAAGGACATTGTCCACTTCGAACAATCGCTAGCAAAACGTCCTACTTGTCCTATTCGGTCGACCCCATGACCAGGTAATAACTAGCGCAAGACGTATCCTCCCAAGACTGATTCAACACGATCGCTTTCGGATCAAATAAATTTCGTACGAAGTCAACCCAACGTTCATGTCCTGACATTGCATTTAGACGATGAGAGAGCACTATCTTATTTCTTCCGGAACGAGGCATCCGTTCGCGGAATTCATCTAGAGACCACTCCAATGTCAGCCTGGGCAGAGGTATGTATAAATTTATTTCTAGATCGCTATCTCCATGAACTACTTGGGTTATTTGCTATTCTGGTTGATCAATTCAAATCAGATAGGCATCCCTCATATTTGCTTTTACAATTGATTCGCATATTTTGCTTACAGATTTTGCATCAATAGATCGATCCATCGGGAAGAGAACTGCATTCCACTCTACGGAACCCCATGCTTCTTTCCCGAGCAAGCTTCACGATCATTCAGTAGAAAACAGGCGGTAGACTATTCCAAGGATGAGAGTCATCCGATATCCGGGTCTCCGCCAAGAAGCCATAATGTGGACGCCTAGTTACCATGTGGGTCTATATCTATGATCTTGGCGTGACCAAGCATCGAATTGCCTATTTTGAGAGCCCGATTCCACGCGCTCAGATATTCCGCAGTATTGTCCGGTTTGTGAACTGGTGTTCGGGCAGGCTATGCTCTGTATCACTTTAGTAAAGTGATTGACTAGGTACCATTAAAAAGTATTCTTGGATCTTTCTGCGCCACCCACAGACTTAGGGGTTCGACCGACTGCATGAAATACGAATTTGGCAATGTTCGTATTCCCCATTCAACACGAGCGTGTTCGCTCGTATTCTTCGCCCGTACTCATCGCCCGTATTCTTCGCCCGGATGGTTGTCTTATTGGACTAGTAAAGCCGAGTTTCAATCCCCGTGCAATCCCCGTATTCCCTTTCTCCGTGTTTAGTTCCCCATTCTAGTGGCGGCGATCCGCCAAAATGATCGGTGCACAGTCGGGACCCGCGGAGTGCGAACAAAGCGGGACTTTCTCGGAGGGCGGGCCGAGAAAGTCCCGCCAGGCAGCCATTTATGTTGTGGATCGCATGTGGTGATTTTCTCTGCTACTCTCCGTAGACTGGGGCGGAGGAATCATCTCGTGCACTGGGGTTTAGTAATTCAGCCCCCCTGCTGACTTGACCAAGTGGGGCAGAAATGCGATTTTTCTTCTGTACAGAGGAAGCGTTGCGACCCCGACCGGGGCTGATTTTGGGAAAGAGGGGGCCTAGCTGTTGAATCGAGTAGGGGCCACGATTCCAGCAATTTGAGAGGGGCAGTCCGAGTCATACATGTATACCTATATACATACATGCAAATACATATACCCTTTTTACTCATCAATAGAACTTTGTTCGCTGCCCAGGAGTCTAAGTAGATCAGTGGAAATAATTCGTCGGCCGGACTAACCAGATCACCCGAGGACCCTGACCCGTTGCCAAGAGCCGCTAACGGAGGCTTGACTGAATCTTAAATTTTGCGTGACAGGGTGACGATGGATGATGGATGATCGGTCATCATTTTCGTCCCAGTGTCCCATCAGGCACCAGCATTTTCATGATTTGTTCGTTTCTTTGGGCCCCAAGCTGCACTCTGAGATCATCTTCACTGGATACAGATCTTCCTCATCCTCGATGGTCTATCGGCCAGGGCTATCCCTTTTTTTTTTTAGAGTTGGTGGCGTCCACAATCACTTGTGGTCCCAGAATTACAGCGCCGCCAGAGTCTCGACCCTCATAATCTATTGATGGCTGAAGGCAGTCTAACAAACTCTCTGGACCCTTCTCTTTTCTTCTAATTGCTGACGAGCCCCACTACAGCCTTGGACCCCGTAGATCCGCCCCAGCTGGGGTCTAGCCATAGTGTGCCCGGATTGGCGAGGTCGTCTATAGGCAACGGAAGGGGCCAAGATCCGGAACATAAGAATGGACCCATAGATTCTTCGCTGGCCAGAAAATGCCTCTGCCTAACCGCAGACTGGTTCTTCTGAGCCAGAGTTTGGGACATTAGACTCCGCTGGTACGACTGGTGCGGAAGCTCGGCACGACTAATGAGAGCAGGTATGGGTGACTCCAGAATTGGAACCTCGGACGAGCTTAACTTTGTTTGGGGGGTTTACTGAATTCACAAATGACCCTGTTGGAAGGCCCGAGGGTGTCGCAGTCGATGCTGTGCAATCCCTGTTGGTAATGATGAACTGATCCCTGGCCGTCTCTTTTGTTTTTCTTTTCTGGCATCGCCCGTCGTGTCAATTCCCCCCGGCTCTTGCTTTTTCCCACAGGATCTCCTCTTTTTTTAATTTCTCGTATTTATCCTCTCTGTTCTTATTCCATTCTCTTCTCTCCCCTCGTCGTGAACCTTCTCGTGTGGCTGGATCCCTGTTCAAGTGGCATCCGCCTGTTCATTTGCTTGATTTCTACTAGAGGTCGATCTGCTCTGCTTGGACCGCTTCCTTCCGTACGGAGAGTCGCGTGCAGACTCGCCCATTTTCCCCCGACTGGAGTTTTTCAACTGCGCTCTCAAAAAGAAATCTCATCATGGCAGATGCGAAACTGTCGCCGACCGAGGCCATTCCGCCCATCATGGTCACCAGTATCCCCAGCGCGAGGGACCCGACTAAGCAACCTACCATCAACATCGCCCCGGCTCCAGGGAAGAAGAAGCGCGACCGACGCGGAAGAAAGAACGCCGTCGATGGTATTAGCACAAAACAAAAGAAGTCTTTGCTGCTTGATGAGCTCAGCGATGCATTAGTGGATCAAATGTACACCATCAGTGCTATGTCGACTCAACTGCATGACCACATGGATATCTCCAATAAAGCGGTCGTGGACCACCTCCGCAGCGATTTCACCACAGAGCTCACAGCGTCCTCCTGTGCCAGCTCGCGCAGCAGTAGCAGTCGCACGTTAACGGGAGTCGATAGTACCAGCACCCCTCTGACCAGCTTGGATGACCGCGAGTCGCACGAGGTCGCCACATCAACCGCATCAACAGTTGCGCCCACCATAGCTAGCCACAACCGCCCCAGCATGGAGTCTCTTCGCTCCAGCCCTCCATCCCACGATCAGACCAGCAAGACTGATACAGGTGCCGTCTTCTGCTTGGACGACTTTTCCACAATGACCGCCATCCAACGACTAACCGCTCAATACGGCCGCGTCGCACACATGGGCATCCTTGACCACAGCTATCGATTCTTCGTGAATCGAAGCCGCACCGGTGCCCTTTCGTTCAAGGTTCGCAACCGTGTCGCCATCGTCGGCGGTGACCCTCTCTGCGATCCACTCATGATCCCTTCTCTCCTTGCCGAATTCGCCGCCTACCGCCGCCGACACCACTGGGGTCTCGCATTCATGGGCGCCAGCGCATCATTTGTTCGGAACTTCGCCCAACCAAAGGGCTGGACCACCATCCGCTTCGGAACAGAGCGCGTCCTGAACCCACAAACAAACGACGTGCTGCTCGAGCGGAGCGGAAAACGTATCGCCGTACAAAATCGCCAACTGCTCAATCCCGCCAAGGGCGGCATTAGTCTAGGCGTCTATGCACCCGCCGTGCATGGCACAGACGCCCAGCTTCAGTCTGAGCTGGTCGGAATCTACGATGCATGGCGCGCGGAGCGGAATACCTCTACCGGGCCGCAGGCCTTCATCACGGTGTACGATCCCTTCGCGCTGCCCGCGCTGATGACATTCGTGTACAGCCGCGGACCAGACGGAGCGATTAATGGTTTCGCAGCACTCCGCCGCCTCGGCGAGGGTGGATACCACGTGGATCCATGCATCGCGGCCCCCGGCGCGGCCAAGGGAATCAGCGATCTACTCATCGTCGCCGCAATGGCCCTGCTGCATCGCGCGGGCGTATCATATCTGGGCTTTGGTTTTGAGCCCGTACACTCACTCGAGCGAGAAGACATCACCGGTATGGCCGGCCCATTGGCAAGTCTGACGAGGGACCTGTACGGTCATACTTTCCGGAGACTACCGATCCACGGCAAGAAGGCTTATCATGATAAGTTCCGACCGGATGGGGATCAAGATTGTGGACTTTATCTTGTTTTCCCCGGAGGCATGCCGGGTCCAAGACAGTTTCTAGGCATGATGCATATGGCGAATATTAGTCTGCGGAAAATTCTGTGGGCCGATATGAGGTCTTTGGTTTCCAGGCGGAAGGGCGACAAGAAGAATCCCAAACCTGCGTTGGAGGCCGAGTCACATTCACAGTCACAGAGTTCCGAAGGGCCGCCAGATACGGTGGATGGTCCCGTTGCTGCACGGTGATGCATATTGCTTTGATTCTTCAATTCCCTCTCTCTTTGTCCATGGACTGAACTCCATGGAATGACCTTCTTTCGGCATTTCTTTTTCTTTCTTCCCGGGGGGGTCTTTTTGCTGCGACATATACTGGCCACAATAGTGCCATGAGTACGCTTATAACCCCCTCGTTGCTGTATCATATGCACAGATGGCGGATCTTGGATCATAGCAAGGGCGTTCTCTTTTCTTCTTGGTTTTTTTGGGTTTAAGTATTGGGCGAGGATGGTCTGGGACCTTTCTGGTTCCATAAGGTTGCTGCTTTTGGTTTCTGCTTGTGTTGGCTAACCCATTTTATTCGCTGCCGGTCATTGTCAGATGCAGTTGTCATTCTCTCTTTTTCTTTGTGTCTTTGTCGAGTGTGCTTTTACTCCCTACCTTACCCATCCGGGTTTTCATTTTCCTTTTCCTATTTTTGATTGTGTGATTAACATCGAACCTGTTTCTTAAGACGTTTTCTCTTCGAGTTTCAATTCTTTCCCGTTGGATAGGATATGATATGAAATTTTCATTTACGAATTCCAATCTAGCTGTGTAAGTGTAAGAAGGGAGACTCGAGAAGAAGAATCCAATTGAATTCGATCAAGCTTAGAATGCAAGTAAGAAAGATGTCCGCATAACTCCATGCACTCCGAGACTGGACGTGTGCCCTGACCCAAATCCCCATGTGGACAATGATCAAGTATGATCAAGTATCCAGTATCAACTGTTTCTAAAAGAGGTGATTCCCCGAAAGAAAATGAAGTATGTACGTGATAACCAAGTAATGTTCATGACAAACGACCAAAGAGAAAGTCCTTGACGATGGGTGAGCTGGAAAACTCAGGATTGAGAAGGACACAGCTGGAAAAATTATACGTTAGTTCATTCATGGCGATACGATACTGCGAGACTGTCTTCGTCGCTGAAGAGGGGAGAGGTTGCAGCTTGCGTACTTGAGGAAATATTCTAGACCGACGCGTCGGGATTCGAGAAATTTGGGACGGAATTTGACTTTTATGCGGTTAGTTGGGGTCTGGGATGAGATGAATGGAAAGTAGGGAAGATGAGGGAACATGAAACGTACAGAGTACACTTTTCGGGGGAAGAGCGGGAAGTGCATTTCTAGCATGTGGGAAGGCGGATTCGAGTCTTTGTCGTAGATCGTCGAACTCGGAGTATCTTGATCGTATCAGCATGAAGCCCCACTTGTCGGGGAAAAGCGTTGACTTTAAGCACAAAGCTTCAGGACATGAGCATACCGCATTCGAACAGTAATCGGACCTCCCTAGCAAACAAGTCAGAACAATGCCAGTCACAACCTTCATCTCATACAATCTCCCGGGACTCAAAGTTGAACTTACATCAAGGGTTTGAATCCTACAATTCCACACAACATATGACCCCACCCCACTCTTCCCTTGCACAACAACATGATCATCAATAGCAACACTCTTCGCCCACAATCCCCGACTCGTCTCCGAATCCGGATCCGCCGTATGATCCTCTAATCTGATAATCCTGCTCTGCGCCAACGAGCTCAGTGATGCCCTCGATATCGTCCGTTCATGGCGTTGCCAGAATGGTGGGACGATGCTGGAGACGGGCCGGGATTTCGTGCTCGAGGCGGCGCTTTCTACATGTGGGACGGCGTTGTCTTCCGTACTGGTGATGCCGTGTGATTCATCGTGGGTTTGGTCGTGGGTTTTAACGCTGCCATTGCCATGACCATTGGCAGAAACATTATTATCAACGTCGGAGTGCGCGGCGACGACAGGTGTCTTCTCGTGCGGGGAGGAGAGCTGCGACTGCGACGGTGGGTGTGGCTGTGGCGTAGATGCCGATGCCGATGCCGATGCCGGTGCCGGTGCGACCTCCTCAGTCGCAGGCTCCATCCATCAGATGGTGGGTTGAGACTCGCCTAGGTCCGTCGCAGGGAGCTAGTAGTAGTAGAAGAAAGCGATGTCAGCGCCAGCGTCGGGTAGTAGCTTGAATATCAGCGGTCAAGGTGGTATCAGCGGAGCAAAACATATTGAGGCCCCGCGATAGCGCATGTGCACAGTCATGCATGTGGTGACATGTATGTATGTCTCATGCGGATCGGAGCGTTGGGTCCGGTCCATGCGGGGAGGGACAATTATAGAAGGAGGGGAAGGCAAGAATCGGGGATCCGGGAGGGGGTGTTGGGGTGAAACGGGGCGAGGTGGGCAGTTTGATGTTCTAATGCCCGGTGGCACGGTGTTACAGGGGGTAAAAGTCGAGTAGGAAAGAGCACTGACCTTTGAAATAGGGCTTCCGAGTCCAAACGGGCTTGTTCAGAGTCAATCGCAAGGGTGGTTCGTCTTGTAGCTCGTGTTGAAAGTCAAACGCGGAAGGGATGGATTATGGGGGGGAGCTGTTGGGGGTGTGGAGGTTAGTTAGGTAAGCCAGCTGGTTCACAATGTATTGTCAGTATGGTAATGTAATGGTTATGACAAGACAGCGGGTCAATGGTACTCTTAATTTACAGCAAAGCCCCCTGTCATTTATCTCAAACTCGGTACTCTACTATGATTAATCTTCTCATTCATATGGAATTTCAAGGGAGGGAGAAGAGGAACCCATTATGCTGATCGTAGAGACGTCGGTGTAGCTGCCCCGAGAAGGTAAGATATGAATTTCAGTGTTGGGTTGAGACCGCATCTATAGTGAGTAGTTTTGAGATGATCCTCCTTTCATATCGCGCAAAAGATCGTCTTACTATCTCTCCCCATTTCAACGATGCTAAGTTAGCACTTTTCTTCCAGTCCCTCCGTGAAAATCCCTCAACTCAAGAATATCGCATAACACCACGCGTCTCAAATTACCTAGTCCTAGCAGCAATGGTTCTTGAATTCACAGCACAGTAAGTGCCGCCCGTTATTGCCTTCTACATCTAGAAACAGAGAGTTGCTCTATTAAACCCTAGTCACGTCATCTGAGTAACTTGATAGCGTAAATTCACCACAAAATTATATTATACTAAGCTTAAAATCATGGAAACATTCACTGTAGTCTACTTTCAGCTATTTTGATCTTTTCCACTATTCATTATAAAGGCTCGCTACACATCAGTTCTAGATTTATTAGTATGTCATCCTTAGCTTTATGCAAGTTTACTGAATACATCCCATAGACTATACTCTCCTTGTCTTTGATTCTCCTCTTTAGTAATATCGGTGCTCTATCTACTCTCGCTCATTATACTGGCGCAAGCAACAATAAAGTGGACTTCCATGGTCCTTCTGGGGTCCAGACTTTCTGGTGTCGAGATTAAATATCCGCTCTCGTTGTACAGCCGGAGGTATATCTAGCTCTGATACGATGGATAAATACAAGTGCTGAGATTTGTCACTCATATACAGGACAAGCGGAATATACGTTTGAACGCTTAATTTGCATATATACTTTAGCAACGGAGTGTAATGGACGGTTGTTAAAGCTTTATTCTTCATTGTGAACATTAATTAGCCCGGAGTTATATGAAGTACGAGAAAACTAACAACCTAGAGGAAGGTAATCAGATGATGTGTAATGGGATTGACGGTTGCAGAACCGCCGACCGTACAGTACAATAAGTTCACTCTTAGGAATCATGTGTAGGAGTTCTGGGACACAAAAAGGTCGGTTCGAATGTTAAGCAACTTAATTAAGCAAATGACGGGGTTGCAGCTTTCAGCTTAGATCCCTCATCGCCGTGAGGGAGAACTGGACCTACAGTGAATTTCCCAGGGAAAGCTCAACACTGCCCGTCACCAATTGTGCTGACCACTCGAGCTGATTCTGAGCGTGTGCGCTCAAATCTCGCAATTTCGCGAAGAGCGGGATTCTTCGTTACGTTGGTATAGTAACCAACATCCGTGAAGTCAGCAATAAAGGTATACGTGTGAATTGGTAACGATGGATAAAGTTGAACCCGATATTTGATGAGGATGTCGTAAGTACCACCCCCGCCATCAAGCGTAGCCCAGAAAAGTTCAGGGTCATTGCATTGATTGTCAATTCGGACGTCTCCGCTGGTTGTAAACACTTCCAATTCAACAGCATCGCCAGCCATCAGGTCATGTGTCGTTGTGAAGGATCCAACCCTTCACCCGGGGCTGATTCACCAACAATTCCAATCGACTCTTCTTAAACCCCCCGTAAAACTCGTATCATGACCACTGAAATAGCGGTAGGCACCACTCGCAATTACTCCGGCGTCAAGTTTACCGACATTTTGACTGTCGGGCAAACTTGAGCTTTGAAATTGGAGTGAAATCCTGTTGTTTTAACATCGTGTGTGTAAGTACTCAAAGTATTTGAGACTGAGGATCGCCCAAAGTAATCATGGCCGGTATCTTTCACACTGATGCGGATTTTGTGACATTTCGTACATTGAAGTGCAGTAGACAAGTGGTAGTTCTTCTATACTTCCACGTAGTAGGTGGCAAGTCGTCCAATTGAGCAGTTAGCATAGATGGCCTCTACTGGCTCATTTTCTAGCAATGCGCGCCCCCCCCTCTCAATCCAGGCAAGTCTCCCAATTCAACCACTTTGTTTGCCCAAGGTATTCATGGAGGACGCTATCGCCGTCATACCCCTCCACAATCTTGCAATCAACCTCATCATAGTGCGGAGAGCTTTTGTAACAGGGAACCGCTGTAGGAATGGTCTCGAAGAAATCCCCGTCAACACCAGAATTGAACCCTTGCCATTCCCGCAAAGTCGGCCAGCAATGTTGACTCGGCTGATGGTTATAGCCAGGGTCTTTAGCTGCAGATAACAACAGGCTGAGTGAGAACATAAAGGATAGGAACGCTTTTCAAGCCATGTTGATAGGGTGAAAGCTGTGGTGGGATCCTAGCCGATATATGAATGACAATAGAGTGTTGTGAGACGGGAGGCTATCTATTCCATTGAGCGAAGAACACCTTTGTGTATGCCCGCTATTTGTTTTCATCAGAGAAGCTTATAACAGGAGGGTTCAATTGGGGCATCTATCGTTATGCTCCTTCGATAATGATCGGTATGATAGACATGACTAGCTCTGACGCTAGCCAAAGAAGAGAGGGCTATAATTAGAAGTGGAACCGAGAGGTAAATGGACACTGAATAGTTTTCCATCACTGAATCAATTTCGAGGCTCGAGGAATCTGCAGTACACTCAGTGATCTGTACCTGTGAATTTTAATAATATATGCCTGGAGCGCTAGTGTTGTGGTAAAAAGTGGAGATCGAAACGATTTCCTATTTTGGCTCTGATGTGGGGCCGCTCGGTCTTCGAGCTGCGCCCCGTACACGAAAGTCAGCCTTACGCGCTGCGCTATCCCTGCCGGGGCAGGATTGGGCTAGATTTTGCAGCCATTTTAAGGCGTTGGGGTGCTGTTCAAGCCTATTTTGGTAATTTGTTCGATCCAAAGAGCCGAATGTTGATCCTGGCTGTATGTTGTCCGAGTAGCGGTTAGTGCTCACATTCACAAGCTTTACCTCTGTTACCAATTCCCTATTTGAGAAGGCGTTGTGATCTGGCGTAGGAAATGAAGGCTGATGGAGACATTTGTATCCCGATGAATTGACCAACACTCTTTTCCTACATAAACGATCTCATTCCCTGGCTGAACCGCGCATCATCCAAAAATTCCCCATACGAGTTACTCCTCACAATCAAAGGGAAAAAGAACACGACCTTACGAACGCACTTAAGCTCAAGGAGCCTGAGTATCCAAAATGACAATAGCAACCGCAGAGCATGTTGCTATTGCGGAGCTGGTCTTTTATATTCCGATCGCATTCCTGTCCATCTTTGTGGTCTTTCGGCATGGATTCTATAAGCAACTTGGCTGGATTTATCTCTGCATCTTCAGTGGAATCCGCATAGGTGGCTCTATAATGGAGATACTGAGCACGAAGAATCCCGGAAACGCCAACGATAAAGAATGGGCAATAATTTTGCAGTCGGTTGGCCTCTCCCCGCTGCTACTCTCTACATTGGGCCTCATGAAGAGGATGTAAGCTCTTTCCAACCTACAAACCCCAGAAAACCCAGCGCTGAACCTTTTATAGCTTCGACGAAACTTCTGATCGCATTCCTTCAGATCCCTTGGCTAGTGGTCACCTTGCCTTACGGGCTCTAGGAGCGGTGTCTGGCATCTTTGGTAAACTGTGAGCAAATTTGAACCCGGATTCAGACCTGCTGTCGGTCATCATATCACACGGTGTCTAACCTTGTGTTCCGTGTTGCAGTTTTTCTATATACTCAAAGAAGGCGACTGCTACTTCTTACCGAAGCAAGTCCGTTCAGCTACTTCACATTCCAGCGTTGATTGCACTTATTCTTGCAATCAGTGGTGGCACGGATCAAGCGTCATCTGACCAGTCGGACCGTGCCACTGCAAAAACGGAAACTCGTGCTGCCATTTGTTTATTCCTTTTCATCTACATTGCCACCTGCCTGTTGTGGGTCATTACCGTGCGCGATATTCACAAGATGGAAACGAGTCAAAAACGCATCTTCGTCTGTGTTTTTCTTGCCTTGCCGCTGATTGCTGTTCGATTGCTATACAGCTTGATCAGTGATTTTGGCCATAACCCACGATTCTCATTGATCGACGGGGATATCAAAATCCAAATAGCTATGGCAACTATTGAAGAGTTTCTAGTGGTATTTTTATACACCATCCTCGGTCTGTGTACCCCCCGGTCCTCTATTGCCCCTGCTGTCGGTGGAGGTATTATTCCTCCAGTGGCATACCCCATGGGACCTGATGGCGCAATTGCTGAGTGCCAGCCGTATGGCCATCGCTCTACTTATGCAAATGTTCCATATGCCGAGGCTGGAGCCCAACATGCATACAATCAGAAATATAGTCAACGAAACTGAGCATTCCAGAGATGACTTCAATTGGGTGGATAAATGATAAAACCGAGTTTTGGTATCAGAGGGACAAGAATGGGCTTTTATTTTATGTCAATTTGTTTATAGACTGGTCTCTTTTGAATGGTGTGTACTTATTCGTGCGTTTCTTTCTTTATTGGTTCTATTTTTTGCCATCCAAAGTTTTTCAACCTTTGCCATTCTTTCATATAGCAAAGCTTCTAATTCAGCTTTCATTTAGCTTTGTAACAACATCAGTCTTTTCTTCGCACACTGACCTACATGAAATGAGAAAAACATATGCTCTGATAGCAGTGCCTCTAGCTGAAAACACTGTTGGAAGACGACTCTTCTGCTTCTGGAGATGTGAAGTCTGGCGTCAGCCAGGCTCGTGTTCGCATCCCTTTGCGCAGCAGCTGTGCCATAGCCAACGCTTGATTAATTCCCATAGAATAACCAATTTTCTCGAGGCAAACTGTGATCCATTGACGAAGGTCATTCGATGCGAGACCCGAATTTGCAGCAATGAGTAGCGGCCACATTAATGTCAATCCTCCTGCTCCAGTGACCTCGAAAGGTGAACTCGACATGAATCTCCATGTATCATAGGTAGAAGATGAACTTGTCCTTGGAGAAAATTGTGGTGATTCACAGTCCGAATGCAAGGATTTTCCTGAGAAAGACCCGTTCTCTGAGATCCGGAAAGAGGATGTTTCGGAGGCAGCGGGCCTACACGCAGAACCTGGCCCCGAAATATCAGATTGACTCATATGGCCTGAACCAGAATCATCAAGCCCATGAACCTCTTCAATTCCTAGACTGAAATGAAAAGGTGCGCTTGCACATATCTCTTCTACAAGCTGACGTGCAATCTGACGACTCTGCTCAATCAAAATTTGCCGCTGTCGATGGCTTGTCTCGTCAGTGGAGGCAGAATTCGTAGTTTTCACAGTGTCGATGATTAGCTCATGTAGAAGTATTCGACATGAGCGGTAATTGTTCCACACACTGCTTGACGTGAAATTTTGATAGATATGGTAATATTCCCCCCAAAAAAGTTCACTAACTGACTTTCCGTCGGCCATGGGGACTTTCTTCGTTGTATAATGCCACTGAGCTGGAACATCCATGAACAGCGCCGTGAGTTCTGCATCCATGGTCAAGGCAGCTCGGATGATCTCGCTCGAATCCGCTATACTCCCGTCCTTGAGTGCTGCACAGAAATTGGCTAGGCGGATAACTATAAGGCCAAAATTGTCCATGATGACGTCATTTGATTGTCGATGTTGTTTGGCATCCTCTGTGAGCTCTACCAGACTAGTCGAAATGTATCTTTCCTGATATATCCTGCTAGTAGTCTGGAGAACACATCATAATTAGGTAGGTACTTCATATGAAGCGGATAGCAACAAGTATAAAGACCTACAATTTGCGAACGTAATTGGGTGAACAACCTCAAGCCCTCCGGGCGATTGAGTTGTTCAAGACCTCTGTGATCTATCAATTGTGCGGCGCCATCCATGTGCTTCATCCAGCGATCGATGAACGAGTCATCAGTACATGTCATAACCTAGTCCGGTCAGAGAGTGGTGTATTAAATAAAGAAAGTGCTCATAGGTCCAACTTACTTCAAACATGCCTAATAAAACCACTGCCGCTAAGATATCGTCTTGCTTGGATTTGATGGGGTCCTGTAATGCCTGATTTGTATGTGATAAGGCCGCAGTATATTCTCGGCGTGCTTTGAGCATCATCTGGGGGGACATCCGAATGTTAGATAGAGCAGCTAGCCCGACAGCATTAAGCGCAGAATTGACCGCGAGATTTTGTGAATCTTCGATCAGAGGCACCAGGTAAGACATGTGATCCGCACGAGGACCCCCAGACATGTAATTACAAAACAGGTAGCCTTTTGCTAGCTCTTGTGCGGGATAATGGGGCGCAGCTGTTGGAGAAGGCACATCAGGGCTGCTATGAGTGAGCGGTGTGACCCGCTCGGAGTGAGTAGTCACAATGCGCTTATTATGGGTTTGGCGTTGTGATTGTGACTTGCGAATGACTTCCTGGCTCTGGTCTCGAAAACAAGAGTCTAGAGGGTCACGATATCCAGGACATTCCACTTTGGCACGTATGCACTGTGTGCAAGACGGATTGCCTTGATCGCACTGCCGCACGCGTTAGACCCTCTCATTATTTTAGGTGAATATTGTATTTTGTCCTTCCGCTAGCCCCGAATCTGGGATGATCTCACCTTCAAGCGACGACCGCGACAACGCTCGCAAGCAGCACTCGGCTTCCCGCGATATACCATAGATGGTAATGTTGTGAATCAATTTTGCCAAAGCTAGGTAGATTCCTAGTTAGGAAGTTGTTGCGCGTGCCTACGATCACACAGACTCGCTGACAAGGTTCCCGAGGTAGGATGTAGGCAGAAAAGCTCTTAAGAATAGGGTGGAATAGTATTAGGCAACCTGTTCGACGTGGAACGAACGGAATGACAATGGATTTTTATTTCGCCTCAAGAACGGGCTAGTCTGCGGTCTGTGGATCTGCCGTGGCTTGCAATGCTATGAGTGGCTACTACTAATCTTTCGCCCCGCGATTCGAGTCTTACGAGACGTGACACTGGAGGCGGACACCTATGGGACTCCGTGTTTTAGTTGTCTTAGCCTTACCGGGTGACTGTGTGTTTTAAGCCTATCACTCCAATGATAGTCAATGTTCACAGCTCGTATTTCCTGAGGCTATCGCCCATGACTGTCCGAGCTGTGTACCTTTGATCCAATTTTGACGCCCAAGAGCGGGAACTACTTCCCGTCGGTACCCGCTTCGGTTTTTAACCCTGCCTACGTATAGTAGCCACACAGGTCCTCAAGCAAGCGGTTACATCTAGTCAACTCGCTTGAAGTGTTCGATAATTCGTCTTTCCAGCAGAGTCAATACAACGGAATATAGAGAATGTGATAGGAGGAGAGGAAATTTACTACTTCTAGATGAACTAAGTTGATAAGGTAGTTTGGTCGGCAGAAAAGCAAGTGGGGCATAAGGCTTGTTCTCAATACTCTTGAACGCTGACGGTATTTCTCAACAATTTGTTGACACGAAATGCTCAAGTCTCATATATTCAAAACAGTCAAGACATGCGCGCCGTTGATCTGCGTGTCCCTTACCTTTCTCTCTGGTACCTGTTATCTATGCATCGACAGTAATCAAATAATCACCAGTCCAACGAAAAGTAAATTAATTGTGGCCCTTGGATGATGTCACCAGGAATTGCCCAAAAAGGAAACTCCTGCGCAAGAATCGGCAAATCGCTACAGATTCCCACTAAACTTCAGTACTATAGCACTCTTAGCGACTTTGCGTAGATATGACCAAATATTTATAAAGCGCTTACAACGCCAGTGAGGGTTCTTTAACAACCATCAGTCCTGTCAACTACACAACAGTATCATCCTCATATTCTCGCGATGTCAGAAATAAGGACAATCATGTTCATTCCCGGGGCATGGCACAACCCAGACTGCTTTGATCCGGTCATACACCGTCTCGAAGCCGCAAATTATAGGACACTAAAAGTTCACCTACCTTCGGTCAACCCTCCAATTCATCATCACGATTTCACCGCAGATGTTTCGCAAATTCGCGCGGAAATTGAGAAGGCTGTCGATAATGGATGGGAAATTCTTATCGTCGTCCATTCATACGGTAGCTTGCCGGCAAATGAAGCGATTCGGGGGCTAGACATTGCTACACGTCAAGAATCAGGCTTGAAAGGAGGGGTGGCCCACCTTTTTATCTGCTGCTCCTTCATCATTTCCGAGGGGCAGTCTCTGATCAGTGCTTTTGGGGGGGAAGGATTACCATGGTTCATGGTATCGGATGACCAACTCGAAGTTCAACCAGCGACTCCAGACAAGATTTTCTACAATGACTGCAATGAAACTCAGGTAGAGAATGCCGTGGCAGCTTTGAGGCCCCACAGCTACCAAACATTCTTTAGTCAGTGCACATATGCGACATGGAGAAGGATTCCCAGTACTTATCTATACTGCCTTCGGGATGCAGCCATTCCAATATCAGTGCAGAAGATGATGGTTGAAATTACTGCCAAGGGATGTGATATCAAGACGAGCACGGTGGATGCATCACACAGTCCTTTCTACAGTAAGCCAGATGATCTGAGCGCCGCCATCCGACATGCTGCAGGAGAGTGGCATCAGTGACTCTTTTCATTTGGCCATGATGAGCGAGGGTAAATTCCTGCAAAGTCGGGCAGTCGAATTATCTCCCTATGATCCCACAGCCATGCTGATGTTAGTTGCCATAAGTATTGTGAATAGGACAAAAGAAATGAAAAAGAAAAAACTTGTTTCTTTGGGTTCAATCTCCAAAAAAAATTCCCCGGTCACCATTTCAGGCGCCTTTCGAAACAGCCTCAAGAGTTTTGTCCTTTAAAACCCGGTGGACCACGTAAAAACGTCTTGAGAATGTGGCTTACGATTGCTGAATTCTCGATGTGGGGACTTCGGAGCCTAGGAAACCCAAAGTGGAGTAAAGCTTATCTTATCTGTGTCTGAGTACTCCGTGAAGTCACGTATTTCTACTTTGGGCAAGTGTTTCGACGCTAGTGAGTCAGCCGCATTCAGCGTGCATCAATAATTTACGAAGTACGGTTGGCGATCAAGGACACTGGGAGTAAGTGGCGTTCTACATGAATTCAACGGCAGGATCCAATGTCACACTACATTACGGCCCAGAAACCTGGTAAATTAGGCTACCAGCCTCAATGAAAACAGACTTTGATTTGACCAATCTGGCCCCACGCCTCTAATGGCTCATTTCCTATACGGGTAGTACTTCCTTTTTGATGATTCAAGCTATGCGGACTGTCTACAAATTACAAGTGAACTATATGCAAATCTCTTGCAAATCGAAATAAGCAGAACACATGCGATTTAAACAACCCACAAAATCCCCCTTCCCTTCAACACTCTCCAAATTATCCTTGTGCTTACTGTCCATTTGCTGCGGCACAGCGAACTGAAGAATCGAGGCGTGATGTTGCCGGCAGAGGAGAGATTGCAGACGGAAGATATCTGGAGGGAGTATTCGAATGTAGGTTTGATATCCCAATTTGGATGTGTCGGTGCCTAGTTGGTAAGATGCGTATGTAGGGTGGGTGGTATCTAATCAGTATGCAAGACGCTCACTGTCATAATGACAACATGAAGTTCAACATAAGTTATATTATAATCTGCTAATTACAGTTCGAAGGCTTCAACGACTTATCGAGGCCTGAATTTTGGGAATGCAACTAGTTGCGAGGTCGGCTCCACAGATCATTAATAAACCGAATTACATGTGTCCAGGGGCCAGCGGTAGCAACAAATCACTTTCCTGACTTCTAATTTTACTGAATTTGGTGACGAATGCGATCTCATTTCTGGCTTACAGTCGTAGAATGATCAGTGTCCAACATTCCCAAGACAACACCACCACCACACTCACCGTATTGTATTCCTGTCTCAGAAACTCGTATTGCTACCACACTTTTGGCGCAGCAAATCAATCAATTTGCCAAGGTTCATCGGCCTACCCCGACTTACAAGCACTCCCTTCGCGTTTATAATTATTCAATCTACCTTTCAATTAGATGCAAAATACAACAGCTCACGTATAAATTTTACATACTTTATCTCTAGATCATAACTCAACATCTTGCAGTCTATCTTTCCCCGATTTTCCCTACATGCTTTCTTCGTTGAATGCAACGATTTCGAAAAATTGACCTGTCTCATCGTACCTATTTATCGCAGTATCCGAATAAAAAGACGTTCCTCAGACGACCGGGAGATTTATGAGGGACCATGGGCATTCACCCATTGTACTCGACTTATCGCCTGCCGTATCCGGCTTGTGTCTGCGACTGGTCGTTTAATGAGTTTCTCCAGTAAGCCAGCGCCTCTGAAGAGGCTGGTCTAACAATGAGCTGCCAGAGTTATGAGCGATTGTCTTCCAGTGATATGTTCAAGTTTTGTGAGCTTACCCATTTGAGCCCCCCTTCTAGAGAGTCAAGGTTCTTGTTCTTCTTGCCTTTCGTAATGTCCTTCTCCGCTTTTTGCATTTTCTTTTGGTTGGTTCGATTGGCAAGGGTTCGACCAAGCATGGCAGCTGGGTCATTGCGACCATTCTGCTGCAACGGAGGCAATAATAGAGAAAGAGGAGCAATGAGATCACCGAAAAACGCTAGTCTTTCCTCTGGTGATATACCAAAGGAATTGGTTCGCGGACCGGGCGGCGCGGCCAGGCCGACCGAAGCTTCGACGTCTTGCGTCTTCCCAATACTTTATGATGTTAGAATACGGACCGAAGGCGCATTAGCCAACGGGACAGGCTCTTACCATATTTCCAGACCCCTCGGGAGAAATACCTGCAGATTAGCGCTCGAGAGAACCCGAGCGACTGCGGATGCATGACCGAGATGTGTGCCTAGTCCAACGCCAATCTGCCCGACCATGAGACCAATCCCAGCAGCGCCAGGTCTGAAGAACAACGATGTTTCAGCGAATGCAAGGCTGACTATTTGTGATCAGGGGGTCTTACAGGAACCAGCCAGCAATATTCGCTCCTTTCTGAAAAATTTGATTCTCCGGATTGGGAATGATGGCAACGTTGATGGCATCAACTAACCCGATGAAAGCCTCTTCCGAGACACCGTAGCGGCCAAGGTCAATCGAATATCCTCGAAGGAAAGGCTCCCCGTCCCCGTAGCCAATCTGAGGTAGTGCCAATGGGCGAAATCTGGGTTCCCCAAATTGTGCAAGGTCTGCGACGCAACCCATATCCTGTGGCTGACTATCATAGAACTGCCCCTCCATGCCACCAGATGCAGGAAGTTCGTAACGAGGAGGTTCGTGTGAATACTGGTACCGATCATTATTGTGCCTCCCCTGCATCGGGTCACGAGTTGACCGGATGGCTGGCACCTGATATCCGGTGCCGGAAATGTTTCTTCTGTCGTTGTAATCCTCGTAAGAATTGTATCGTTGGCTAGGGGATCGTGATCGTGATTGCTGATGGACCAAAGATGAGAATCGACCGCTGTCGCGGTTGCTGCTCTTGATAAAAGGTAATGCTGGTCCGGACAAGCCATTATTAATTTGATTGGCACCCAGTGCCGAGCCGATGGCATCACGCAGTAAACCCATGGTGTAGATATTTAGATATCAGGAGCACTGGTGTTATTGTAAATGGGAGAGCGAAAGATCTGGACTGCTTATTAGAATTGATCCATGATCTACGAGATGCTGGTATTTATATACACTGTGTGATTGTTCGGGCGAAATAATCCCCCCTGAGCTCCGCCACATCAAATATTCATCAAGAGGTGCTCCCCCTTCTGTATCAGGTAATCGTTTCGACCTAAATCTACGAACTAGCCGCGCAGGCGAGAACGCAACATACATTTTGTCATATCTCAGCATGGAACGCCCGAGTAAAGAATTAGCGCCCAAATGAATTTAATTTTTCAGGAAATTAAGTCTAAGATGTAGTCCCATTTTAGGAACACTGGTCGTGCAGCCTTTCCAGTAGAAAGCGGTTCAGAAAATATGGGTGGGTCCCTATGCCAGTGATTTAAAGTTTGGTCCAGGTTAGGTAAGAGTTGAGTTTTGCCACCTTAGTAGTTGCCGCTCCGAACGGATTGCTGAAAACATTGGGTTATTGCCACCGATAGACGGCATTATTCAGAACGTGAATCTAAACTTATCTTGGATCGAGTCTTTCAAATTGCCAGGCTTCTATAATAATCGTATCATAATTCCCTGGGCGCAACCTATGGTCTTAGATCATAATGGCATAGCTCTACCGCAGCACCGCAGTGGGAGCTCCGCCGCGCATTCACTATTAGCTAGCAATCCTTCATGTTGTATGAGCAACGGCATACGATATCACACTAAACTATAGCTACTAGAAAGCTCTTCTTATACATATTTCTTAGGGCGAAAGCGAGTACCGAGAGAGGATAAAAATTTCGAGCAATATTACTTTCAAGTTCAATTTAATTTACTCAAACTTTAGATTATCTTTTTCCTTAGAAGATATGTTATAAAGGTACTCGAAAATTTTTAAAAATGCATTACTTTGCAGTCACGAGATAAGAGACTGTTTGCTGTGTTTACACTAAAATAGATACCTATAGGTTACCCATCATGGGTTATGGGTTGTAGAGGAAGAACCCAAAATCCATGATGGGTTAGGTTGAATACGGGTTGGTTTCGGGATCTGATGGATCCCGTCGAGGTCTAGGAGCCCTAAAAGAGATAATAAGCAGTACGGCCAGCATCGGAGATCAAACAGCAGAGATGCATCACGAGATCGAAAAAACTAATCGGCCTAAGCGTTAGGGTGGCGATCAGGTTGCTTAGGGCGCTGCTTATTTTCGCTCCGTGGGCTACTCAGGGCGGCGAGATAATTGACTCAGTTTATGCTTCGGGAGCCGATCATTTTCCGAGGCGGCATTTTTACTGTTACCCAGATTACACATCCAAGTCCGCGAATCAGCCAAATATAATGAGTGAGTATATTTCATGCCGGTCAGGCTGTTCTACCTAAGATTCATCTTCCGAGGAAGTGGGGAGGGATGTCTCTTGAGAGAGCATCCGTACAACAGCTAGGCAGACATTTGATAAAGCCCGTTCAATAAACTGAGCCAGCTTCATGCTCCTCGAAACAGCTGCCACGGAGACAGGATTGCTTCCTGGTGGGTCGCTATCAATTTGCAAGTTGCCGACACTTGCTTCCCCATTTTCAAGGATATCTGCGTTGAGATGTCAGCAAAGATAAAGGGAATGATATTTTTAAAATGAAAGAACATACCTAGCAGCCTTTTGAAAATTGCATACTTGTGGAGTTCCCAAACAAGCGTTTTGACTCGTATCAGCTCGGGAGTTGTGTCAGGTGCAACCACTTTGAAGTTCCACGGTCGAAATTCCTCGGTTAAATCAAGACCTATCGAGAAAAAGCGTGATGAGCGATTTTGATCTGTCGTGCTTACAAAGAAAGCTCAAATTACTCACTAGGAAAAGTCTCTGATCGGGATTCGGTGCCGACGATCTTGTATTTTGCCGTTCCTTGTTCTCTCCTGGAGGGCTCAGGGCCAATGAGTGCCGCAAAGTAGATGGCGATAGGGTATTTCCAGTCAGGTGCAACGTGTTGTAGAATTTCGTGGATGGCCTGCATGCGATCTCCCAGCCCCGTCGAAGAGATCGATGCCGATCCAGTGGCCGGCCAGATGGTGTTGCGTAGTCGACTGACTTCTCTCACCCATTCCGGCTTACGTTCTCTCCGGCCATGATCTAACTTCGCAAAGTGAGGCTGTATACGAAGCAATCGATCTCGCTCAAACAGCATCTCGGCGGTGAGCACCTGACATTTGTTCTCGATTTTCAGGGACCCCTGCGAAAGATATTCCCCAAAGTACATCTGAGGCCGGTGGCGCAGGGTCCAGAAATCTTCCAGTTTATAGTTGTAGTCACGGAAGATATCAACCAAATCCAAATCGCGCATGAATGTTCCCTTGGGAAATTTCATCGTATCAACGGCGTATAGCTTGATTTCTGCAAGAGGTGTTCCATCTTTGTAGTGGCGATAGTAGATATACTGGATGGCGAAGAGTAGTGAGCTGGTCCAGGAGATAAAATTATCACCATGATTGTGGGGGTACCACCGGAGATGTGAGTTCAGCGTTCGAGCCACGTTGCTTCGTTTCTCGTCATCTAGGTTGAAGAAGATGTCTTCCATGGAGGAGGGCGTGGTCTGACAGGCTGCCTCCGAACGGACCCATTTCTCGTTCGTGGTTCCAGCAGACTTGGGCGTGGCAAGGCGGAAAAGGAAGCGAGGAATATTATCCGGGACTTCCTCATCAATTCCGCTATCTGGCGGAGGGGTGAAAAGAAGCTGCTCGGGCTCTTGAGGCTCATCACCCAAGCAAGTACTCCCCATTGCTCTGCTCAGACTTTCCATGATGCCGAATTTATCACAAGTTTCAGTCGTCGGTAAACAAGAAGTTCAAGATAAGTGATCACAGATACAGTATAATTGAGTCCTCGAATGAGATAAAATAAATCTTTGTGTGATGATTGCTGAGCTGTCTATCGGCACTTATCGACACTGGGCTTTGAAAAGCTCAATAGATGAAGAGACGTTAGAATTGATGGATCAAGTAGGTTTGACGCCGTAAAACGAAATGGCAGACGTCGGTAAGCCCTTATATACACAATCATCAATCGCTCACAAATCTAGCAAGCAACATATTTGCATACACCAGGGCAATGAAGTTTTGCTGTTGGTAGCCAACACCCCATGACGAATCTGTTTGATTGGCTTAGAACCGCTGAACTGTAGAGGGCGCTACGCCTCAAACTGTGCTCGACCTCAGCCACAATCGAGAAGCCTATAGATTGTGGGACTCAGATCGATTTGAAGAGAGTATGCGGCTCAAAATTTGCATAGCCTTGACATTGTAGTCTAGATGTTAATATTTGTATAGCATGCACGTGTGGCACAGTCAACATTACGGTTGGTCCATGGGGCCAACCTGGTTGAGCACAGCGAAAAGCTCTAGGCAACGGCCAGCGCATGAGTCAGTGGACAATAGAAGATAGTGAGCGTAGGTCATCGTGACGGAATACTATTTCGCATTGACTGGAATACGGCTGGGGTATATTGTTAGCGTACTGCGGCTACTGCTGAACAAGTCCACTGTCAGATCAAGAGCCTACAACGAGAGTGCTCTGCGATGCTAACACGAGGAACTCTTTCACGGCATCAAGTTCTTTAAAGTTTGAACATATGTAAAATGTGCTGGGAATCAGGAGATGAGAATTGTCTCTAGCTCTGCAAAAAGATTCGATGCGGGGTCGCTATCGGAAGATCTGAGGTTGTATGAGAAAGGGTGGCTAAGCAAGCCGGCGGTAGGAGAACGGACCGCATCACTCTGTCTTCGTCATCGGCCAGACTTTTTCGCTGATCAAGTATTCTGTTATGTTCAGATTAAATTCTGCCGTTATATATATGGCACCCTTTCTCATTTATCGGATATTATGCGAGAAGAGATATTGTAAAAATGAAACATAAATCACCGGGCGGCACCGACTACGAAGCTGAAAGAGGATCAGATTTCCGACCCACGCTCAGAGTAATTTCAAGTACAGTACTCCGTATGACAGTCATGTACAGTATTTTTCTGTGATGAGTACAGAGTGCCGAGGACTATTGTGGGCCAGCCCCTGATTGGATGGTCTGACTGTCCGTGGAATGGAGCCCAGCATGCCACTCTCTCATGCAATTCGCATTGCACCTCCTCTTCCAATCCATGCTGATTACATTAATAACAGTTCATCTGCTGCTCACATCACTCTTTCCAAATGCAATATGATCACACCGACTTTCCCACTCCCATTCCCTCTATCCCGCCGTCCGAAAGGGCCAGGAGAATGATTCTCCACAAAAGCCCCAAACCGCCAAATGCCACCAGCTCCAAGCCCCAAGAACCCAACTAGTCCCAACTCAGTTTAGCGTGTTCGATCGGCCGAGCTACTAAAAGTGAGACATCCCTTATCAAGTGTGTCTTTTTTCGACACTGTGGCGGACACTACAGTAGTACGGAGGACGCTGGACCTGTTTTTGCCTCGTTGCAGCGGGGACCGGTCGGCGAGTCAATGATGGGCATGATGACTGCACATGCAGGTGTTCAAACAGCGACACTTTTGCCTCATTGAACTTCGTGCGGTGGCATAGCTGATGGAGTTCGTGAAAAGGGGGAAACGAGAAAAACTCAATTTTGATTATCAGAGCCGATATCCCCGGATCGACATGACCTGTCCACCGCCTTGGGTCTAGAGCTTAGGAGCTTGCGAAGCTCCCCCAAACAAGGTGTTTTGCAAGTGATACGATCGACGCGGGGTTTCTTGAGGCGCAATGGACATGGTCGACAGGGTACAAGAGCCATGCAGAGACCAGTCGGTACCCAGATTCTTTATCGGGGTCAATTGCCGTTTGACGGACTCTGGACAAATCATGCAACCGCGGTACTACACTCCACAATTGATTGCGCTAGTGATCTGCCCGGGCCACCGCTAGTCCCAGGTCGCTATTTCTGGTCGACTCGCTAGACCCTGATAGGACCCTGAGATGGGACTCAAGGCAAGACCGGAAGGCTAAGGGAAACTCTAGGACGTGAAAGGAGACAGCCGATGCCAGTCTTTAGTATAATTTAGTCCACTCCGGAGACTGGAAGTGTTGATGTCCTCGTGATCGTCCCGGGACCATTGCTGCTCCACTTCCAGTCTCCTTGCATTTTTATTTCTCTCTTTCCTCTTTATCTTTTCTGCTCTCCTCCAGCCTCTTTTCTGCTTCTTCTGCTTCCTTTCTTACCTGTCAATCGTTCCATCTGTCGCTACAAGACCCGCTTGCATTGGATCTGCCTTGTGCCCGTCTCCTCTGTCCTCCATTCCTGCCTTGGTTCTCGAAGCAAGCTCAGGAATTCCTGCCCTGCCTGCACTGTAAGTTTGACGATCCAGACACGGCCCTCGATCTTCGCCCTCTTCGTTCCCTCCCTTCATTCCCCCTTGTGCCCGATCTGTCTATTTTTACCCTCGTGCGTGTAACAACTCGATCTACATTGCAAACAACCGGCCTGGGCCATTGCTCTGTCATCTGTCATTGCCTGGACTGACATTGATTCCTGCTGGTCCTATCTAGTCATCCCCCAGTATCCCCATATCAAAGGCCTACCACCACACCACCCTCCTCACCACAAATCAACCATGCTGTCGAATCTGCTGCTGGTCCTGGCCTCGACGGTTGCTCTGGTGAACAGCCAGTCTTCCTCCACCATCGATCCCAACTCGGTGGATATCAAGACGCGTCGTAAGTCCTCCTACCCCTACCCTGCTTCATAGCAATACCTCCTCAGTCTCATGCTGGACCCGAGTACTAACATTCATCAAAGAATACTGGTGCGCTGCTCAGAAATCCGCCTGTCCACTACTCTGCCTCCAAATCGCCTCCGGAGTCCCTGAGAGCAACAACTGCAGTGCGGTAAGCTATACTTGAGTTCCCTCTTCAACTCATCCATTCTCCAGTACTAAACAATCCCCCTCGTTCTAGGAAACCCTCACCTACAACTGTGTCTGCAGCAACGGCATCTCCCCCAACGCCTCAGAGTACTCCCAGACCCTGCCGTACTTCATCTGTACCGAAGCCAACAACCAATGCGTTAACGCCTGTGGCGATTCCGCCTGTCAATCCAATTGCCGCACTGCCAACCCCTGCGGTGCTCAAAACCCACCCCGTGTCAACGTCACTTCTACTTCTGCCACATCATCCATGGCCGCTACTAGCACTGCTGCTAGCACTGCCGTTCAAACCACCGAGGCTACCGGTGCAGCCCCTCGTGGTGTCTCGGTTGAGATAAGCCAGGTTTATGGATTGTGTGTGTTGGTTGGAGGTGTTGTTGCCGGCTTCGCGGTGTTGCTGTAAGCCATGATCGTGATGGGACGAAGGCCTGGTGTGGATAATTGACTGCACTACTTGACCGACTCGCTATCTTGGTGGATGTTGACGGCGAGGAGGGGCTTTTCCTAATGATTTTGATTTGAGTTCGATTTAATCCTGGTCATGGTGTTTATTTCTCGGCTGGACTCGTGGACATTGTGTCTCCTTTTCTTTTTTTTTCTTTTTCATTTGCATCGGCATTGAGCGTTTTCGTACAACTTCAAGCTTGCATTAATGGGATCGGTATCTACTGCAATCTAACAAGTGACACTGACATTTATGCTCACAAAATAATTTGATTTGTACCGGGGTATCGCTTCGGAGCCGTTGGCAAGCATTCATCAAGCTCACAATTTCTGAAACATGCTCTTATTTGTTAGGGAACACGAAAAAGCCCTACTTCTCACCTAATTTATATCTTACTCGCCCGAAGTACCGTACTATCCATCCGTTGCCCCTCATCATCCTGCTCTGCAACCTCCAAAACCGGGAATTTTACCGGCATTATCCGCCGAGGCGTCGAGCCGGGTACTACAGCGTATTTTGAGAAATCGGTGACACCGCATTTCTCACGGAGAAAGTCCTCGTCAGTATCGAGGAGTCCGTTTACTGTGGCAGCGGGGGCGCGGAGCATAGCTAGAATTGCATCGGAGAAGATTGTCTGCAAGATAGAATATATCAGTATTTTGAAAACAATTGGTCAGAGGGGTTCAGTTGTGGGGGATTTGGCGTACCGGCTTCCGAAGATCCTTTTTATAGGATTTATCGTCGGATTTGTTGAATTCTGTCGCGGCGGATTCGATGGACTAGATACCACATGAGTTAATGTGACTGATATCGTGCGGGGAGCAGAACAATTGTGCTTACCACAGCAGGCCAGATTCCAGTAATGGCCATTTCATTCCGCTCCTGACGAATGAAATCCATCGCTAGACCCTTGACCAACACACTCATTCCCACCTTTCCTGTACGCGGACACCGATGTAAGCCAACCATCCACACTCTCAAACAAGGATACGAATTGCAAGGGAAATATGAAATACATACCCATGGCATACGCCGTCTTCCCCCTAAAAAACCTCGAATAAATCGGCGGACAAACAACCACAATCCTGCCTTTCCACTGCCCACCCTGCCCAAAAGCAGGCAAAGCAGCCTGAACAGTCGCATAGAGGCCCTCAGGGTTGACCTGCTGCATAAGCTTGAACCTCTTCAGCGGCGTATTCTCGACAGAAGCCCACCATATCGCGCCGGAGTTATACACCAGCACATCCAGGCGGCCGAAGACGCGAAGGGTTTCGTCGACGGCATTTTGGATTTGTTGCGGGTCGCGGACGTCGACGACAACTGTTGCAGCCGTGTGGCCTGCCAAGTGGATTTCGCGGGCGACCGTTGTTATTGTGGAGGCGCTGGAGTTGGGATCTGGTGGGAAGGGGGCTGTGCTTTCTGGAGCTGAGGCGGATTTTGCCGCTAGCATCACTATATAGATCGAGGTTGTTAGAGTCTGATATTTTGGAAGCAAGGTAGTATGCATGTGGCGCTGGAGGTACGTACCCGCGTAGCCATTGCTGGCTAGGTCGATTGCTATCTGACGACCTATACCACGCGAGGCGCCAATTATGAGAGCTACAGATTTCGTCGTTGCCATTTTGCTGGGATATCGGTATTTTCTTGCGTTGTTAGTTGTGAATGTAGTTGGATGCGGAGATATTGCGGGGGAGCTATGCCAGGGTTTATAGCTGGTTCGTGGGTGCGACAGTTTGAATCAAGTGGTGGGTGGTTCGCGATACCCGGGATTAATGATCAAAGATTATTCATCGGAATGTTGCAAGACTACACGGTCCGCGGATGTAATTGGCGTTGGAATTACGCCATGAGACTCCAGGTTCAACCGCATTTTATTTCGTGATTACTACTCACGGTTCCGAGGCTTGGGAGAGGCCGAGGTAGGAATTTTGATGCCTCAGGCACCATATTTAGAAAGGAACTCAATGCTCATCCCCCTCCATTACTTTAACTATTTCTCTTCTTCTCCAATCAACCAATATTTACCTGATAGCTCGCGTAGCTCTTATTCGTCCACTTGCATACTTTCTTTTTAGCCCGCTTTTACGCAACGTTCGGGCATTCGATGGGACACATTTATTGCAAATTAACTCATGAGATTCCGTATCTAAATCAATATAATGAGTGAACGAAAACGTTGCACACACCCCCATGAATTATGCCTTAATAATTTCCCTCATGATGCTGCGGTGAGTTAGGCTCAGTGGGTGGACTTGGTCCAGAATGCCATGTAGGCGCTGGAGGTTATCCAACCAACGCTATTGCTGGTTGAACAGCGTACCTACCACTGACCATTGCTAAGTTGTGTGGTCCTCCTCAATCTCGGCTATGAGGTCTTTCATCATATTCATATTGTATTTCATGTCTTTTTCATTCTTCATAGGCCATTTTCTTCGTGATTGAGCGCTTTTTTCGTTGATGTGATGGCCTCGGTCTTGATGATCCCCCGCGCACATTGCCACGAGCTGCATCGCTCAAATTGTCGATTTCAGATGCAGTTGGCGCAGGTTCTAAGGTAGGATTCGTTCTTATGCAGTTACATGCCCTTTTTTACTAACTCATCAGTCACTTTGGTTTCCCCTAATTATTGAAGTACCTGAAAGGAGCAACATACTCAGGGAGCCCGTCCCTGCAGACAGCTATCTCGCCGACGTTCATTGGTATTCATCTATCCCTGGAAAAAGACTGCCGTAGATTTAACATTGACCCAGTGATTGCCAAGTATCTCATTCTAGCGTCTGCCTCCCACGAAGTAACGCACGTGAGTCGTAAGCTCCCGGACCGGTTCCTTATTCAACAGCATCGGGAGCTGGCCCTTTAGGGTTCCCCTTCTGCAAGCAACTTTGAAAGCGTAAACCTCAAGTCAAACGGTGTCTACTTATAGGGACCGTACTTTTCGAGCCTTTAACCAACTATTGGTCGCTGAGTCTTCCAGGATTGTTGACATCTTTGGGTCACATGGGAGTCTACCCCGCTCCGTCGGCTCTTCAAGACAAATAATCAATGATTCGACTTTTTAACCTCAGAGTCTGAATATCAAGAATCCTGAGTGAGAAAGTTCCGCATTCATCATAAACCACTAAGGCCATGTTTGTTCGAGAGAGAGAGAGAACCAGCAAGCTGCACAAGACAAACTCAGACAGAACCGAGCCTAATGCACGTGCCCATAGTGGTGTAGCACTTTGAGACTAACTTGTTATTGCCTATCTCCACATCGTTTGGTTTAGCCGCAGCAGTAACACCGCCGAATTTAATATATATTACCTTTAGATTGGCCTAGAAATTTTCTACTCCGTCGTTGATCAGAGTTGGGCGTACTTGTCAGCAACCAGTGCTAGGCAGTGCTCCTAACACCTACAACGTTTGATGTTCGATAAACAACCCGCAATCCATCATTTGCGCCAACTCGGCCGGCCAGGGCACAAAGATGCTTTCAAAATACCTCATCATAGGACTGACACTCATTTTCTTCTACTACCTATGGCCCTCGAGCGTACCATACGAAATCCATCGAATACCGTTATCGAAACCATCAATAGGCATTTCTCTCACGGCTTCATATGGGTATGGTGCTACTCACCATGATGAATATGAAATCACACTCATAGACATATCGCAGGACTATATCCCTTCGACACTCCGACGGTTCATTCGAGGATCTTGGTCGTGTCGAAGGGGACTCCAGCTATATGGAAATGATAAGGCGACTCTCGTCACGTGCCGCGTGCCATCCTAGGTACATATCCGAAAGCGAACTTTTTCCTAAAATACAACCTCTTCCACCATATTAATCCAAATAGTCCCCCCTACTCTTCAATGGAAGATATGTGGAACGACACGCCTCGACAAGCATGGCGATCTTTCCGCAAAAAGTTAGGCCTGGCAGCATCTCCAGACGTCCAAATTATGAGCGAGCTAGTCAAAAACCTCCTTTCTTTATGCAAATCCGCCACACTTCCTTATGTTGTGATAAGCTACCCGGGAATTGCGGCACTTTACAAAGAAGATATCAATGACGTGGCGGACTACCTAGGTCTTCCAAAACTCACGGGCCTTTACAGACACCATCCATGGGAAGCTTACGCTGCTTATGCGGGCCATGGGCTAGGTTTATGTGAGCACCTTGAGGAGGATCACTGCAAAGATGAGGGAAAACAACTGCCGGTGCACGAAACACTCCTGGTTGAATATACCGATCAAGCCCTTCTACTGCACACAATACTTTTGATGACAGCAGTGGATGTGAATATGGGGTCCGCTGACCCTCATGCAATCGCTTCTTTTGAATTGGGTGCCAATTCACGGGTCGATAATCATGCATCGCGCGTGGCAGAATTCGTTTACCAGTTCTTAAGTCCTTGGTATAAAGGTCCACTCCTTCCCGGCGAGCTCTTGGTTATCATGACGGGATTCATGGATGACGCTATAGAGGAGGCTATTCGAGAGGCGGCGGAGAGAGTAGTACCGAAGGCTGAAATTCTTGTATCCAATTCTGAGTTTATTGCTTCCAGGGGATCTGCGGAACTTGCCTGGAGAGTGAATGTTATGCAATTCTCTTGAGCTGCCTTTCGAAGTGTCAGTGTGGATGTGCTCTTCATGAACTCAAGATGAAGGGACAACGTGGCAATAGAAGATTCACTGTTCCATTTCCATTGTAGCATGTCATCATACTGTAGGTGGCGGTACTAGCGGCATCTTTGATCGATTACATTTATCGAAAAGGCAGTCTAAATGGCAATGCAGCCTTAAGAGTGATAAGAAGTGGTATGTCATCCCGGTGATTTGAGATCATATACGTTCATATCACGGTAAAAAGCGCTGGCAGGTAGGGGATACTTAAAGGCAGATACTGCCGTATGGTATCCGCTTTTAGAAAACCGTTAGTTGGCCCGGGATTCCAGTCTTAAACTCACCAAAGACAAAGGTTTATTGCATGTTGAGAAAAGGATGTAGGCGCTAAGATTGAGTTCAGCTTAGGCTCCAAGTAATGTTAATACTAATCTGATGTCTGTCCCGCCGAAATTTACCAGAGTAGAAAAAGTAACTGAAACATGCCTTATCAGCTTACACTCGAGTGATTAAACCAGTGCAACACGATATTTATACGTTAAAATGCGAAAGATAGTAGCCAAGTATGTTTTAAGATTACCTGCACGTAAATTCCAGGCTCTGCGCCTATATAGAATACTCACCTGTAACACAGCGAACTAGGGATCAGAGAAGACTGGGGACGATTGAGCGTACCTGCTTGGGTGATATCTTTCTAGCAAACGCGTTAGGTTAGTGAGTAGGAGCATATATAGTTATCTTCCTATGAACTAATTATCAGCTGCTTAGAGCGAACTATAGGGTGTTATGGCCAGAAAATAAGGGGTTTCGCAAATCGGGTGACCTGGTGGACTTTCACCGGGTCGCCCAGTAGTATTTAGCAGGAATTAGAGGTGTCCGGCTCTCGTGCGATTTACCGGGTTCCAACCTGCCCCAAAATCTGTAAATCTCACGAGAGTGACGGACTGGACCATCCGCGGCCAACCTTAGCTATCGTGTCTGGCGTCCTGACTTCCCTCCGATGAATATTACGAGTTCCTCACCAAGTACATTTTTCAAAGGAATTAAGATTGCCAATGTTTTTCAATATTACCATAGTGATACGTAAGACTAGGAAGATGAATGCCACCTTGTGACATAGAATAATTATGGAGCCAAGCAATATAAGCTATTGGCTAGTCAGACAAGATCCAATTCAAGATTGATTGTAGTCGATCCCGCCAGTCATTAAGCAAAAAAAATAGCAGGCTTCCCGGAAGAAACTCATGTGACCCAAAAAACAAAATAGAAAAAGGGCAGGGAGAGTCCCTCTTGTAAAGAACTTTCTTATACCGGTGCCATCAAGTGCGAGAGGATGCATATTGCATCTTCGGCTGTCATATCCGGTCCCAGTTGCCCTCCCTAGGCTAAGGTACGATGCAGTGCGAGGAGGAGGCGATCACGACTAGCCAGCTCACAACAGGTCAAAGTTTTCTCATCCCCGGAGCGACAGCGCCGCTTAAGCCCTTTTGTAAATCCACCCAAACAATTCTGCCCATCCTTCCGACTTCTCTCCGGATCACCAGGGTATTGACCATCATTTGGTTTGGCATAGACGCTATCACTAGGCCCGGCATTTTTTTCATCCTCAAGCTCTGAACGTGGGCTTTTTGTACCCCTGTTGAGACGATTGACGCTTCTTAGGAGAGAATCATCGTCATCGTAATCGTCATCATCTTTCAAATCATCGCTTGTGTAGAGGTCCTTCAATTCTCGAAGCTGTCTCTGGATCTCCGGGTCAAGCAACTTGACTTGCAAGGTACCTAGGATGATAAATGCCCAGCGGATTGAGTACATTGGTTCCCCATGCCAATGTTTCAACCGGTACCAATTTTCAAGAACCTCGTGGCGTAAGAATCTCGGAAGGTCGGAGGCAAAGAAAGTATCTAAAATGGCAGTGCGATACAAGTCACTACTGAATTCTAGTCAATAGAGGCTTGTCCCACCTGGTGAGCTTCGTACGCAGCCGCTGTAGGTGGATTTCGGCGGACATATATGCCATCCTTGGCCGCTTCCTTCCGACGGCCTTGATCGGCCTTCTCCAATTCAATGAAGAACTCTAAGTTGGTAGGAGAGAGTAAATTAAGAGTAAATTAAGAGTAAATTAAGAGTAAATTAAGAGTAAATTAAGAGTAAATTAAGAGTAAATTAAGAGTAAAGCAAGAATAAAGTAAGGGGAAAGTACGAGGAAAGTAAGAGTAAACAAAGAGTACTAAAAAAGATAGCTAAGTAAACTTTTTCTATATATTAGTTTATTTAATACTCTTAGCTTACTCGTGCTCTTATTTTATCTCTACTTCTATAGGACTAGTTATATTCCTACTATACTCTTATCTATCCCTTCTCTTCTTCCTCTATTAATCCTCTGTTTTGCCTAATTTCTAGTATTAGGCATAAGTAGGTAGCAATCTTTTATCAATACATCAGGCGTTATTAATACACTATCGTAAAGTAATAACGCTGTATAGTCCTGAGCTACGTTAATCCTTAATAGCACAATCCTCTTTAGTCTCTTCAAATCTTACCGCTCGATTCATTATCCCTAATACTTGCCTAGCTTAAGTGGCACATGGAAAGTCTCGTAATGAACTCTAATATCGCTTATAAGCCTATAGTCGTTACTTCCATGGACGATTGCACACTCTTAAGCAAGAATATCCGGTTAAATGAGATAGCCGCTAACCCTAATATTGGGTTTCTGTAGTCTTTTGGGCGGTTTGAGGACATCAAATTCTATCGTACTCCGCTAAGCTAGCGCTAAATTTAAGGGTCGAAGCTCCACACGATTCAATATCAACAGATTCATTACCCACTACAGCGACGTAAAGATCTTGAGGAACTTAGTAAGCTCTCTTCCGATACATCCCTTGCGTTGATAAAGCCAACAAACGTGACGAACACGACAATTAGCACGAGGAACCTACTTGCCGAATCTGCCTTTCACTGAAAAAAGCTTAACAACCTTGCCTGCATACCCTACTACGTGCTCGATAGCTTTCTGAGTCTGATTAGAACATCAACACCTGCACTACCGGCCGTCTCCGCCGGAACCCTAGCGACGTCTATACTGCTAAGCTGGAGTACGTTCGCGAAGCGGTCGCCCACCTACACTAGCAACACCCCACACACTGGACTAAGATACACCCCAAGTCGTACCCCCTGGAAGTCGTCAGACTCAACCGAGTTCGAGGTAACTGTCACATATATCATGTTAATATAAGTCAGATTTTCTTATCCGTGAACCTAACGGAAGGAAGGCATAAAGACGTACTAAACTTGACCTACAGAACCACAGAGCATCTAAGTCGTCTCGATGTTAATAAATATTGATCACTGCTAGAAAATTAAATTTCTTATAACAACAAAGGTAAAATAAAAGAGTCTCAACAGATTAGTCGAAGATCTGAACCGTAGACAGTGCCCATTAGCAGCCCGTCGACGATTTCACCCTTTATACCAACACCCCTTCCTGCGCGGAGTATTACCAACGCATTGGCCTTCGTACTATAACGCCAAGTGAATCCTGTGCACATGTGGTTTCTTCACTTATGCTCGTAGCATACAATCTGGCATCAGAACGAGATCCCGTCACGACAGCAAGGTGATATTCCGTTCTTTCCGGATTGCGAGGGAAATGATCAGCTAAAACGACAGCGACTTGGGGGAGACCTAGTTGCGGCGTCCCCAAGGGCAGGGTTGCAACATTATAATGCCTCCTGTCCATACCACTGAGCTTTTGTAGACAAGGTAACACAAACAAGTTGAAAGCTACCAGAGCTGATGGCGAGCTATTTGGGAGCGAGAAAATGGGTCTGGAAGTCCGCTGCGGCAGGGTTTTCCCGGGAGCCTTGACAGGTATCGTCGCAAATGAGGTATTTATGCTAGGTCTCACTTGAATCTGATTGAAGCGAACCATTCCGTCAAGCCTCTCTATTGCCAGCTTGAGGTCAATCTCGTTTGTGGATGCATCATTTATGAGTAATATCACATCCGTATGAGCACACAAGGAACGTACTAGCTCGTCATGTGGTGTGCTGCGAACGATCCCTAGATCTAGGAACTCAATGCCCCATGAAACCAAACCGGATACGACCGCCAAACGACTGGCATTGTAAATTCGTCTTGTATGCTCTGTAACCTCATTGCTGATACCAAGAATACCAACCCGCGGCTTCTCGAATACCGTGACAGTCTGGACACCTGCCATTGCAAGTGAACTGATTGCTCCACCAACAGCCGAGAGAGTATCACCGCGAGCAAATATTTGCGATTTATTGCCGAAATGGCTGCCAAGGTCCTGCAATTTTTCTCCAATAGCAACATCGTCATTAGTAGACGAGGACAAGGGAGCACCAATTGCAGTACTTTCAACGGTTCTGGGCTGAAAAAAATTCAGAACTCTACTGAAGCCGGTGTTGACGGTTTGTGCTCTTGGCAAAACAACATTCGAGATCTTTTCTCCTTCCACAATGACTGTGTAGCCATCGACGGCGGGCGTATTTTCGGCGGAGTAGACATCCTCGGCAACGACCGAGCCAATAATAGATTCGTTCACTGGACTCACAACAGCAATGGGCGCAGGAGTCTGATCATAGATTATGTGAATCGCTTCATCGACTGATAAGATCATGGAGGGTAAAGGATGATAGCTTTGCGTGGAGCCAGTAGTGATGACTGGGTCTCCATGGGTTTGGAATCTGTGTTGTTGCGGGTTCGTGATTATTTCAGTCGGCATATTGGAATGAGGCGTGAGTTCCAAATCTGCTCAGAGGTGTCTTGAATCTGAGGATCAGTCAGCCTAAGAGTATCGATGAAGGCCTTTATAATTAACGGACCATTGGGAATAACGAGACCTCGCGAGATTTCACTCTCTAAAGTGGCCACTTTCATCCATCCATGATTATTTCATGGTATTTGGTACGTTTCCTGCGGAAATTTGATTTTGAAACGACTTGAAGGGAATCAAACAAACCACATGGTCATGAAGCGAGCTGGTCATTAAGCGAGCTGGTCATTAAGCGAGCTGGTCATTAAGCGAGCTGGTCATTAAGCGAGCTGGTCATTAAGCGAGCCATTCACAATTACCAGCGAAAGAAAAACTGACAACTTAGAACTCGAAACATTTACAGTGCTTCGCGATTGGATCTCAAGGGATTAAATTACTCGCAAACAAGATACCATGGTTCGATTGGTCTAATTGTAATTTGAAATAGTCGGCTCGCTTATCGACCAGCGCTTCGCTTAATGACCAGTACTTTTGCGTAGCTTGATTGGCGAGACTGTATTTCCAAATAGATCGGCAAACGCTATGATGCCTTGGCCGAGGCTTTCCGAAACAGTCTTCTTTCCGGTTAAGGGTCGCATTCCCACGGTCATCTAGCTGTGGTTCTCGTTCCAGGTTGAAGACAGTATCGCTAGGTGTGTTGTTACTACCGGGCAACTCGCTAGAAGTGGGGTCAACAACGTCAACTCCCCCCAAAGATGCAACTATCAAGAGTCCATTTTTCAATCGCAATCCGTCCGGTCAACGGCCCTCTGTGTTATATGCCAGCCTTGAGTTACCCAGTTTAGAGCCGCTGACGTCAAATACCCAAGCGATTTGTACTTTTGCAGTATAACACCTGCAAGGTCGACCAGCAGTAGAAGTAGAACTCACATAAATGCATAATATGGGAAAACCGGGTCATTAGGTACTGTCAGAATTCTATCCGGGGTAGCAGCCGGATCTCCCAATTTTACGACAGGGAAACAGATCATGCTCGTAAATCCGAGCAGTCAGGTCTTGGAACCGAAAGTACAAGACTTTCACCCAAATCAAATGTGAAATTGGAGGTAATCAGGATTTTGTGAGACTTTGAGACCATGAAATGTACATTTGAAACCCCAAAAGTGGACTTGAATACATAATTTGAAGCCGGTGACTGACTAATGAGAAGTCAACCCCCGCATGCAACACCATAACTAGCGGAAGTCTAGGAAATCCGGGTTGGAGAAAAGGTGGGGGCGAGCGTGAGCGGGGTGACTTATTAGCCGTGGGGCGCCCTCGAGACGAAACCGCTGCATCTTATCTGCCATGAATGTTACTAGGAACGAACAACGTCAGTCCACGGCGGAGGGCGGCGCATCGGGGACTCGGCGTCGGCGCATTAGACCCTCACGGGCCCGTGGATTGAGAACTAGAACAGGATGGTATGTAGATACGCTGCAGTGTCAACGCCCAAGGCTACCTAAGCGAACATCAGGCTCACATGTATACGACAGCCTCACTTGCAGGGAGAGACGCGTGAAATGCGATGATGGTAAACCGAAGTGTCTGCGTTGCTCTAAGTCTGATCGTATATGTCGATATGCCCCAAATGCTGCCAATGCCGCTGAAGTCGGGGACAACGGAGAATCGACTAGGGCGCGACCAGACTCAGGAGAGAAGAGCCGCGAGGGAGCCCACATTAGTGATGACAGAGCCAACCGACAACAGGCAAGCATTGGGACGGCTATTCATTACCCATCACCCTTTTCCGCCCCGGCTCAAGATGTCGTGCCGCTGCACCGAAGCGACTCGCCTGAGACCCCGCAAGACGTCCATCTCAATGAATACAACGAGCAAAGCCTGCCAGCCTTTGGGTCGAGATTCGCAGAATCCCCTCAATCACTGAGTCGCGAGTCTCTGCTCAACATCTCCCCCTTTGAGTGGTATGATCTATTGGCACGTGATGCCATCAGCCACATCCAGCGGTTACCTCACACGTCAAATGGAACTTCAAACTGGAAATCCTTCGAATTTACTCTCTCTCGGAAACAGTCCCCAGCTCCTGAAACTACCGGCCCTCAGATCGCGCAAGATAGGAGAGAAGACACCTTGCAGCAGCACTTACCCGCTTTTAGCGATCAAGATGGCGGAAATGACGAATCTTCACCTGTTTATCCCCAATCATCTACAATCTGGAATACAGCTAGTAGGATAGAGCTGTCGCAAACTGATCTGAAGTTCTTCCGATATTTCATCGAGGTTGTTGGGCCTATACTGGACTTATTTGATCCTGCTCGCCATTTTAGTAATGTGGTTCCCCACCTGGCACTACGAAACACAGGCCTTCTGAAGTCAATCCTTGCTGTTGGCGCCAAGCATATGTCTCTTGCCTATTCACACGTACCTGATGGGATCACACCAGAGAACAATCGGGCAATAAATGCAAATGCCCGAGCAACTCCAGCAGCGACTGGTCAATTTTCAGACTCGGAGTCTGGACCAATGCACATGGCTACACAATATTATTATGAAACGCTTCAGTATCTCTCACAAACACTGCTTTATCCCTCGTATACGGAATCGCACGAGATATTAGCAACGGCTACCTTGATCAGCACGTACGAGATGTTCGACGCCGACAGTGCCCCAAGTAGCAGCATCTGGGAACAGCATCTGAGAGGCTCTTTCTGGATTCAGCGGTCTCAGGATAACGATGGCGAATCTGTTGACGGTTTGAGACAGGCCGTCTGGTGGGCTTGGCTTAGACAGGATATTTGGGCGGCTTTTCAAGCGGGACGACCAACCATTACCTTTTGGCGTGCACGAAAGCCTCTTGAGTCCCTAAGTGCAGATGAGCTAGCGACAAGGATTCTCTATCTCTGTGGTAAATGCGTGAAATATGCCGCCGCGAATGCATCACTGCCCGAACAGGACCCGAGAGAAAGAATAGAACAAGGTGACCGCCTTCTCTGCGCGCTAGATGATTGGCATCGTATCCTTCCGGCTTCATACCAACCAGTTACTGTCGCCATGGATGCAGCTTCGAATTCTTTGTTCCCATCCATTTGGATCCATCCGATTAAATGCGCAGGTGCAATGCAGATGTACTATTTCGCGCGGACGGCTGTATTGCTGAATCAACCCACGTTGGGAGGACTAAGTAACTACGTGCAACGTGAAAAGCAACTTACTGAATGCGTTAAAAAAGTCTGTGGGATCGCGAAATCATGTCAGGAAGCTGAGCCCTCGATGGCGTTTGTCAACGTGCAGGCATTATTCGCAGGTTAGTGTCACGCCTCCATGGTTC
Source organism: Penicillium sp. F50 (assembly GCA_037356195.1). Classification (NCBI taxonomy): domain Eukaryota; kingdom Fungi; phylum Ascomycota; class Eurotiomycetes; order Eurotiales; family Aspergillaceae; genus Penicillium; species Penicillium sp. F50. Next base: position 908,086 of record JAYXSA010000040.1, read on the forward strand.
CGTTGATATTATTCCTAAGAAATCCACAGTTGGCCAATTTGTTCGCGCGCCCGAAATGCGCGACGAGCTCCTCCAGATTCTACACAAAATGCTCAGAATTAGCGGTTTTCCCGCCAAAGGACTTATCGCGCGACTCAAAAAAGGTTGGGAAGAATGATTTCCACCAACGCTTAAAGATCTTTACGGACTAAATTGGTTCAATCAAAATTCACCATTTGCGAGGAGGGATCTTGTGATAATCACAGTACGGTTTAAAAGAGCTTGATCTAACTTGACTCTTTGAACTTTTTTTGAATGGAAGGTGGTCGTGGTTGATATGTATCAATCAGGGTTTTATTCTCATCCAGGAGATACTTCCAATTTCCTACCAAGCTCCAACAATTCCAGCTACCGGAATGTCAATTCCGGTAGTGTACGAGGCACTATCGGAGAGCAGGTACACATAAGCTCCTCCAAGTTCCTTTGGATCAGCCAGCCTGGGCATGCCGCCATAGTATTGCATCTTGAGATCCCAGTCTGGGGCTTGATCCACGAAGTATGTCATTGCAGTCTTGATGAAGCCAGGCGAAATTGAATTAACGCGGATACCATACTTAGCCCATTCCATGGCTAGTGTATGTGTCATGTTTCGCACCGCGCCCTTCGTCGCCCCATAGGGAGCTGAAGGTGCTGCGCGGTTAGGGCGATATGATGTCATAGATGCAGTGAAGACAATTGATCCTTTGATCTTCAAATCGATAAATCGACGAGCAACTGTGGTAGCGCAGAAATAGGCGCCAAACACGTTGAGATTAAACAGTTGATCCATTTGGGCACGGCTGAAATCGAATGCTGGTTGATGTTTTGTCATGCCGGCATTCGCGATGAAACCATGAATCGCACCTCGCTTCGCGATAACGGTATTGATTGCGGAATTGATACTCTCTTCACAAGTCACATCGCAACGAACGTAATGCAGCTTCGTTGGATTTGCTTTCTGTAGAGCAGCGAATTCCTCTCCTGGTTCGAAGATGTCCAAGCTGAAAATGTCGGCTGCATCATTCGCTAAGCAGACCTCTGCGAGGGCTAGGCCGATGCCGCGGTTGGCACCAGTTATAGCGATGACCTTGCCCTCCAGTGTGATTTTCCAGTTGTGATCGGGTCCTGGGGAAGTGTCTAGGAACGCAGATGATACATCCGAAGTCCCTTGACATGGTGCCGCTGTATCGCTGCCATTGGGATGGCCATTGTATGCAGAGGTGTCAGGCATATTTAGAAGTTTGTTGAAGGAGATGTCTGGGAACAAGAGAAAGATGTGAGCGAATGTATTTACATTAATATTCGAACAACGTACTATCCGATTGATTTAAATCTTCCTTGGCCCACTAGTCCTGCCAAATGCAATGCCAGCTTTCGATATACTGAAATCGCATCGCCGAATGGAGGAGCCTGATAAAGTCTCCACTCTGCCCCAAATTGGTCCCAAACTTCCATCACGGGGAACAGCACAGCCATCCAAAGCAGATGCTGTCGTTTGATGGCTCGGAAGCGAGCCTGCCCCACTTTGAGATGTACGATGTGTGATCGGAGACAAGTCCGATGGGCCTTCGCATCGAGTCCATGCTCGCCAGATTGGCGAACATTAGCGGACGTGAGCGGCACCGGCTATTGTTCGGAAGCCCCGATTATCGAGTGGCGCATCTCACGGAGCAGGACTGAGAGCTTGGATTTTTAAATTTCTCTGCTTTGTGTCACCATTCTTTCTCGGCCATTTGACCCCTTATAGAGATCAAGATCAGGGCTGATATGATACATGTATCATGTACATCTCATGATATGGATTCACCTGCAAATTTTTCCGACGACCCTACTACGATGCTGCCCTCCAGCATGAGATTTGGTGGATTATCCGCCGTCACGCAAGGTTGGCTGGGGCCCAGGTCTAGATACACTCGTTTTGGCCAAACCGGATACTGGAGCTCAGTGGACTACGGGCTACAGTGGCTGGGCAGTATTTCTTCATGTTCCGCTTTGGGTATTCCGATATACCATGTGTGTAATTGCAAAGTGTGTTCATGCAGATGAAGTTGGAGCCAATTTTCCCTCACTGAGGCGCCAATATGGAGGTCACAGACTAGCCATTTATACAGGGCATTGATATCTGATAATGGCAATTGCATCCACGCTCGACTCGCTCTTCTCGATCTTTTCGACCCATATCAAAATGTCTTTAGTGGCCTATGGAACTAATTCGAAAGGAGCTCAAAATTGAGGACTCGAGACATGCATATTTCAAGCCTCTTAATAATTCCAAGACGAAGAGATTTTGGCAGCAGTTAGTGTGCGTATCTAAGTAAGTAATTTGCTAAGAAAAATTGGAATAAAGTGAGAGGTGAAGGTAGATCAATGAGTAGCCAGGCGCCGTATTGCTAGGCAACATTTCAGTCATTGGATAGAAGTATTCACTACTAACTCCGGTCTAGACTACTGTAAGCGTACTTGCATTTCATTCATTTATGTACGGGGCATTCCGATCTATACAAGAAGTAATATGGTTGATCAAACTTCACCGGATGAATTATCACAAGACTATTTCCTAGGATTATTTGAATTGGCTCAAGCTACCTGTAAGTGATCTATGTGATGAGCGATCAGATTTGATTGATCGAAGAGACCTATTACGTCAAAAAACTCTGATGACTTTTCATTCTTGCTATGTAATCATTGAGAGGATTCAAGGGATAGAATACTACTTCCCCTATTTCTCTCGATTTCAATACCATATTGATACCACCATGGTTCGATCTCCTTTTGATCATTTTGTGTCCTAGTATCAAAGCATAATCACCGGACGAGGCCCGACTGCGACTGGCGATAAAATGAAAGTTGCAACGACAAAAAGACAACCACACCAACCGCCAACATAGCGGAAATGACTGAGAACCCCATGATATACTTTGGACTGTCATCTTCGGGGAACAAATACTATAAATTCCAGTTAAGTTTCTCGAAAGAACAATGGCAAGCGGTAAGTCAATACATACCGATCCGTAGATCTGCGCCAGGTTACCCAAGGCATTGACCATCGCTAAGGCAACTCCACGAGCCTGCTGGTGCATATCAGCAAAGGCAGAGGATGCATAAGCCAGCGTTCCTCCATTAGTAGACCACAGACCAGCCGCCATGAGAATCAGAACGACATAGCGAGCCCCAAAGTTATAGACCGTGCAGGTAATGATTGAACAAATCAAAGAAAAAGCCAGCCAAGTCGCAATGATCAAGCCACGCCATTTTGGGACCTTGTCACTGTAGTATGAGGTAACACCTGTCGCGACAAATGCCACCCCATAAATTGGCACAGTCAATAAGTTGATCTTTTTAGTAGAAGCGTTTCCAAAGAGCCCCTTCACAAGGGTAGGATAAAAGTATGTGAGAGTACTCGAGCCGACGATGACCTAGAGACAGGAGTTAGCAGAATTTCGATTCAAATATGTGACTGTCAAGGAAAAGATGAATTTTTGGGATTTCTGAGGAGGCGAGGACGAAAAGCTCAGTGTAAATCCAAGGGGAGATTTGACATACCATATACCCAACAATAAATGCCCAAGTGCGATGGTCTTGACACGCCACTTTACAAGCACCTAGGCTACTCAGATGCTGAGTATCTTCATTTGCAGTCGCAACTCTCTGCCTTGCTAGACGTGCAACCGCAATCTGTCTCTCGCGGTCTGAGAGACGTTTGGTCGTCCCGGGAAAATCCGGAATAATGAAAATAGAAATTGTGGCGAAGCCAATAGTGACAACGCCTTCAACGATGAAGAGCCATCGCCAACCTCGGATACCATGAGCACCCTCAAGCCCCTCAACAATTCCTGCAGCAATCAGGCCTCCAAACGCACCCGATAGAACAGCGGCTGAGATAAACACCCCGAACCTCTTTGACTGTTCGGTTTGCTTGTACCACGACGATAGGAGAAGTATAACGCCGGGAGCAAATCCGGCCTCAATACAACCCAAGATAGTTCTCAAGACTACCAGATGAGCAAATGTTTTGACAGCGGCCATAACACATGTCAACGTTCCCCAAATGATCATGATTGAAGGTAGAAAGATCGAAGGCCGGGATCGGCTTAAGGCGAGGCTGACGATAAAATGAAGGTAAGCGATCATGATTGAGCTAAAGGTATCTCGTGGGAAAGAAGGCCATACTTGCTCGGAACTTCGAATAAGACATATCCCACAAAAAAGACAACCAGAGCAATCGAGTACTCGTTGGATGTCAATTTGAGATCTACCTCCATGCCGGATATTTTTGCATTCCCGATGCTAAAACGAAATCATCTTAAGCCATCGTAAAATACGTCTAAAACTTGGAAAAAGCTGCACTTACTTGGTTCTATCCAGATAGGACAGCAAATACATGACCCAGATTGTGGGCAGGAGGGTCAGATCTATTTTCCTCACCAGTGCTTTTTCCTCCTCGTGGGTGAATGAGACTGCCTCAATGGCAGCAACATTCTCAAGCTCATGGGCAGAGATCTCCTTCACTTGTTCTTCCGAATCTGCTGTGTTCATGATCATTGGCGGCTGTGAGCTGGGGTAATAAGAGGTTAAAAATGCGGGAGGGGGTCATTGGCCTTCTAGTGTTTATAACTTAGCAGAAGTTCCTTATACACGCAATTTTCTTTTCGTACTTTTAGTTGCTAACAATTGACTTTGATAGCAATCTTGTGACTGTCATGCCCCAGATCCATTGTGACAAAATCCAACCCCGTAAACTCTCTCCACGCGACCCCCGCGTTTCTCCATAAAATGTGCGGCAGCAATTGATTGGCTCAAGGTCTTCGCATCGAGTCCTGCTGTGGGGACCACAGATGAGGGTCATTCACCTCCCGCATGGCGGCTTTGACCTTTTCGAGTCCGTGGAGAAGACGAGTCGATTTTGCTCTCAGTGATCCCTCAGCAGTCACAAAGCTGTTGGTTTCGGATTGCCCTAGACTATGAGTAGACTTGTACGTGTGCCTCAAGATCCATGCCGAGCCATGAATCATTTGATTGATCATTGGTCCAATATCCAAATAATAATAGCAAAAATCATGGAGACAAGACCTAACATCGATGCGTCCAGCCTGAATGGAAGGGCGAAGGGTACTAGCGACGTCTATGTAATTTGCACTATGATAATTTTGCTTGCTCTTTGAAGAAAGATTATATTTTAGGTCAGCAATGGTCGGAAAGCCGTACCTTTTATGTTTGATCTCTAATATCTTGAATAGTGGTCGTATCATTCAGAGAGAAAATATGACATTAAACAGAATTGTCATGTGAGACGTTCTTCGTCACAGCTTTGTTGAACTCTGAATATTACTTTCCTCTTTTAGTGTAAGCACGAGACATCCAATAATGCGATATGGCTGAGCTTACGACAATCTTGAATCCATTCAATGCACCTTAGCTGGTTTCTTTCAACTTCGTCGTGAAAAAACATGATTAAGGGCGTATTTTTGGTACCCGTTGTGGGTCGTTTTGGGGCAAGGGACCACATAGGCTTTCGATGCGAGGGCTGTTGACGTCGACGCGAGGGCCATTGGCGTCGAAGCGAGTGACTCCACCAATCACAACGCGCCCTGAAAACCCACAGCAATTCACAGTCTGGGGAAACTGAGTTCTGTTTACAAGTGCTGTTCTCCTTTGGACTTCGACCAGCTATTACAGGTAGTCCTCTTCTCAGTATAATGATCGCGTACCGACCGGTATGCGATCAATATCGCCATGTTAGATATAAATATGTAGCCACCTCGACCCGCTTTAACAGTCCACCAGTCTTTCATCCAATGCGATATCAATTCTACCATGGCACCTGCACTTGAACTTCTCGAAAAGCCCACACAGATTCTGCCGACTAAGGCAATCTCATTTCTTCACAATGGGCTCCCTCCCAGGGCAGGGGTGAAAATGAGCTTAGAAAGTCCAGCGAAGCATGAGCGTGTTATGGGTGTCTTCCGAGCCTTCATCGCTGATCTCTGCCAGCAATTTGGTGAAGGCCATGCCGGGTAATTTGATTATCATGCTTCTTATTCCTGTCTCTTGCCGACACAGTGCTGATTAGATATTAAAGGTCTCCTATGGGTATGGCTGCTATTGGTATTGCCTTATATAAGTACGTCATGAGATATTCTCCGAAAAACTGCAATTATTTCAATCGGGATCGACTAGTCCTTTCGAACGGTTCGTCTTCTTATTTCCACTTAGAACCAAGTGATGCATGACTAAAATCCATGGATGACACGTTATAGGACACGCCTGTCTATGGCAGTACACTTTCATGCACCTTGTAGGTGTTGAAAGCATGACACTCGACCAACTCAAATCGTATCACTCAGCGAAGCTCGACTCGCTGTGTCCCGGCCACCCAGAAATCGAGAATGAGGGTGTGGAAGTCACAACAGGGCCTCTGGGTCAGGGCCTCGCCAACGCTGTCGGTATGGCTATGGCCAGCAAGAATCTTGCTGCGACTTACAACATGCCCGGCCATGAATTAGTGAATAACATGACTTGGTGTATGGTCGGCGACGCTTGCCTTCAGGAAGGTGTTGGCCTTGAGGCGCTCTCTCTCGCTGGTCACTGGAAACTGAACAATCTATGCGTCATTTTCGACAATAACTCGGTTACTTGCGATGGAACTGCGGATGTTGCAAACACTGAGGACATCAACATGAAGATGCGAGCTACTGGCTTCAACGTAGTGGACGTGTACAATGGAGACACAGATGTCGCCTGTAAGTCTGGATTCCCCCTCTGATTTGGTACAACTCTACTAAAGTAGGTCAGCCATCGTGAACGCTCTCAACTCCGCTCGATCCAGTGACAAGCCCACATTCCTCAACATCCGCACTGTGATCGGCTTTGGGGCCACGAAAGCTGGCACAGCAGACGTACACGGAGCCGCTCTCGGAGTAGAGGAAGTAGCCAGTCTAAAGAGATCATTCGGTCTAGACTCTAATGAGCACTTCCATATCCCACATGATGTATACGAGTTCTTCCGTGACATTCCTGGACGCGGTGAGGCCCTCGAGGCAGATTGGCAGGCTACCGTAGCAACATATGGGCTGGAGTACCCCGAGCTGGCTGCTGAGTTTGCGCTCCGTGTTGCAGGAAAAATGTCGAAAGATTGGAATCAATATATTCCTCGCAGAGAGGATCACCCCACTGCTCCTACTGCTTCCAGGAAATCTGCTGGTGTGGTGACCAGTGCTCTTGCAGAGAATATCAATTCGTTTCTGGTGGGCACGGCGGATCTTACTCCTTCATGCAACGTTGCCTACAAAAACAAGGTCGACTTTCAGTCGGTGAGTCTCGCTTTATTTATTATGCTCCTGTACTTGGGTCAACTACTTAATCGCATTTGCTAAAATGAAACTGCACAGCCCGACCTCCGAACGTCCTGCGGTCTCGATGGAAATTACAGTGGACGATACATCCACTACGGTATTCGCGAACATGCTATGTGCGCCATAACAAACGGCCTATGTGCCTTCAATAAAGGCACCTTTATCCCTATGACGAGCACATACTTTGTGTTTCATTTATATGCCGCCGCGGCAATCCGCATGGCTGCACTCCAAGGCCTTCAACAGATTCACATCGCGACCCATGACAGTATTGGCGTCGGCGAAAATGGACCTACACACCAGCCTATTGCCGTTGCTGCGCTGTGGCGTGCCATGCCTAATCTTCTTTATATCCGTCCATGCGACGCCGAAGAAGTAGCAGGCGCATATATAGCCGCCATCCAAGCGACCGAGACTCCAACAGTCATCTCACTCTCCCGTCAAAGTCTAACTCAGTATCCACAGTACTCCTCGCGCGAGGGCACACTGAGGGGAGCATACGTCTTCACGGAGGCGGAAAGTGTTGATTTCGATGTTACTTTGATCGGAGTTGGGTCTGAAATGGTATTCGCGATGAAGACTCGGGAATTACTTCTGAATGAGTACGGCATTCATGCGCGAGTTGTTTCTTTCCCTTCTACGCGACTATTTGAAATGCAATCTCGGGATTACAAGCAATCGGTCCTGAAGCCGTCCGCTGGGAAACCCACTGTGGTGATTGAGGCGTACCCGTCAAATGGATGGGAACGATATGCAGATGCGTCAGTGTCAATGAATAGCTTTGGGAAGAGTCTTCCTTCCAAGGAGACTTATGAGCACTTTGGTTTTTCGCCAACCAGAATTGCATTCAAAGTTAAAGATCTTGTGGAAGAAGTCAGACAGGGCGGAATTGGGATCTTGAGGGGCGATTTCAGGGAACTAAATGCTGGTCTGAGAATTGGTCTTGGGCATTAGACAGGATTAAGCACTGTTAGACCAACACAAATTGAATATCGAATTTTTTCTGATTATGACTGGGCGATCGCAATCTGGCAGATAGACTCGGTGGCATGACTGTAGAACCTGAACCTTGATCGCTCACGATGTTAATGACCAGTTAAGAATATTGGTGAAGCCTGAACTCTGATTATCTCCACCCAAAGCTAAGTGGCAATTTAACTACTGCTTACCGACCTTGTCTTTTACATCAGGTTCAACTCGGTATAAATTAGCTATCAATTCGACAAGTACGTCCCATCCTCTAAAAAAAGGCAAAACAATAGCTTTACAAGCAAAACCAATACACAGGCATACAATGCAGGTATATCACCTTCTAGCTCGGAGCAGAAGCTTACTTAATTTTGTGTCTGCTCTTTGAAGGTGTGAGCTGAAGATCCTCAATTTCCGAGCACAAGTCATCAAGGTCCACCTCCGCCTCATCAATTTTGGGGCTTTTCGCAATCGACGCGGGAGCATCGAAGTTTAGAGGCAGCCCAGGTGCGATCTGAATGCCCTTGTTGTCTTTTTTGTTCGTTGAACTTGGGCTCAAATTAAATCGACGGAGGGGTCGCTTGCAGACAAGGTATTGTTTTTTTGCAGGTCGGGGGAGTCTTGACTGTGCTTCATCTCGCAATAAACCTGACTTGTCGTACGCTGGAAGCGCGATGAATTTAATCCATTTCTCCAAACTTTTCATTAGAGTGTTTTTGGCAATTTCAAGCAGTTCCTTGTGGCAGTGCTTGCAATTTTGACAGCCAGTCTCAAGTTTGTATTGTTTGTTGGAGAACTCTGCCAGTAGTAGCTGTTCCACACGATAAGCACACTGGGTATACGTCGTCGCGATGATTTCATAATTGCCGTAACATGCATAGTGCACTTTCAAACGACCCTCTTTAGGGTGTTCCGCGGTGTATCCAATCTTCAATTTTCCAGGGAGCTTAGGAAGACCTAGAATATAGATATATCCAGCCAGTCCAGCTTTGCCCTCCAGAGGTTGCTTTAAAAGCCACGTGACTTCTTTAGCCACTTCGTCTTCTCGCATGGTCAATACGCGGCGTATAGTTCCATGAGACTCTGGCGATTGACTCGAAAGGGCTGAGATCCCTTCTTCCTCTTCAAATGGAATTTCTTCTTTCTCTGGCTCCCTGGCTGCCAAGTCGGATCCACGCGCTGCTTCCTTAATCTCGTCCGCGGCCCCTTCCCTGTCCTCAGTGTGCTTAGCACTACTGTCAGGCCGGCGGCGTCCCTCAGGTTGGAAATTGCCAGGAGTCCCCTTTGCATTGAACTCTTCCAGCCACTGTCTCTCAGCTTTGGAGGCATCCTTGTAATGCATTGTGCAAACGTAGATTTCGGCGAGAGCCTGCACAATCATGGACTGGGCCAATGCATCGGTCGATCCACGGAAAGCTCCATTGATGAGCTCAAAGTGGCTCCACAACTCTAGTCTAGCACGATTGGAACTCGCCTGGCTCATTGCGCGTCCACATCGACGTCCATCTTTTACAAAGTAGGCGCATTTGATAGAAGGAGTGTCATCAGGAGCCCAACTTAGCAACTCTGGCAAAGAGCAAAAGAGTGGCTTGGAGGAATTCATTCTCAGGCAATGCCTTCCAAAGTGGCAGTGTTTCTCTCTCTCCTTTCTTCGCTCTCCAAGTGTGATTTGGACGATGTAAATTTACTTTGAGTAGCGAATCCTCTCAAGGCGGACCGAAGCAAGCAGCAGTATGTCGGATCAAAAGTATCTAAATAATATATACGCTTCCTCTCATAGCTGTGGAGTCATATCAGGATTGGGGGACTGTTGGGGGTTGGTATTGTTTAAATTCATGTCTCCGACCATGACCTTTCGACCGGGTTGAATTCAGGGCGCAGCAACCCCTCGCCAGACTACCGCGTCTCATGCGCGATATATTGAGTGGCTGTCCGTGTGAACGTCTTCGCACGTCTAGTACAGGGAATGTCAAGCCATGTTACAATAGTACCATCCGCATGTGCAGGTGATTCATGGAAGTGGGGATTGTGATATCGTGAGATGCAAGGTTCGTGGACCAAACACTCGCTATGATAACGCTTACAAGGGAAAGGGAGGGGACAGAGGGAGGCGCGTGTATTGGTCACGCGTCTAGACACGGGATAAATCCCAGTCGCTTCTGGCAAAAGTACGTTTCATATCTTTTGGGGGCTAAAATGAGAGAAAGATTCCATTTCTCTGCTACTCCATAAAGGTGGGGAGTTTAGGTATTGCTTGAGGATCATCCTCTTGCCGGTTTAGAAGAAATGTTTCCTCCGTCAGGATCAGGCTCGCAGATACCAAGACTATGATATAGATGCCTCTTGAAGTTAGCGAAGACTTTGCGATGCTGTACGCTAAATTTTGCGAGGGAATGGCATATGCCCCGCCCCACAGGCTGGCAGTGGCTTCAAGCGCAATTTCGTAATAAAATATTCCTATCCTTAATGAGCAGTCTATTTTCGGAACTATTTTTCGATGAGTTCACGTATTCAATCAAGGAAGCGCGTCCGATTATTGTTTTTGAATTGAGCTGGCGATGAGGGGCTTCTCTCAGATTTGGTTGTCTCCACGGCGCTACTTTGTATATGGAATGGGTTCGCATTGATGAATTGCTGTCTAGGCGGTTATTGAGTTCAGATATTTCGCTTTGAAATAAAACGTATAACCGAGCTTATGTTGTGCTAGCCTAGGGATGTGAAGGGAAGCAGGCCGCGTTTCTGAGACAATCATTCTGAAGTCAAGATGAAGTTGTCGGGAGACCTGACAACAAGACGGTAGTGTTCAAAAGGCGGTTTGTGTGGTTCGGTTGAATAGTTCATCATTTCAGTACCCAGCAAAGGTATAAATTTAGGTAGACTGCAAAAAGCGAAGTTATTTCGGTCCTTCTGTCTCAATCATTAGGTTTCACCGGAAACTTGTTGTTTTGATGCTGAGGCTAACCTTGGCCCTTCACTAAAAGGCATGCAGTACTCCTTCTTTCCGAGGCCTTCAATCGTTTTCTAGGAGATGAACAATATGAGAACAGCTTGATCCTTCAGTCATATGTCTGTACCGCCGAATATTTATCAGTTTGATTTAGAACTGCCCAATCAAACAGTTGATATTAGCGCCTCATCACGCAATATGCGACCTTTTCAGACTTTCAGACTTCAATTTTAATAAGCGCCAAAACATTTGGTGGTCAAGGTGGATTTCCATATATGTTGGACTCGACCTTTTTCCTCGTTCATCGAATCTCTGCGAGTATCAATCTGGTCGGTTCTCAATTGCCTTCATTCTATAAATTAATTCAAATTTTCTAACGTAGGAAATAAAGACAAAATCACTCAAGAGGTGATGAATTAGCAGATTGTATGACAGCTTATCAGAAGGAAATTTTCCGGTCGGTATTGAGTTGCTATACAATTCAGAGCATAGTGTGGTTGATTAAGTTCATCTAGCGAGTAAGATGCCTCCACCTAAACGCTAGTCCCGATTCGCACATCCAATTCGTATCTGCAAGAACTTCATTGGCTCCTGACATCATCTAAAAGGAATGATTGACAGGGAGACCCAATTTTTCAAACATTAAAGTCACTAAATTGGAGTTCATCGAGGACTTGAAAGAGATTTTACTGCTATCCGGAATTTGTACATCAATCACCCCTATGACTGACTCAGTATAGCATTAAAATAACACGCGGAAGCTAATTTGATGATCAAATAGAAATTACCCGAGAGTACTATCGATTTGCTTCCACCCCCTAAGGAGTATCTTGAAACTTCGCATCGTTTCTAAATCTACAGCTACCTATCCAGGCAAGGATCAGATAGAGCAGCCCATTCATATATCTCCTATTAACACAGAGCCACTTGATCGCCACCAACAAGGTGATTATCATCCAGCTAACCTAGAGGCATTCTTTAAAGCTAGAATGTATAAGATGCTACCTAAGTTAGAATGGAAGGCTACTCCACGGTTGGACGATAACAGATCAAGGGTTGTTCGCAATTGGGTAACTCGTAGTTTGTTCGAGTAAACCCAAAGCTATTTGCTTAACGGTTAACATTACCTCCAAGATTCCTGTTTCAGAAATGAAACATAAAATGGAAACACGAGAGCTCCGAACAATAAGGGATTTAGCGTCTCATTATCCCCGTGTCGAACATACTGTGCAGATACGAGATACTATCAATCTGAAAGGCCCAAACGAATCGCATAAACGCCTGGTTTACGAGCTCCTAGGGCGATACATACTCTTCAAATAGCAGACCTCCTGGAAAGCTCGCCAACTCATTGCCCAAGAAGTCTTCTCGGGCCTGAGGGTTGGCACCAACAAAATGTAGGACATGGAGGCAAGTCACCCAAATATAGGCATTTGAACCGCTTTCATCCAATATAGATTTGCACATTCGCAATTCGGCTTTCACTACACCCAGTGTGGATATTATGACCCAAAATAAAGTTTATTAAGATATCGGGATTCCCAAAAATTAGAGATGTCCACCTAGAGGTCCAAAAATCTGGCGCCTGGCATGCCTAAAACATCGTAAGGTCTACCTCATGTCGGACGAATATTCGGAATTCGACCCAGACAAGTAATAAATTGACTTCGGAGAGTCATTTTTGCGTATTAGAAACTCTCGAACGCTACACACACCTTTGCTTGCGCGGGCTGCCGAGGTTGTATTCCAGGATCACATCGATCGTCATAATCACTTGCGGAGTATGGGCTTTTGGTGGGTGAAGTCACTGAGGATAAACGATCTGCAAAACGCTATATAATAGTAAGTAAATAGGAATGAAGGCGCTTTAAACTTATCATGGGCCATTCACCTTTTGACGGATATCTTTTCAAACTCAAATTCGAATTAGCCAGACGCGTGAGATAGTGACAATCTACTTCAAAGGTTTCAAGAGATGTAGAATACGATGAACCCAGGGGATGACATAACCACATAAAGCCTTGGACCTAACCTGCCAGAATGGATGGACAAAGTACACTTCGCCGGCCCGCAAAACCTCTATCTCGCAGGGGGGGATTTAGCGAGGCTGGGGCAAATAAAAGGAAGGTCATTTTGTTTTGAGCCGCCCGCAAGAGCATCAGCGAGGAAAGTTATAAGTGATCCGTGGTTTAATTAGTATTTTGCACGCAATGCACGATTTTTTGTGAGAAACTTTCCTCCAATTGAGTGGTTATGACGCAAATTCCTGAGACTTCAAGCCTGCTTGTTCGAAAATGGCCTCTGTCAATCCTTCTTTTGCGCCAACCAAATGAAGACACCATGTGAGGAGGACATCAAACTCTCGATCAGGTTGTTATCGCAGCTAACCAAGTTTTTCGTATGCAGGAGCAGGAAAAGCACTCCAGAAGCAGATATTCTGCTAGTTTTATATTTAAATACACTAGCCATTCAATATCAACGAGATCCCTGAGGTGGAGAATGCGAGAACCAACGATCAAAACGGCCAAGAGCTTAGATCATTTCCACGAACGCCGAGCCACTGGCCCTCCGCTGTTAATCCAACCGGGAGAATTAAAAATAGCCTGAAAGGCAGACGGTGCCTAGGACACGACCAAGAGATACAGTTTGCTTAGAAAGATTCCCGCTGGAGTAGCTTGATCACGGCTGCGTGCCCCATCTCGGCTGCCCATGACAGTGGCGTCCGGCCATACTTGCTATCCCTAGCCTCGATGTCGGCGCCTTTCTCGAGCAGCAGCTTAATCGCGGCTTCCTCTCCCCACTCAGCGGCCCATGACAGTGGCGTCCGGCCATACTTGCTATCCCTAGCCTCGATGTCGGCGCCCTTCTCAAGCAGCAGCTTGATCACGGCTGCGTGCCCCATCTCGGCTGCCCACGACAGCGGCGTCTGGCCAGTATTGCTATCTCTAGCCTCGATGTCGGCGCCTTTCTCAAGCAGCAGCTTAATCACGGCTTCCTTTCCCCACTCAGCGGCCCATGACAGTGGCGTCCGGCCATACTTGCTATCCCTAGCCTCGATGTCGGCGCCTTTCTCGAGCAGCAGCTTAATCACGGCTTCCTCTCCCCACTCAGCGGCCCATGACAGTGGCGTCCGGCCATACTTGCTATCCCTAGCCTCGGTGTCGGCGCCCTTCTCAAGCAGCAGCTTGACCAGGGTTGCTTTCCCTATCTCGGCTGCCCACGACAGCAGCGTCTGGCCAGTATTGCTATCTCTAGCCTCGATGTCGGCGCCCTTCTCAAGCAGCAGCTTAACCACGGCTTCCTTTCCCCACTCAGCGGCCCATGACAGTGGCGTCCGGCCATACTTGCTATCTCTAGCCTCGATGTCGGCGCCTTTCTCGAACAGCAGCTTAATCACGGCTTCCTTTCCCCACTCGGTGGCGACGGCCCATGACAGTGGCGTCCGGCCATACTTGCTATCCCTAGCCTCGATGTCGGCGCCTTTCTCGAGCAGCAGCTTGACCACGGCTTCCTTTCCCCGCTCGGCAGCCCAGGATAGCGGCGTCCAACCATAATTGCTATCCCTAGCCTCGATGTCGGCGCCTTTCTCAAGCAGCAGTTTGACCACGGCTTCCTCTCCCCACTCGGCGGCCAACGACAGCGACGTCCGGCCATAATTGCTATCCCTAGCCTCGATGTTGGCGCCCTCGTCAAGCAGCAGCTTGATCACGGCTTCCTCCTCACTCAAGGCAGCCCACGATAGCGGTGTCAAACCATCACTATCCCTAGCTTCGATGTCGGCGCCCTTCTCGAGCAGCAGCCTCACGATGCCACGAAGGCCATAGTACGATGTTAACATAAGATCTGTAAAATTCTTAGGAATGATCCCAAATTTAGTTTCCGCGTATATTCTAAACCATGCTGAGTAGCTCTTTGAATGCGGATCGCAAATTCTCAGAGTGGAAGGTATAATTGCAGCCTCATCAATGATGTCGGCCTTGCGAAAGTGATCACCCCAATTTCCGGCCGAGTAGTCCAAGAAGGCTTGGTTTTCAATGGCATCGCTGGTTTTCGCGTTCGCATCTGCCAGAGGCTCAACATCAGAGTTAAAGAAGTCCAGATAGCGCACGCAGGCCTCCGCAAGGACGGTATGTGCTTGGCGAATAGTGATCGAATGATGCCACTGCGGGCCTGACGGAACAGATGTGGGCGATGCTAAGTTGGCGAGGAGAAACTCGCGAGCAGTTTGATGAAGGAAATAGATCTTGTCATGATGAATTGAGACGAATAATCCACACCAACGTCTGAGGCTTTGCTCAAAATCTCGTCCTACCTCTAGATCAAGATCATGAATAGACTGAGATTTTGGCTGTATATTCACGGCGATGTTCATTTCCGAAAGAGATAGTGGCCGGCTCGCTGCCAATATGATACTCAGGGCCCTCCGGGCCAATAACGGCTCCTTAGACTTGCTCAATATTTGTTCATAGGCATCGTTGATAGTCTTCGGTAATGTTTCAATGGCTGAAACAACCCCTGTTGCCGTTTTTGTGAAGCCCGTTGAATCCAAGTTGTCGAATACGAGGTATACCCACAGATAGGTGCGGTGTGAAATCTTGAGCAGTTGAGCTATCAGACAATTTTTGACTTCGCTTGAGAGCTCTTTCTCCTCTGCTAGCTGCTTAAATCGGTATCTGATGACGCAGCTGACTTCTTGACTGATTATTTGAGACTCTTTCTCTCCCGGTATATGAATGTTCGGAAAATTACGTAACAGGTAGTTGAACTTGGACAATATTTGCTCGTACGGACGGCTTGTCAGAAGGCACTTCAAGTGACTTTTGCCCATCTGGTCGCTGCTAAACAGGCTCTTCAAATTCTGCACCAGGTTCTCAAAATCTGGCTCGGCACATTCGTCGATTGCGTCTATAACCAAGATGACAGGCCCAGCTTGGGGATATTTAACTGCATTTCCAAGGACACTCCAGAGAGATTGTGTAGAGTTGATCAACCCTTGCCCATCTTTGCGAAATCTTGGGATGGCATGGTCAATCAGGAACGGCTTTTGAGAGAGGAGCTGGTGAATTAGTGCGCAAAGCGCTTGGCGCACTGTGTTTTGATCTTGCTCTTTGAAAAAGAAGTAGCAGATCGTTGTCGATCGTGGCAGGGCGTGATCGATCAAGTACTTGGCTAGCACCGACTTCCCACATCCAGGATCCGCAGAGACTAGCAGTGGCCCTGAGTCTTTTTTTAGCCACTCCTGGAAATGGTCGTGTTTAAGGAACCATTGGCAGGTGCCTTCAACTCGTTCTTCCACGCGATCCTTGTACCACTCGTACGTAGCGTCCTTGTCGCTCTTGGTGAGACGGAACAACTGAAGACACTTTTGTTGCTCATCAGATCGTTTCCACTGGGCTTCGTCTCTCTGGTGCTCAAGATGCTCCTGCGCGGCGAGCTGCTGTGCTTCCACTGATTGAAGCAGCTTCTGTTGGACTTGAAGCTGTTCTTCGAAAGGTCACTATTTATTCAAATTTTGATTCTTAGACTCTTTGACTAACCAGACAGAATATCACAGATCTTTTTCGCCTCCTCAATCTTAGTCGGGAGAATTCTGTACAGAAGATCTCTCGCGTACGCGGCCGCCGTCATTGCTGCATAACCCTGCCACTCATTGTTCTTATGAGAATCTGAGTAATCGCAAATACCACGAATGACTAGGCATGGGAATTGGTTCATCAGCCCAGCTGCTTCCATTTCAAAACATAGAACCTCCTTTTCTGCGATCAGTTTGTCCCGAATCGAAGCGTCCTTCATAACCTGGTTCGCTGAGGCAATCAAGCCATAATGAATGGTCGGGTTATCGTCATATCTAGTCCGCTCGCGTCGCGATATTAATTTCGATGGGTCGTTACCGCAGCACGCCGAGCAGCTTTCTTCATTTTCTGGAGAATGGGTGACTTCGGTTCGGTACAGCCTGTCAGTGCTAGAGTGGGGTCGGTCGTATGCCTGCAGTCTTGGGTTTCTCGCAAGAACATTGTTGATGGCCTCTTCAAGGCGATGACCTTTGCTCTCATAATCGGTCCTGAGTCCGTTCACCGCGGTTCGTAGGAAGCGTGGCGGCTGGTTTAAAATGCCCGTAGTGTGGAAGGTTCTACCTTGTATCGTTTTGCCAAAGTCGTACTGGAACACACCACCATGCCCACCACCAGGAGCGCTGACAACAATGTCGCCGAGGCGGATGTCATGCTTTCGACTTGGCGCCCCACCGCCAATGCCGACCATCAGACCGATCCTGACATTAGGAAAGCTACGTGACAGGTCTTTGGCGACGCTTGCAGCAGCGGCTATACCGTACTCCCCAGCAGGCAAGACAACAATGACAACGTTATGTTTTCCAATTCTGCCTAAGGTATAATCGTTGTCGTCATTGTCAGGCACATCTTCTAGTCGTTCGTGCTCTTCATCGAGAAAGACCTTCGCAGCAACAAGCTCCTCGCTTATGGCGCAGATCCATCCCACAGTATAGAGTGTTTGGTCCAACTTCGGCTTAGGAGCGCTGGCCACTACTGTCGAAGCAGCGATACAGGATGACTTCCTCATTGTATCTTGACTTGAAGCTGCACCCGAGCCTCTGTCTCCGTCTCTTGAAAGTATATCTCCAGTTCTTGGAGTAGTGTCGTCTTCATCCCTTGGAGTGCTATCTCCGGGCTCCAAGGTGCCGGTGGCTCGTACGCCCGATTGGCTTTGGACGCCAAGAGTCCATTTTGACCAGTGTAAATATGCGGGTAGAAGTAGAAGCGCGCAGACCAAAATCCTCCACGCAACGTCTCTCCAAGCAAAATCCCCGGTAAGAATCCAGGAGAGTGCGTATGAAGACATTGCAATGTGAACTGTCCGATCACCAGCGACCGTCAACTGTTTGATGTCTGCAGGTCTTGTGGCACTGAACTGGAGCAGGGTCTGCCAACCGATGCATTCCTCGCAGCCAACGGAAATTTCCGAAGTGGGTTGCCCTGTAGTCAAAGATCAGCCTGTACGAGCTCCCGTGGGCAGAATGTGGTAGGCGTGGTTTGCCTGGAGAGGCCAAAAAAGGTGAGAGGAGAATTAAAGGCATAATCAGCCGCACAGTGGATCTCCATTGTTGCTAGCGGGGTGGTGATTAGGAGAAATTTCGATCGCTTCTGTTTTGGTCATGGTGCATGTGCTGAACTCGGCGTGCAGCTTCATTTGTCCAATAAAGTCTTGACAACGGGAGCCACGGCGCTTATACGCCGCCATTCACTCAGCGCCTAGAGCAAACAGCCGAAGACATCGTGACACGAGCACGAACACCTCTGGTCTTTTGTACAACAGATCAGTCAGTGGCATAACGGCAACAGGTAGCATACCACAGCCTGCACTGAAAAGGAGTTTGACCTACAGCGGTCTGCCAATGCTGCCACGTGGTTTGCCCAACTAGCTCTCGTAGAAACGTTAGATGCTCGAGGGATCTTTGTGATGGAATGCATGAACCCTAGATTGATTGATTCCTACTCTGTTCTGGTCACTCCCGCAGCGAAGTCGGTACGTTGCAATGGCTCAATGAGAATCACTAATGCTGATGGAAGATCCCTGACCAAAGCGTTCATGCGCTTTTGTATAAAAGAGTGAGTTGAGCTCGTTGATGAGATAGATGCAAGCACGTGTTCGATGATGTAGGGAACAATGAGCACTATGTTGAGAGAAAAAGATTGAATTGGATTCTTGACTGCTTTGTTCACGAAGGCGTGCGAAACAAATGGCTGTATGCGTCTCAATGGGCTAGCCACGCCTTGTTGAACCTGTCAGCTGAGGTAGACTCGCATGAAGAGGTCTGCAGCCCAGGGGGCAGAAGCTCTGGCATAGCCGCATTTAGGTGAGACCTGCCTGCCAATCGACTCTGTGACTGATGAACTGTGGAAACTGTTACCTCATCCTTCATGGTAGTGGTCCATCCGGGAAAGAAAAAATAGTCGCTGGTTTATTTCAGTTTTGGTCGGTAAAGTTACCCAAGCTGTAGGCCATAGGAGGGTCATCAATCGTGGTTATTTTTATGAGAGCTAACCCATTCATTTCTGTACCTCTTCTTTGTTCAGAACCTTCACTCACTCTTACAGAACAGACAATTTAGACCAAAAGGCTGTAACAAACATAGTAAATCTATTTTCCGCGATCAGGTCCGATCAGGATCAGGCCCCTCAAAATGAGACAGGATGCGGGCGGGGAGTCAGCGCTTCAGGGGTACTCAGAGCGTTCGGTCGAAGAATAATATAGGGCTTGAAGAGACTGGAAAGTAAAATGGCAAGGGCAAATTTCCCAACGAATCTTAGCAAAAAAAGGGTGAACAAAAACATACAACAGCCAGGATTCGCATGTGGTCACCCACCATACTACTGACTGGCCGGCGTGTGGCTTAAGTACGGCTGAGCGGACGGGAAGCCCTGTTTTCCACACCCTATGGTCGTATGTAGCAGACTCGGTCTAGAGGAATACTATATCGCATGAATACTTCCAGGTAAAATCGAATTCGCAATCGAGGATATCGCGAAGCACATCGACAGATAGCAGTATTCATCGCCATTTTCGACGGCTTCTCCTCTATGAAGGGTTCCTCTCTTTCGATACGTGGTACTCATGTCGCAAAAGAGAAGGCATAGATCAAAGTAGGACTAAAAAATAATAAAGATAGACTCGTAAGCTATTCGAAGTCTCTTTCTATGTTGATTTATTATTATTGATATAAAATAAGCAGGGTATGAGGGAAAAAACGTACTTGCGGTTACCGCTTTCATTTGATTCAGTTATCATCATGCATCTTGTCCCATACATTTAAAACTCTTATCATTCTAGGACCACATATTGATTGATGTGGAAATTTTACTTATTTCACCAAACAATAACACAATGTGCCTCGATTGATTTGTTCTTGGCAGTCCTGCAAGATTGGCAGCCTCATCGTTGAGGCTGAAATAGCGGTGATTGAGGCGGTCGGATACTGCCTATCAGCTGCCCAGCTCAACGAGCTATTACGATGAACAACCTGCCTCCCAATCTCACAACACATCATCTTCTTCCAAGTCTCGGTTTGTTTTCGAACTTTAATACTCTAGAACTGTGAAAAGCTCAGTAGCTTCTCTTCTCTGCTACTCCCCCGTCACTGTGTGTGGTCTGAGCCAGTGCTGCGTTTCAAAGCAGTGCAGGCGAGATGGATACACTACCAGATGCCTTCCCCTCCGTGACACAGGCATCATACGCCGGTCCATTCCCTTCGGCTTCCCAGGGATTCTCTTCACAGGGTCTCCCAGGCATTAGTGAAAAGCAGGAGACCATCCCACAAATCAAAGTTCATGGCATGTAGATGCTCCTGCGGGGCAGGCAACCTACCCGCCAATGGCTGGGGAAAGTCGTAACTGACGTGTGGAATCTGGCAGACCCTCCCAAATTTGATCTTGAATCTTACATTGCGAACTATGTCGGTAAGTTGGCACGGTCAGCAGTCTCTATCTCAGACCAATTCTAACTTGCGACTCTTCAAGGCCGGACCCGATTCGATCGTCTCTACCTCATCGGAACCTCCTCAACAGCCCTCTCGACCGAAGCGCTGAAACTCGCAGTGGCCGAGGCCAAGTCCGGGAAGGATATTTCACGATATGAAAAGGCAGTGCGTGCGCTTTCGGAAGTAGCACCAAAGGAGGAGGATGCCTCTCTCGACGGGGCATGGGTCCATAATGTACAACGGCAGGTGCAAGCTCAATCCGAGCGATTGGAGCAAGAGCTCCGGGGATACAAGAACAACCTCATTAAAGAAAGTATTCGGGTATGCATCTACCGTTTTTTTATGCGCTGTTTGTGTCTAATTTTCCTCGCCAGATGGGCAACGAGGATATTGGAAATCACTATTATGAAACCGGCGATCTACTCGGCGCTTCGAAAGCATACACCCGCATGCGAGACTATTGCACGACACCAAATCACATTGCGTCCATGCTATTCAAGCTGATAAACGTCTCCGTGGAGCGTGGAGATTGGCTTGCCGTCCAGGCCAATGTGCAGCGTCTGCGCAACGCCCAGTCGAAACCCGAGGATCAGCTCAAAAACCAGCCCAAAATGGCCGCTGCCATGGGTCTTGCCCAGATGCACACGGGTTCATATCTGGAAGCCGCCAACAATTTTTTGTCGACTGATGTCAGTCTGGCCGATAGCTTCAATGAGATCATCACACCCAATGACGTCGCGGTATACGGCGGTCTCTGTGCGATGGCATCCATGGATCGCGGGGATCTACAGCGTCGTGTTCTAGAGAACAGCACGTTCCGCAACTTCCTCGAACTGGAACCCCATATTCGGCGTGCGATTGCATTTTTCTGCAATTCCAAGTTCCGCCCGTGTTTGGACATTCTGGAAGCTTATCGCACCGATTACCTTCTTGATCTTCACCTCCAGCGCCACGTTTCCGAGCTCTACACGTTAATTCGCACCAAGGCGATCAAACAATATCTTGTGCCTTTCAGCCGCGTCACGCTGACTTCGATGGCAACAATCTTTGCGCCCGAGGTCATTGGCGGCGAGGCCCAGCCGACCAGCCTTTCATCCCCATTTGTCCAGGAACTCATCCAATTGGTGAAGAAGGGCGTGCTGGATGCCCGGATTGACCTGGAGAAAGGAGTCCTGGTCTCGAATCAGACCGAACTGAGAACAGACGTTCAGGAGAAGGCCCTGGAAAGTCTGCGCTCTTTTAACCAGGAGACACATCTGCGTATTCTGCGTGCCAGCGTGCTTCATGCAGGGCTAGAGGTGCGAGGTCCCGAAAGCGAGCGGCGGCCCCGTGCGAATCAAGGGTCCAATATGCGAGGAATGGGAATGGCAGAGCGTTTGACCCGGTGATCTGCAGTAAGGAGGGCCGAAGTGAAGCCGTTGTTTTCTTCCCAGACGTGAATGAGGAATGAGATAATACCCACACGACGACACGACAAGACCTTAGTTAGAAGGGAGGCCATACATGGCT
Source organism: Penicillium sp. F50 (assembly GCA_037356195.1). NCBI lineage: Eukaryota > Fungi > Ascomycota > Eurotiomycetes > Eurotiales > Aspergillaceae > Penicillium > Penicillium sp. F50. Next base: position 930,374 of record JAYXSA010000040.1, read on the forward strand.
CTTGATGCAGGAATAACATGGCTAGACGAGAATGATTCTCTGCTCTCGTTTGAAATGTAGATTCGCTGTTCACAATCATGAGAGTTACCTGAGAGTAAGGTTCGCCAGAAAAATTTACGTAGAAGCCGGACCAGGACGCAATTGTTCCTGGTTCTCCCTCTCCACAAGTCCTGCAAGTACAATCTTATTTCTAAACCGCCATGACAAGTGACACCAAACACCCGGAGAACATCAACATCCCTCATTACTACAACTGCATAATCTGAAGCAAAGACACGATCTGAAACCCCCATGTCGAAAGTGCTTCCCCAGCTACATTTCCAGTGTTGGTCCTGCCGTCCCTGGCTCGGATTGTCACATTAGCTGGGACTTCACTTTGGTCTTCTTCTTGATCAGTTTCGACAAACACATCGCTACTTCAAGACACCCGGAAAAATATCACGGTTCCCATGAGTTCCGGTTTCTTCGGTCTCTGTTGTTGTTATCCTACGAAGGCTTCTGGAAAGTCTCGTGTTGACGATGAGGGGACTGGTGTTAGCACAGATATGGCTATGCCAGGCCCTTAACGTCCTCGTGAGCATATTATTGACGGCACTACCTATAGAAAACTTGACGAGCACTTGATGCAATTTATTTAGTTAGATCTCCTACTGCGTCAATTTACGGATCTCAGATTGTGATAGATGGCCCCGAGCCAAAATAACTGCCAACATCCCCATCGCCATTATCTCTTCAGCCTATACGGAAGCCCATGAATGACACATATCTTCATAAAGCAGAGATCGAGAGACTCTTTGCGTGTGGTGATGGAGGGGGGATGTCTATTGCGGCCACAGAACCTCCTCGCATGGATCGCACCATAAGCATTCTTTTCCGGCTAGTACAGCCTTAATGCTGAGGCTATCGCAGATCCGGACAATGATCCCGAGAACGACCGGGTGGATCACGTTCAAGCGAAATTACCTCAACCAAATCCTATCTCAGGAGCCGACGAGAATCTCCTTGAAGTGATTTCCAGACTGTCTCCACCGCGTCCCGCAAACGATGAAAATTCAACTTAGCGGGCGGTGACATCCGGAGCAGATATCAGCATATGGCCATTATCATCAACGACCACGTCTACTTCGACTGTACTTTTGGGAAATCGGGGTGAACCGACCATAATGCAGCCGGGGGACTCTTCAAATTCATCCACGTGGAGTCCGCCGGACCCAAATCCCGGTCCGTCCGCGCCTCAGCCGCCTGATGTGGACATGTCCTCCACGGAAGATTCGGCCAACGATGTAGAAGGATCTATATTCGACGATGACGATCATTATCACTCCGACACATCCAGTTACACAGCTTCCTTGCTATCAGATGTAAAAGAATACACCTATGAAAATGGTCGCCGATACCATTCCTACCGCGAGGGCCACTACGTCCTCCCCAACGACGAACAAGAGCAAGACCGACAAGATCTACTCCATCACGTCCGCAATCTAGTCCTCAAGGGTGCACTCTTTCGCGCACCGCTGGACAATTCCATCCAAAGAGTGTTGGATATCGGTACGGGCACGGGCATCTGGGCCATCGATTTTGCAGATAGCCATCCCAGCGCCGAAGTCATCGGTACAGATCTCAGCCCCATCCAACCATCCTGGGTCCCACCCAACCTGCGCTTTTTGGTGGATGACGCCGAGGCGCCGTGGCTATTTAGTGCCAGTCGGCCATTTGATTTCATCCATACACGGGATTTGGGCGGTGCGATCGCCGATTGGCCACGGTTGCTGCGGCAGGCGCATGAGCATCTCAAGCCCGGTGGATGGATCGAATTGCAGGAGTTTGAAGTAACGCTCAAGTCAGATGATGATACCATGCGTCTGGCACCGACATTATGCGAGTATCTTCGTCGGTTGCATGAGGCTAGTGAGGCTTTCCAAAGACCGATGAATATCGCTGAAGGACACCGGCAGCGTCTAGTTGAGGCTGGGTTTGAAGATGTTCAGGATGAGGTGTACAAGGTATGAAAATAACCCTGGTCCCCTTAGCTCGATGTATGACTCGCATAGTACTTTGGTACGAATGTACATTTGCGTTTATCGAACAGTTGGGGCTAACCTTGGGCGCCTGGAATCTTTTCCGTTTCGTTTCTGGCGAGTAGGTTCCTTCCAGTGCTTGGTCCGAGGATCCTGTCCAGAAACAAATAGGTCGATATAATTTATGCTCGCTTTTAATGGCGGTCGAGTCTTACTCTCTGGCACTGTTTACGAGGGTGTTGGGGTGGTCCAACAATGATACCCAAGTGTTCCTGGCCGGAGTGAGGAGCGACTTGAAGAACCCACAGGTTCATTCTTATTGCAATCTACATATTGTATACGGTCGGAAGCCATAGTCTGAAGCTGGAATTTGACTATTGGATTGATCAATTGGGTCGGCATTCCAACTAGATGAAGAGAAATGACGACTAAGATGACCGGACAAAGGCCATGTGGGAGGAATCAACAAGTCACCATCGCAGCCCAAAAAATGGACGTGATAAGAGTCAAAGGGGGGAAAACCAACAGATGGCAAAGGAACAAGGCAAAAAACCACCAGCTTCCTCCACGCTACTGCCACTACACGAATGCCATCAGCAATTAGTCGGCATTCACCAGACTTGGCGCTGTGATGAGATGATTCAGGCCCAGCTGACCTTTATTATCTACTCACTCTGTCACTATCCGACACCTCTTCAACTCGACTGGTTTATATCGCTCTGGTACGACCTTTGGATTTCACTTTTGACTGTCGGAGAGTTCTTATCGTCAAAGGACCAGCCAGACCGGGTGTGTGTATCTCAATACCACTGCTATCACCAAAAGAGTAAAATAATTTGAGGGAAGCCATTATCAAGGCTCTGAAATTTGTTCCCTCTACATTGATATTGCATCTTAGCATGCTATTACCTAGCTTGTCCTCTGATATCCTGTTTTGGAGTCTCTCTGCAGGAGTCCTAGTATGTTGTATACCTGCATTCACAGATCGATACAGCTACAAATCCCTAAAGCTGCTATTTTACTTTTGCCCACCATATCGTTTCCGATATTTATTGTCCGCTCCCCATTCTACTGTTGATACTGTGGAATAGTGGCTCTACACCAACCCTACCTAGATATGAATGAGAGCAAGGCACTCGGCCCTCTTTGGAGCAGAGAGTTTCTATCAGGCCAGTCGAGAAAAGACGAAAGGAATTGGAAGCCAAACAAATGTTTATGATGAGTGAGATAGATGCAAATGACATGTTTGTGGCGCTCTCTTGTCCAACGTAGGTTCTAACCGAGCCTCTAGGTGTTGTGAGAATGCTAGCTTTTACAACTGTAGATATAAATGGATATCTTGGGACTCCTTTCGTGAGTTTAAAGCCCTGGTTGATATCAAATAAATCCTGTAGATCACAACTTGGGAGGTGGGGTACATGAAGGAGACAAAAAAAAAAAAAAAGAAAACAAAAAAGAAATGCCCACGGTCGGAGTTGCACCGACGATCTCTCCATGTACTCCTACGGATCGCTCCGCAGTTGTAATTAGATTACAATACGAGTGGAGCGCCTTAGCTACTTGGCCACGCAGGCTTTTGCTGTGTTTGTAGCCTCTCAGAAATAATACTTGAATGCATCAATTTTTTGATAGATAGGACCAAGAGTGGAGGAAGAAATGCAAGCAATTATTTTAAGCAGCAGGTCCTTGCCACATGACCCGGTCACCTCACCAAATCATTGTATTTTAACACTCAGAGCTATTTACAAATGAAAATCTTCGGGAATATCTTGATGCTTGATGCAAAATTTAAATACATGATGTTTTATGCCTACTGTCGAGTCCGAGTAATTTAGTTAGTTGCAGCAGTCAGGACATGTATATTTATAATATTTGGTTCTAAAGCATTGGGCTTTTTAAATCCATTCTAGATACCCGCGCAGGCTCCGTCTAACTCTGGTTGAAGTAAGGTCAAACACGGCTGATGAAGAGCATTCGATTCTAAGCAGCTAAGAAGTAGCGGTGTTGACCTGCTCGACATTCTATACAGATATGAATAGGGACCCAGGAAAGGGAATGGACCCAGACCTACCAACCTAGATTTAATATTTTAACCGTCATTGAGGTAGCCCTAGAAGACTAGCCCAAAAAAACCGGTCGCTCCTAACTTGATCACTTCAAGATAAGAATCTCGTTGAAAGACCCGTCGAAGGAGCTATTCCAGCCCTCGGTTATAGATCGAGTGTTGATATGTAAATTGAACGAGTCAAGCATTAGGTGTAAAATGATTACACAAAGATTGTATAGGGAAGAATAAAATCTTTTCGTTTTTATTAACTTTTATGTATTTTGTAAGATAATGTAAAGATTTATCATTACAAAGGGGAACATAATGATAGTAGTCTCAGTGGAGTGGAGCGGTCAGATTAAGGCATAGATGAAACAGACCCTTGGCGGTGATTGCCCCCCTCTCTATGGGACTTTTCATATTCCGACGGATCCAGCGATCCGATAGACAATAAATAGAGACGATGAGATAAGAGGTAGAAGCCAGATCATGAAGATCAAATCTAGGAGGCAGAGCTAATCCAGCAACTACTCCTCCGAAACAGATTTGTACCATGGATCCATCGTCACTTCCTGTGGTACAATATATGTTTTCAACATTTAATCGTGATGCACCTCCAAATGTCATAAGTGATGAATTAGTTCCAGTTTGTCTGATTTTTGACATGAGTTTAAACTACCAAGCAACAATCTTCCTCTTTCCTACATATATCCAAGGTATGGATTTAGTAGAATGTTCATGCACGGGCCGACCAGCTGGAACTATGGACTCCGCAAGTGTCTCCCTCCGCCTCCCGCCTTCAAATGGTACCAAGCTTTCTTGCGTCCTGCAATTACTATAATTTGTGCATTATATGAATTCTAATGAGCTCGGATAAAATATATTACAAACGCCCGTGTGGCCAAGTGGCTAAGGCGTCGCACTTGTACTGTAACAACGATTACATCCAAAAATGCGAAGATCGGTGGTTCAAATCCGCCCTCGGGCTTTGTTTTTTCGTACCTGTTTTTGTCAGGTAAACAACGTATCTAGGCTTATAAATACACTGGGATGATTCCTCCTAGCGGGACGCCTTGAAGACAGGCTAAGACCTGCCAGAATAAAGTGATAGAACATGATAACTTAGTACGACTCCCAATTTCTTCCCTTCAAGTGAAGGAACAGACAACCAATAACGAACGCCTCCTCTTTCTCAATGGCTTGTTAAGACCATAGACTCTGCCGTCTATGGGTCCTTGCAAGATAGGTAAAGATAAAAAAGTGATTCGACTATCTGGACTCTGAGGAATAAGTCGAACAAAACCTGTCCAAAATCATCTCTGGGGTATATCCTGACTCTGCGAATTATGTCACGAGAAACCAAGGTCAATCAGTCAGTCTAAAGATCGCCGGGAGAGAGGGAGAGAAACGGGATAGCAGAGGTACATTTAAAGCTGAAGGAGGGCAGTCCTAAGATCTGGGAGAAAAAAAAATATCCGTGCTTTGTTTCGCCCCGTAATAAGCCCTGGGTACTTTTCCACGACCGCTTCCTTCTAGCATTGATGGAATATGCTAGGTGGGCCATTATATAGGTAAGTCATCAAAGTAAAATTACTAATTCGAGTTCATAGACAAAGATGTCACCGCCCTTCTAAACGCCTCTGAATATCTTTCTGCGCATACAATAAGTCGTATAATCAAAGTCTGTAATCCATGACTAGGTCTTGCTCTATTCTATATACCTGTCAGCGGACAACATCTCATCCCATGACAACTAATGCGTAGAGAAAATTGGTTGTTTACCCCATAGAGCTGTTTGAATTGAAATCGCTTCATGGACAGAAACTAAACTTAGCCTCAAGCTTTTATTGACATAATCCATCACACTAGCGCCGACTGTTATGAGGCAAAGATGCTTGATTAGGAATCATCTCAAGGAAAAGTGTGATCACGCTTTGCTGCATCTCAATCTATATATTGGACACTAATGCCTAGCACTGCGCAACGCGATGATATAGACATGGACAGGCCAAGAACGTGTACGACAGAGATACAGGCTTCAAGTCAGATTTCAGATATGATCAGATATTATAATTATCTATCCACACTAGGCGTATGGAAGTAGCCAAAGTATACAAGAAAGGAATGAGAATCAAGGTTTTGAATGAAAATATAAAAAAAAAGAAATGTACAGGAGCCGGCGCGCTGGATCATGCTGTCGTGGATAAAAAAGGAAAAAGGTATCAAGAATCATTAATAGGGATAGATGTATACAGTGTAAGGTGACGTTACATGATAGACATCCAAAGAAAAGGAAACATTACCACATAAACCCCCCGGGTGAGAAAGGTACAAGATGCGCGGATGTAGATGTAAATTTTGATGGAAACACAGAGCATTTACATCACGATCTTCCCCTGATCCACGCATCTGCGAATAGAAGTTGAAGAAAGAATAGGACAGGACAGAGATGGTCCGAGTCCCGTCCAGAGGGTCGCTTATCGTTTTATCGTCTCTCACACCCTTTAAACAAGAGCATAGACGAGAGCGAGGACGGCACCGCCCAGAGTCCAGCGGTTACCAACCAGAGCGCCGGCAGCGTTAGGCGCAGCAGGGTAAGTGACAGCCGGGGCGGAGGGGGCGGAGGTGCTTGCACCACTGGGAACCAGAGGAGTGCTGCTGGCGAGCGGGGTGGACCAGGCAGGGCGCGAAGAGGACTTGACGGGGCTCGAGACGGGGCCGACGGTCGAGGTGGAAGTCTGGGTGACTGCAGTGGTGGTGATAGTCGGGGTGGGAGTGGGAGTGGGAGTGCTAGTGCTGGTGGAGCAGTCTCCGGTGACGGTCACGGCCATCCAGTTGATATTCTTGGCGTCAAGGGTGTGCTGGACGGTGACGGTGCCCTGGGCAGCGGAGCAGGAGGCGTAAGTGGTGCCAGCGACAGCGCAGGAGACGGTGGCGGTGCTGTAATAGCGCGTCAGTTATGGTGCAAATGCGATGCGATACCCGGGGAGGGCAGAAAATGATGACTTACCTGCCGTCACCGTAGGCCTGGTACAGCTCAGCGGAGCTGGGAGCGGCGATGGCAGTCATGCCCTTGCCGGGGATACCGCAGTCAGCAGAGGCGACGCTGGTAGGGCAGGTCACCAGGTAGGTAGTGGCATCGCCAGCCTAGATCAGCGCATGTATTAGTGATATGCTTTGATTTGCGAATACGGAGAACCCGATTGCGACGCGCACAACCATACATACCTTGCTGATGACGCCAGCCTCGAGGGTACGACCCTGGAAACCAGGCAGAAGCAGAGTGGCGGTTTGACCGGCCGCGACAGCGGTAGCGCCAGTGAGGAGAGCAACAGTGTGGAAACGCATGATGACTTTGTGTGTTTGGATTTGAGATGAGACTGATTCAGGGTCCAAGAATGAGTATAGAGAGGGTAATTGGTACGTTTAAAGCAGGATCAACAACTGGCCGCGTCAAAAAAAAGAGTGACTGGATCTTTAAAAGATCGTTAACGAGAGACTGAGAAACGAAGGGAAGGACTGGGGCCAGAAGCGTCGCGCGCGTACGTAGAGACTGGGGGAGTGAAGAGGGAAGAAAGGAAGGGAGAGAGAGAGAGAAAGGATGAGATGAGGTTGCCGCCGTCCCGTAGTACCAAGTCCGTTAGTCTGCCTCGTCCGGCCAAAAGTCTGCTAGTTCTGCTAGTCTGCCAGTCTGCGGCGCGCAAGGACCCAAAAGAGGGGGGGAAATACTCAATCATCCCGCATGACAGACACGAGGGGGGAGCGCGATACGCCCACACTGGCATTAGTGTGGACTCCGGTACCAACTCAAACGAGCAGACTCAGGACGGTAGGGTTCTGGCTGCATACGAAAGCGACCTTGGCAACCGTGACCCGGAAGCTACTGGAACATTGATAGGCTGAGAATGGCCAAGCGGGTGCGAAGGCGCATTACCAGGCATCGTGGGGACTGGAAGTAATTTGCCATGGGTGCAGAGCGGCTAACGAACTGGGAAAAGGGAACGGTTCAGGTACCAAAACTCAAAAAAACGGGGATTCAGGAACACAGGGCATCATGGGTAGTGAGCCCCAGGGGTTCATTCCGGCTTCAGTACGGAGCAGTACAGTATTGTATGTATTGAGTGTGCAGTAATTTCCCCTCCCCCATCCAAGTTCTCATGAAGTGTCCACCGTAGGGTACACTGACCAAGTCCAAGTGGGCGAAAAGGGGGCCAACACTAGTGCCCTCCAGAGAACACTAGTACTATCTCGGATTAGAGTCTGGCGTCAATTTCCGAAAACCAATAAATTTCTCCAATTTCCCTGGCTTGGGCTGACTTTTTGGCCCTGCTGCCATGCCTGATGGGGAAAGTTGTGATGACGGTCGTCATGAACTGTGGACAATCCATAACAGACGCTGAGTGGTTTAGGATAGAGGGAAACCAGTGGTCTTTGTGGCATTTTTTTTTTTGTTTATAACCCCCTATTGATGTCGAGTCCAGAACTTGGCCCCTGCTCCCTGGCCCTACGATTATTGTATTTCCCCCCCCCCCCCCTTCTCTCCCTCTGAAGAAGTTCGAGGGGGATGGGGGTCCAAGCGAAGATTTAATTTAAATGAGAGTGGAGAAGGGGTAAAAGCCACCGATGAGGGTTGGGGATGATGGATGCCTTAGGCATGCTGGACATAGTGTCTATCGCTTGGGATTACCTCAGCTCCAATCTTGTGAAACCTACACCGGTAGTACCTAATACACCATAGTACTCTGAGTATAACTTACAAAATATATTCTAAGAATACTCCATTCCCAACCTAAAGAGAGTCGCATGGCCTACGCGCCGGCCCCAAATTACCCTTGACCAACATGCAATGCTTCCTCACTACGGAGTACTTCCGGATGCATGATGCAGCTGTGCTCGACTGAACTGGCGCCGGCCCGCGCGGCTGCACGGAACAAGGTGCCCTCGATGATCCTGGTCGGGCACGAGACGGACCCGAGGCGTCGAGCGTGGCCCCCGTGAAACGCCGCTACACTTACACTCAGCCCAGTGCAGCACGACATTCATCATGAAACTGTCCAGAGCGATAAAAATAGCATTCCTGTCTAAACCAACTTTTACCCTCCCTTGGATTGCGCGACATGATTCCAAATTCCACACCCAAGACCCGTCACAAGCAAAATCCCATTAAACGCAGCCATGATGTAGAACGGAGTCCCCGAGGACAACACGTCAAAGAGTAATCCACCCACTTTGGTGAGAATCAAGATTCCCGCCCCGCCGTACAGCGAGTATACCCCGGCAATGGAGCCCTTCAAGTGAGACAAGTGTTGCAGCCGATGATTGACGGAGCGGGCCAGAAGCGGCTGGTTCTCGCTTTCCCCACCGGGATTGGCCCCCTCGTGATCCACATCCTGCTCGGTATAGATCTTAATGAGTGTGTCGTCGTCAACGCCGACCTCGAGAATTCCATTGCTGAGCGTTGCTAGACTGCAGACGATAGCCCCAATTTGACTGATGCCCAAGAGGGCCATCACGATGAAAACGCCAGCATTGCCATCGGGGGGTTGGAATTGGGGGTTGGGTAGTAGCCCGAACGCGAGATATCCCACCACGCCGACCAAGGCTGCCACGAGGAGAGGCACATTGTACCGCCGAGACTTGTCGGTCAGATATCCGAATGCCGGGGCAGCGATAAGGGCGACCAGTTGGGATACACCGGTCAGAATGGAGGCAAGGATGTAGGCGCGCGGGCACGCCTTTTTGATATCGCCAAGTCCGGAATGAGGCATTGGCTCGTGATCTTCGTCGCAGAGTCCAGACGCTCGGTAATAGTGGTTCACAGCCAGAGGGATGAATAATGAGATTCCCACCGAAGATGCGCGGGCAACGAATCCTCCCACATACCCCAGGCCGATACTGCGATTCCGGAATCCTAGGAGTAATGCCGTGGTCAGTTGCTTCCAGTACGGCAGCCTTTCTGGTACACGGAATTGTTCCTCCTCTTCGTCAAGGTCATCTGTGTGTCGACCGCATAGTGCCCGCCACCCTTTCCCTTCCTCCTCAGGCAGGTTCCTCAGACCGATAAAGCTGACCAGGCTGATGAGCAGCGCAACCGCGGCAACCACATAATAACTCCGTTGGATAGCTTGCGCGGGCGAAAGACCAAGTTTCTCAAACCGGGCTGGAAGAGGCAAAAAAACACCGAGTGACACAAGCGCACCACACCCAGCAAACAACCCAACAAACCCAGATAATCGAGCTGATGGCGATGCGCGGGAGACAGTGTCATCAGCGCGGTGGCCGTCTTGCCGACCATTCAACCGTTCCGGGGTGATCGTCAACTCTGATGATACCGATTGACGGTAAGCCTGATCCCGCAACGCCTTACCCGTGACGGTAGGCAAAACGGCAGTGACCATGGTGGACACCGCCGAGCCACCAACACTGAAAAGTAATCTCCCAAGAAGAAGCTGCGGATAAACGTTCGTGGCCTGCACGAAAAGAACCAACGCAACAGCAATGACCGCATAGCCAATAGTGCACACCTTCGTCATATCAGCAACTGGGACATCTCAAGCAAAGGGATGACCCGCTACATTACTTACATAGCGAACTCCAATCCGATCAGAAAGAACTCCCCAAAGCGGACAAGCAGCGAGAGCGAGTAACTCATCCGCAAAGCCTAAAGTCCCAACCGCATCGCCCTTTCCATCGTGCAACCCGATCAGATCCGTCACGACAAATGAGATGGAGGAATTGATAAAGACAAGGAAGGCGATAGAGAAGGGGCAGACCGCTAGTAGGTATGTCAGTGTTTGAGCCCGAGAGGCCGTGAATAATGCAGGTGAGGAAGCCATTGCTATGGTAAGGGCATTGCTTTGGTAAATGAGGGGGAATTGAAAACGAGAGATGGGAAGGGATTGGGAATACCCCAGAGCTGCCCGGATCGACCGATTGTCTCAGCTGGTTACGTCGCCGATGGCGGGGCGGCACGTGATTCGATCAGATAACTGGCGATCGGCTGGGCGGGTTCCCTGAAGAATCGGGATCCTTGGTAGTGGGAGCAGTCGAATCGGAAACGTTTCCAGTAAGAGGTATTCGACATTTTGAGTGAATTTGACTCCGTGTTGTTCTAATACTCATGATGGGGGCCATCCAAACTTAAGCAGTAACCATTTACATCCCTGATCTCACCCTATACATTACGCATTCTCCCTATACCCATCTAAACCCCTCGAAAACGTATCTATCCGATCCTCCAACTTCCTCGACGGAGGATTTTTCTGCCAATAAAACCACAACGACGCCGAAAGAATCGTCGTCGGCACCGTCAAAACCCAATAAATCCAAAACTTCCCCGAAACCCTCCACCCTAGATTCTGATCATAATTGAAAAACGACATACTAAACATCGCACAGATAAACGTCGGCGGCAAAAACGTAAAAGTGACAAAAGCGAGTGTCTTCAATGCCGCACTATCATCTATCATGACTAACGCGTCATGTCGTGCGACCCTTTGGAATGTCAGCTGTATCTCGTTCTGCAGTCGTTTCTCATTGGCGATGGATCGGTGGCGCAGACTTGAGAGGTAACTTTGTGAAAAGGAGAGGCTGGATTGAATCTCGTGTGAGACATCGGACTCTGGGTGTGAGCGAGGGAATGTACTTGTGAGGCCAAGGCTTGTATGCGCGGGGTTCATGTTCGCGCGGTGATTTTCGAGGATGCGCTCGATTGTTTGCAGGGCTACGTCGAGGGTTTCGGTGACGTGGATGGAGTGACGGGCGATGTCGTGTAATCTACGGTAATCTGGCGTCGATGCTTCACCTTTTTGAACACTTTGTTTCTGTCCTGTCTCGATTGGTCGGATTAGGTTGCGGATTGACCAGACAGCGCGGTCTTCAAGTTCGGACACGGAATCCAGGATGTAGAGGTAGACCCAGAATGGATCGGCGAGGAGATGTTCCTTGGGGACAAAATTCATGAATGGGTGTGCTTTGTTGTCAAAGATGAGAATGCCGGTTTGGTTTTTTTCAGATGTCCATCTTGTAAAAATATTGAACTTGGACCAGCCGTAGTCGTCGGTAGACTTGATCACTTTGGACTGGAAGAATGACCAGGTGTCTTGGGCTGTTAGTTTTATGCTGGCATCACTGAAATTGGTACGCATACTTAGACCGATGATTTTGCCTTCATCTCGCGTCGCTTCACAGCCAAAAAACCCATTTGACCTTTTCAGATGATCAGTCCACCAAATTGAGGGCATGAGAAAAGTATTGGTCAGGGATTCTTTGCATCGCTGGCAGTTCCGAATCTCATTCGCACTGGCAAGTCTGTTGGAAGTCAGCATTTATCCTTTTGGCATTGTCTCGGGCGAATCGACAAAACTACATAATATAAACTTGGGTGTCAGGATCTGTAAAATTTGGTGCCTGGCCTCCATCTCCAGCCTTCAAATTCATCGGATTAATTGTCTGCTCTCGCCATCCTTTGCCTACATTGGTATTAGCATGAAATGACATATGAAAGCAGCTGCGCATACTTCGTTTCCATTGTAACAATGTTGAGCTGTGGGAGCATGAGCGACTATGATTGATCATAGTGGCACGAGAGTCTCTCAAGCCTGGGGAGCTTCGAGTGCGCCTTGGGGCGGTTATATAGGTCTGGTGCGGGGTGGGGGCTGAATTGAACGGGCAGTGCACGGGCAACACGAGACTCATGCAGGATCGCATGATTAGCCAGCTCAAATCCTCCAAAAAAGCAAGCAGAGTGCCTGGAGAGCCCTGGGGTAACTTTTATGTGATCGCAATAATGTCGAATAAGGTTGCGCAAAAATTGCTTGTCAGAATTACGGACAGCCAACCCATACAGAAATCCCACTGAGTCGTGGAATTTTGGGGTCCAAGGAGGTAACAAGATGTTTAGTGGCATTTAGCGCCGTCTATGACTTGTCACTCAGTCTGCCTAAAGCTAGTCTAGAACTCAGCCCCATGCAATTAGCCTTGTCAATCATGGCCAATCAGCTTCGATCTTCCTTTCCTCTCGACTTTTCCGTATATAAGAGGAGGCTCATTGCTCCTCCGATAATGACGCCAGTCGAGATGAATGAACTGCCATACTACCGGTACCCGTAGGGCAAACGAAGGAAAAGATAATATATGTAAACAAGCAAAAGCCAAACTTGGAAGTGTTGTGGCTATTTTCCGATGAGGGGTGGACATCATATACAGTGGTTTTGAGTGAACTGGGGAAAAGATAGGTGGAGACGTAGAAGAAAGAGGGGAGAATATGGGCTTCAGTGCAGGTGTGTAAATCGTCGAAGGCTATGATCACAACAAATTGGGAGATTGCTGCTGATCTCCTTTCTGATGATCGATCCGGCGGACATCTCATGTACATGTACCTCATTTCATCCGCGATAAGCAGTGAATATTATGTTATGAAGAGATCAGAGGCAGGGACAGATCTAGCCCTGTCAACAAATGGATTCGTGCCTGACAGTGCTTTTGAGGAATCTCACGGCTGCGGCCATGAGAGCAGATCCTCAAACCTTTGAAGTACAATTCGGACGCATTGTGCTCTTCTCAAACTCAATTTGTTGATTAGAGGAAGACTTCAAGGCGTAGCATTGAAGTCTTCGACAATTTCTTACGGGCAAGATTGACGGTGACAGGGTTATTATCTTCGAGTATTAGGCGGGAGTATGATTTTCATGCTAGTCAGTTCAAAACTGAATCAAGCCATTCTGCTTAGAGAGCCGGGCGAAGATTCTGTTTGTACGTTTTCTTGCCATCTTTCTGATGGTATCCACGATTTCAAGCTCCCTGGGGACCACAAGTCTACCTGAGCTGCTCAACCTCTGCTACGCTGATCTCCCTCATCTTAAACATCAAAAATAATCGTCTGGTTTTCCTCCACTTGCACATAACCTTCCTTTGCATCCATCCCTCGAAGACAAAATCACGATCTCATCTCGTCTATCATCCTGGCATCACTCCTCAAGTCTCTCGAATCCAAGTCCACTCTTTTTCACCCCCAACTGCATCACTAAGCAAAAATGTCGAACACCAACTCTCCTGCCACTGAGCATGCGGAGCCCAACCTAGATACCATGACATGGGTCGAAGTCACCCAGCACACAGAAAAAATCATCGAACGCTTCGAAAACGAAGAGACGACCTTTCAGCGTTGGGAGGTCAAGGTGGTCTGGGAATATTGGCGCGGCTTCGAGATGATGGGCCTTAACCCCGGTCTTACAGTTCTCAAATTCATGCGTGATGTTGTGATCCCCTTCGCGTCTTCTCGAGTCCATTCCCGACTTCAGGGTCATACACGATACGAGAAAGCTACCGGTGCGGATAAATCCAAGACATACAAGATTGAAACTACCGTCGACGAAGGACCGGCTATTGTGTACCGCAAGGGTAGCTCACCGGAGACTGCCACCGCGAAAAGCGTGGGACAAGCGCATGATGTGCTTACAGTCGCTTCGAGTTCCCGCTCCGCTGCCGGCGAGGGGTCGGCGAGTTCACCACTGCATGATAAATATCATATTCACTGGGATCTCGGCGCCCACATGAGAGCAAATACAGGTACCACCACCTCTTCTCCCCCACCTCACTCCGAGCATGTCGAAGATGCGACACAGTCTTCTTCTACAGACTCGACAACTGCCATCCTCGGCCAGAATACACATTTCCCTCCCTCCGACCCTGCTCCATTCCATAACGTTCCAATCGCCCAAGCCGCCGAGAATATCCTCAAGTCTCCAGTCTCAAACTCGAAGCTGGTCTCTCAGGGACCTTCCACCGGGAATGGATTTCCCGGTGCAGTGACTAGTCGAGTTGCAGGACACCCGGAGCTGGTTAAGATTGTATGCAATGGCAATGAGGAAATCGTAAGTACCGAGGATCTGGTTGCAAATAACTATCTCCTTCGATCCACTGTGGAATCACTCAACGCGACAGTTACTTCGATGCAGGCGATAATCGAGGCCCAGAAGGACCGAATCGACGCGTTGAGCGGCTACATCGCATCACAGCATGCTAAGATCAGAGGCCTCACCGATAATGTCACAAGTCTCCTTGATCAAGCTTCGCTGTCGGAGAAGGCTAACAAGTGATTTTGGTCGCATGGAAGATGATGCTGTAAGCATGTCTTAGTGAGCAGCACTGGGGATAATGGAGCGGAAAGTGGAGTCAGAGCGATCACTATGGAGGGCTGGCTTGCAATAGTGGGTGGAGAAGTCTACTTGAAGACAGAAAATTCTTTAGCCATGTATCTTCCTTAGCTCATTTCTTCTCTGAAGAAAGAAATGATCAAGTCCATGAAAAATGAAATCCCGGTTGTTTGAATATTGTAGTATTGACTGGAATTACCCGTTCGGGTAAAGATCGGATCCTGACCTCCCCTCGCCCCACTGAACTCCTCGCCGCGCGTTCCGAAGGCTCCCATTTAAAAGGTTGAGGCTCGCCAAACGCATACCACGACTGCCCTGATTCTGCAAATCAAGGTTCAATTAATTGGACGACCATCATCTGCTCATGGCCACTGTCCCTGTGGTCCCCTTCTGGGGCCCTGCAACGTCCTATCTAAAGTTTGTTATGATCTTCCAGGCCCCTCCCGGCAAACCAGCCACTTACGTGTCCAATCTAGCTTTTGTGAAGAGGTGAACAACGCTCCTCGAGGAAAGTTCTACATGATTAATTGAGCAGTGAATACTCACTTGCGGAACAGGACTATGTCGTGACTCGATTTGTTGCCGAGTTTATCAACACATTCAGCAGCTTCATCTTCAGTGAGTTAGCGAGGTTGAATCTAGGGATGTGTCAAGTTCGCGAGTGATAACCGGCTTGCTTTAGTTCTCTTCGGAATATATGGGCTACGACAGCTGCAACGGAAGAAGTCAGCGGGTTTCCGCTCGATCTCGTACTTGGGCTTGATCGGGGTGGGGGTCTGCTCGGCCGGTTACCATATGACCCTCAAATATCACACTCAAATGTGTACGCATGAACTAGCCACCCGAGTTCCCACAAACTGCTGACTGACGGTTACTAATTCTAGCGGATGAGCTGTCGATGCATCTTCTGACCACGCCATTGCTTTACCGTATCTTGACTTTCAAGGCTAGCCCGGAGCGAACCAAAATCGTGGGAATTGTCCTATCCGTGCTGTTCACTATCGTGATGGTCGTTCACATGGTAATGGACGAGTTCCTTCTTCATGCGGTTAGTTTCGGACTTGCGGTCTATTTGATCGCGACTCGGACGTCAAAGATCATTTCACAGCAAGTCTCCGATCCTTTCCTGAAGATAAAGCTTCGCAACATCTCATTTTTCGGTATCTGTATGACACGCCCGGTCCAAAGATATGATGCAGATGCTAATCAGATCAGTTTGCTTTGGCTTGGGCTACTTTGTGTGGCTCATCGATGATTGGGCCTGCGGAACCCTGATTAAAACTAGACACGCGGTCGGTCTGCCTTTGGCGTTCTTGACTGAACTTCACGGATGGTATGTTTCAAAGGCTGCGTTTTTGAGAATAATAGTATTGATAAGCTGCAGGTGGCATATTCTCACCGCTATCGGTGGCTACATTGCCGTCGCGCTCGTGGATCTAGTCACGACGGGGGAGTTGAATGAAGACCCTACAGAACATCTTGCATGGCCTATTCCGCCTGCAATGAGATTAATTGAGTCAATGACAGGTTCTGCAAAGCATAAATGAGACTTAGAGGACTCAGAGGATGATCTAAGGTACTTGAATGAGGGGGATTTTTGATGGAAACACTTGGAATGAATCAAGCTTGTTCAGTCATCTGCGGCGCAACGTATAGACAATAGTTGAAAATTCAATATAGAACTTGATGATAGAATGAGCGATACAACCACCCATCATCACTGGTAAACTGTCTACTAACCCGTAACTCTCCCGTGTAGACAGTCCTGCCCTGCCATTAAACATCATACATACATAATCTTGAGAATGTGTAGCGTTTTAGCCCAAGGCATGATGCGACTATTTACAACCCACGAAGACGCCTAAGCCGGTAGGCCGTATTCTGAGCCTTATATACACATCCACGTCTAGCATAGCGATTTTCATGCTTCCCAAATTGCCATATTCCTCCCTCAGAGAAAAATTTATCTGCACTTCCCCTCTCTGCTTCTGATACACAGTAAAAACCCCCGGGAATGAAGGTACCCATCCTTCAACCTCAATAAAACCCTCGGTACCGCGTATCACGGAAAATTTTCACCAAGGGAGCCAGAAGTTCTGTTAGTAGTAATTGTGATACCTTGTCGACTCGTCGAAGAATATTGTAGAATAACGACCGCACTTCAAAACGTCGAGGAGTCGTCAAGAAGTGTTATACTTCATATAGAGTGATGATTTCCATATGTTTGTAAGCCTATAATTGGAAGCGGACCATCTTATCAATCACAAATTAGACAGCAGACCCAGAGGTAATACAGCATTTGAAGAAGAAATTTGAAACGTCACTCAAAAGCGATGCATCAAAGCACACCTGGTTGTTTATCTCATCGAATTCCGGCCTGAGGCAAGAAGGCACGTGCGCTCGGGATAGTCGAGGATGACATAATATGTGGAGGCGGGCGTTATTCTGGAAAGCTGTCCAGATTGAGGTATACTCCACGTCCCCCGATCACCCATGAGAGGTTGATTCCCCCCTTCCTCCTCTCATGACTATCAACTCGCAAGTCTCAGTTCAATCGCCATGAGATTGGCCGCGTATGCTGGGGTAAGTGAATTCCCTGAATATCACCCGCAAGCCTTGTGTCCCCCGCTGACTTCTGGTAGGCCTCGGTGGCCTTGGCCACCGGTGTGTTTTTGAAAGCGCTACACCAGAGAGCGAACTTTTACTCCGCTTGTGTATATCTATCGCAGAGTAGTGCGAATCTTATGGTACGATTTGCAATCATTCCCTTTATCCCGTCCTTGGCTATGGGACATCATATCCCTTGTCGAATCATACTGACCAGTGCACCTTGTGACTGTCCAGATCCTAACGAATCTATGTCTCATTGCGACCGGTTACATCCTCTTCTGGCTGCAGCGACTCCTATACGGACCTCTTCGACCTATCGAAACCGAACAGCTCTATGAACGGGCATGGTTCGCAGTGACAGAGACATGTCTCGCCATGACCGTCTTCCGAGGTGAGCTCGGTGGTTGGTTTCTGGTCATGTTTGTCCTGCTTCTAGTCGGGAAAGTCTGGGGATGGATTGGCGAAGGACGTGTGGAGTATCTAGAACAACAACCCCCGGCGAATCCACGACTCTTCCATGTCCGATTAGCGCTTTCGCTGGTGTTGTCGATCCTTTTCAATGCGTCAATGCTACGATACTGTATCAATGTCGTCATTGAGGAGGCACGAGCAGATATGATGATCATGTTTGGCTTTGAATTCGCAATCTTGACCATTCTATCGACTTCGACCACCCTCCGATACAGCATCGCCCTGACGGAGATCTACATCACCCACAAACAAGTCAAGGCGAAGATAGAGGAACGCCGGGCTGAAATTCGAGCCGCTCGTATCGAAGCTATCCGGGAACAAGCACGCGCTGGGGCAAGCTCTCCTCCGACTGATTTGCCCGATGAGAACGACGTCAATGAGTTGGAGATTGATGTTCCAGGGTGGGAGGAGAAGGGTCGGTGGGTCTTCTACCTTGACCTGCTCACAGACTTCCTAAAGCTCGTTGTGTACTTGCTTTTCTTTGCCATTCTCCTCCGCTTCTTCGGCTTGCCGATTCACATCCTACGTGATGTCGTTGTTACGATGCGATCTTTCGCCCGTCGTATTATGGACTTCGTGCGGTATCGGAACGCGACTAGAGACATGAATGAACGATACCCGGATGCCACTGCTGAAGAAGTTGCACGTGAAGATGTCTGTATCATCTGTCGAGAGGAAATGACTTCAACTCAACCCGCTGCGGCTGCTGAAGGAGAGGAGGCTGCTCCTCGGCCAGCAGCGACCGCGCCACGAGTTCCTGATCGCCTGCGTCCGAAGAAACTCCCTTGTGGGCATATCCTTCACTTCGCGTGCCTACGCAGCTGGCTCGAAAGGCAACAGAATTGTCCGACTTGTCGTCGCCCTGTGGTTGCGCCCCAGCGCTTGCAAGGAGCCGCTGCCAATGTCGACAACCTACCTGGAAATTTGGGGGGCGCTGCTCCTCCCAATGGAATTGGTGGAAATCAAATGCCCGGTCAGCCTGGTGCTCAAGCAGAGCAGCCCAGAGCTCGAGTATATCAATTCGGTCCATTCCGAATTGGCTTTGGCGCTGTTCGTGGTGACCTATTGCACAATCTTCATCAGCAGATCCACCAAGGGAATGCACCATTGCAAGCCCCCGCCAATGCGAATCAACCTGGTGCGCGGCAAATTGGCTTTGGGCTTGGCTTCGGTCACCGGCCGCCAGCTCCAACTCCGGCCCAACAGGCGCCGAACGCAACAGGCTCCGGCTCTGGGTCCGCGGGCATTCGCGCCCAGTTGCAGCAAATTGAGCAGCAAATCGCGCAAGAAATGAGCGCCTTGCGCGCTGCTGCAGAGCAGTTGCGCCTTGTGAACCAACTTCAAACGGAATTGGATCGGCTTCGATTGCAAGCCAATCCTCACGCCCAGACAGCGACATCTCCGACTCCCACGGTAACTCTGCCAACCGGCACCTCCACCATTACATCGCGTCGCCAGTTTGTCTCTCATCCGGGCGCTACACCTCTACCTGCCGGAGACTCCCGTCTTCCAGAGGGACTTACTCTTCCACCGGGTTGGACCCTTCTTCCACTTCATTCCGCGGGTCCAAGTACCGGAAGCGTAGCACAGGGTCTCAGCCCTATCCCCACCATACCTGTCCCGCTGCAATCCACTTCCCTGGATGGCGCAGTCGCAGCTCAAGCTCATGAAGACCCTGCGTCAGAGACCACCACCGCCGAGAGCTGTGTACCAATTCCCGCACCGACCGACCCAGGCAACGCCATCCCAAACTGGTCCGTGTCTAGCGCTCCCTCGTCGACCGACCAAAGGACAGACTCCCCCTCCCAAGACTGGACAGATGTGCAATCCGAGCAAGTCCCAGAGGCCGGTCCCTCCGTGATCTCTCCTGCCTGGGGCAGCAACGACCAAGCGAGCAAAGAAGCAGATGAGTTTGATTCTCGTACCGAATCCCCATCCAAGGGCAAGAGCCGAGCAGCCACTGTGGAAGAGGCAGCCGACGACGAGGAAGCGTCTTGATCCACCCGCCAATGCCCCCCCTCATGTAATTTTCTTCTTCTCAAACTGAGCGAGCCCTTGGCATTTCGCTCGGGCCCGTTTCTCCACTCTCTTTATTTTGTATCAGCGTTGCATGGCGTTCTTGAGCAAAATTTCATACCCGGGGTTTTCAGTCTTTTTGCACTCCGATCTATGGGCTGTTTCTTGTTCCTCTAGAGCCGATGACTCGCACGAAATGCCTTGTACTGGCATACTACTTACATTTCACTGTAACAATCAATGATTTCGGGATGTTATGCAAAGCAGTGAGAAGATTCCTGCTGTTTTTTTCTTATTAGATTTAGCTAGATACCGCATCTCAATACAATCCAATGCTGTTTGATCCTTTTTGACAACTAAATAAAGAGATCCAGATATCCAATCGATCTTAGATTGATGGTAATGATAAGCGACGTGTAGTGATATATGGTACATTCCTCAGAAAGGAGATTCTATGCACAGTCCCCAAAAATACCAGTCCCCCAAACGCCCAAGTAGGAATAAATGCAATTAGATCACGGCGGCACCTTGTCTAGCACCGACTGGATGCGGAGGCCGGTTCGAGATGATATTGTACAGTGTGCTGATGCACTTGATTTTTGTGTAATGTGGTGGTAGTGCAGGAGGTTGTGTTGTTTATGCTGATGTGCCGACGAACCGCAGAACGAACTCGTAGACACCCAAAGTGATAATAGCAGAAGGAATCGAGCGGACCATATGCGGCATCAGGCCTCCGTAGAGACCAGCCATGCCCTCTTCCTTGGCGATCAGTCGGAAGCACTGCGCCAAGCCAGTGTATTTGGGGACGCCGTTCTCCATGGGCGCTTGACGGAGTCGTGTTCGGATGACCTGCAGAATTGATCAGTTAGGATTATTGCCACTACTCGTTTCACAGAGGGTCAATCCGTACCTCATGAGGATATGCGATAAGAGCTGCAGCAAACTTGGCAGAACCCGCCGCACCGGTTGTACTGAGCCAGCTCGTGATTTCCTTCTGTGTGGCTGTATCCTTGCCATCTGGCGATCCGAGCGAGGTATGCAACATCGTCTTTATCCGTTCATACAGGACCAAGTGCAGCGCAGTCTCTAAAGAACCTAGATAACTTGCGCTGAGTCCCTTGTACAATCCCCTGATGCCCTCCTGACGAAGCACTTGGCGGACACAATCGAGACTGTTCTTGTACCGACGGGTTCCGGTGGTGGTTTGGGCCTTATCTAATTGCAATCGTGTCTTGACCAGCCAGATCGGGTTGGTTGCTGTAGCTGTCGCAATTCCCGCGGAGATAGCGGCCTGCGCATGCACGAGGGTTGAATCTTCGCCGGTTCCTAGCAGTTGGGCACCGATCCGCTTGCAGTTTCCGTAGACATAGAATTTGATGGCGGTCGCCGGGACCACACCTGCAAGACTAGGCCCGAGACCCCGGAAGAAGGCTCGCCATCCTTCTGCTTGGTAGATGTTGCTAATGATTCGCGTTGTCTTGTGGCTTGTGTGTTTGGAGACGGCGGAAGCGGCCGCGGAGGTCGCGGAGGTAGGGGAGGGACGTTGATAGAAATCGGATTGCAGACGTGTTCTCAGAACATCGAGGGGAGATGTAGCGATTGCAGTGGCGAAACCACCGCTCCTGAATACCCGAGTATGTGTTAGTGTAGATCCTCCGATGGCTGATGGCGATTATCCGGGGACAACCATCCAGGAAGAAAAAAAAAAAACTTACGCGCCGGCTAGCAAGTGAACCCACGGATCGTGAGATTTTTTGGTGGTGGCATAAGATGCCTTGAGACGAGCAGAGTCCTCAGCGGGCTGACCGTGAATCTTGGGGCTCTGCATTATGCCAGCGCATTCTGGAGAGGGAGGAAGATCAAAGAGGCGGATCCAGGATATTTCCTTTCTGGGGAGACTCGCCGCGCAAGTTTTCGCGGTGTCACGTGAGATAACCAATGCTGGGCTTCTGATAGGCGCCTCTCTTGCCACTCGAGGAACTACACCAGATTGCAAGACCCTGGTCATTATTCTGGATTGTTTCTTTCGCGATTTACGGGGAAGAGCAGTGATTATTTCCATAGCCAATGGATACTGCTGGATTTTTGAAATATCTTTTCAAAGTCACGGAAAATCTGTCGTGTAATATCCTCGGTGCTCGCTAAAGAGGTACCCCGATTGAAGGATATCTTGGTTGATTCACGGTATTATTTTTTGTTTCTCATAGATCTTCTTTTTGAATTGAATGCGGATAATTGATTAGTGTACTGAAAAACTATCAATTTCTCGCTGTACGGAGAAGACAGCACCCGATCAACATTACGTTTAAGCTGTTTCGCACCTCCCGGGCTCAACCAGAATGCTTGAATAGGTCTCTTCGAATACATTGTTGCAGGGCAAAGATGAAAAACTATGAAACTGCCAGTTAGTACAAAGTGTTCGTGATTGTAAGATGTACGGTATCGACAGGCTACATACCGAGTTCACGGCGACATATAACTATCCATCCCGGAAGGACTAAGGCTCGATCAGGCCGCAGACTCAAACCAACCGACTTTGTTTAACCAAATGATTTATTGATCTCTCTTGCACCTTCACAGTCTTTGCATACAGAGACAATCGACTACACTACACGTCAATTGTCAGTCATGTACACGATATTTAAATCCTTCCTCGTGGAGATACAGGGAATATATGGAAAATCGAGTCCAACTTCGAGGCGGTCGGATCTTCAGGGGCGATCTACACCTTTCTCATCGCCAAGAGTCCTCCACAAGCCTCATTTTCATTTGCGGCTTCCATGATCTGCAGTGGCCAGTCAGTCAAGACGGTCTCCGTCTGTACTCCGCACACAGATTTTCTTTTACCGGTCGCTCCTTTTCGCGGGTTCTTCTGCCGATGCGTGAAGCCCTACTTCTTATCTACTGTTGTCGTCATCTTTTCGCGGTCCGCAGGCCGAGGACCACTTATAGCTCCACTCTCGACCATGTTTCAACCCTTCATTCGCTCACAGCACCCCGCGATAGGCCTTGTGAGTTACTGGCACGTCAAATATTAGACACGGACAAGCCCCAATCTAGACCTTCGAGGGAGCATAAACTTCTTGTTCTCCTCAATTCCCGGTGGATTGGTAGCAACGACTGCAATTGCGACAACTTGCTTTTGATCGTCGACCCTCGCATCCCTCCTGAGACCAATTGATCCACTTGGTCCAGGTGCAATGTGTTTTTCTGAGTTTTGAGTAAGTTGGCAGGCGTTTGATCGCGTTGCCGTCTTGTGATACGCGTAGGGATACAGACAAGGCGAAGTAGGAAGATTAAGGCTGACTGCTATCTTGTCTGACAGAACAGGTCGTCGCGTGAAACTATTTCTGTCCTACCCACCTCTTTCCATGATTCTCTCACGGCGTGCGGTCCTCTTTCTCGGCTTCAGCTTCTCCTGTATCCTCGTCTTCACAGCCCGCCAGCTATCACGACCATGGAGTAGCTATTCGCAGGTCGTGGGCCTAGGGGACTACTATGGCCCGGATGATTCATCCTATAACCATACCTGGACCGGCGCTTTCAACTTTACCAGTCATGGGAGTAAAAGCCTCTACGCGCCCCAGCCCAGTTTCGTCCCTGGAGTCCCTAAACCTCCCGGCTCGCAATACACGAAGATTTTGGTTGTGCCCAGGTTAAAAAAAGAGGATACAAGCTGGATTGCGAAGGAGCTGCCGGACTGGGGCACCGCCATATATGTCGCGGATGACCCGAAAGCACCCCTACATCCACCGAAGAACAAGGGGCATGAGGTGATGATATACTTGTCATTCGTAATCGACTTCTACGACAGTCTCCCTGACGTGGCGGTCTTCATGCACTCCCATCAGAATGCCTGGCATAACGAGGAGCTGTTTGGCGGTGACGCAGCGGAGATTCTCCGACGATTGAGCATGGAGCGGGTCATCCGAGAAGGGTATATGAACACGCGTTGCTCGTTCGGCCCCGGATGTCCCGCGTGGATGCACCCGGGTGCCGTCGAAGAAGATGAAACCAAGCAGGAGGAAGTGATGCTCGCACGCGCCTGGGGAGAACTATTCCCAGACCAGCCTGTACCATCTGTTCTCTCTCAGCCATGTTGTGCCCAGTTCGCCGTATCGCGGGATCGCATTCGCACAATTCCACGCGCCCGGTTCATTTTCTACCGTGACTGGCTGCTGCAGACAGATTTGAGCGATTACATCGCGGGTCGTATCTGGGAATATCTATGGCAATATGTCTTCACGGGCAAACCCGTTGTCTGTGTGGAAGAAAGCGTCTGCCTCTGTGATGGGTATGGGTTCTGCTTCGGCAGCCCAGAAAAATACCAAGAATGGCGTGATATGGATTCTACACGGAGGGATTTACAGCAGCAAGTAGATGATTGGATCTACTTGGCAGAAGATCTCCGCATGGCACAGTTTGCGGAAGACTTGGATGAAACGATGGACCTGGACCTCCCGGATCTAAGTCAGCCATCTGACCTTGAAAAAGAGCTCGTTGCAATGGAAATGCAACTCGCCGATACTCTTCAGGCTGCAATTGAGCGTGGCAAGAATCCCCAAAACCGGGCTCTAGAGGCTGGTCGTCCTTGGAAAGAGGGCGATGGCTTCTAGGCACTAGAAAATGTTCAACAGCTCTCCTTTCAAGGCAGGCCGAGTTCGGAGAGCATGTTATTGGACTTGCAATCTATCTTTGATATTACCGATCTGCTGGTGTTGCGGATGACAGGTATGCTCCATATTTTGGAATCTGCTTTTGAATTATCTGTACCAATAGTGATCTACTCTGGTTGACTTGATTCGGATGAAGGTCGGCATGCATCGTTAGTCTTTACCTTGTACATTTATACGTGTTGGTATGGGAGCTTTCCATAGAAAGGTTGATTGGAATAGACCGTGTCTTTGAGAGGCTCTAGCCTTCGTACGATCTATAATGATTGCCTAAAATCTTCACTCGCAATTTGGATTCGTAGTCAGTCAAGCAGATCGACCTGTTTCTCCAGATATGATATGCTGATGCCCTTGTAACTTGGTGATTGTTCGGAATGCCGCGGCAGTACCGAAGAGTGGATATTCACGTGACTACTATGCAAGGTTTGCACTGTCTGTCCTTCCTTCAAACTGCGCAAACATCATCATCATTCGCCCCATCGCGTTGCGCTCTTATCAGTCGGAAGCTCAAGAGCTTTCGTCAATAGCTTCGCACTCCTCCAGTATCAAACGCTTCTGCTACCCCTCGCGGGGCGCGTTGCTGTGAGGGTTTCCCTGAGAAACCTCCCCTGCAGCTCACCACTCCGACGCGTTCACGATCATTTACCGCCATCGTCCAGTCATCACGGAGCTCGTGGCTGTTGATCTATCGCCGCATCTTGTCATTCAGACCACAGCCGACTCTTCCACAGTCTCTCATTCACACAAATCGTCCTTCCTTTGCTGAAAAACTGAGGCGCTTTAACGTCGCAACAATATTTCCCCGGGTTTCCCCATTGCCTCGAGGAATTCACCCATCACATACTTCACACCCCACCTACGACTATGTCGTCCTCGAATACAAACAACCACCACCCTCCCTCCACCGCCGCAGACATGACATCTCAAACGAATACCAATGTCCAGCTTGACCCGAACAGTGGTTACACTCCTAGCGACAACCAGCTTGCTGGCTTGGTGGAAGCAGCGACCGCAGCTGCAGGCCAAGATGTCTCTCCTCAATGGGCTGCCGCTGTCGCAACTGCTGCTGGAGTAGCAGGTCATCACCAACTAGATGGATACAGTGCTGACATGCATCTTGGCGATGATGGATTCGGTGATACGAACTTCGGCGCAGGAATGGGCGGCGGCCGACACCTACGAGTACAGAACGACCATTCCCAAGGATCTGGACTATCTCGCACGGTATCTAAGAAGCGAAAGAGAAATGATGATAACTTAGACCCTGCGCTAGCTGGATCTAGTCTCTCCGGACAGCATCCGCTCTCTCAACAAGCTCAACCAGGCCAGCATACCTATGCTGGTGACAACATCGATATCCGTCCTGTCCCCCCGCAGTCGCTTTCTGAAGCGCGTGCAGTTGGTGTCCATTCCGCCGCAGCACTGTTCCGCCAACCATCCAGCAATAAGAAATACACTCGTCCTCCAATGTCGAAGCTATTTGCCTCGCTTGAACTGTCACCCGAAAACTTCCTGCATCTCCAAGCTGCAGCTAAAGGATTTATGCTGGATGATGATCATCCTGAACGACGTGATTGTGTTGGTCAGCGCGGGAAGGGTGACACAGAGATGGTGAAATTGCGATTGTGGAACTGTGTTCGACAATTTCTTGATGACGAAGGAAATGGCGAGCGTTTCTTCGGAGAAAATGTCGTGAACGAGGGAATGGGGCCAAGGACATACATTTGGCCGCGCGATCAGCAGAAGATCATTTCTTTGGTCATCCCTCTCTTGAGACGAATGGTTACCAACGAACGACAGCGCCAATATGCGATTGAAACACGGAAGGGCGGTGGCCCGGAAGAGCGCCGGCGACGCAAAACCAACGAAGGCTTCCAGGATCTCAACGGCCCTCGATATTCTCCAGAGCAGCAGCTCCAGCAAATGCACAGCCAGAGTCAATCAATGGCACCGCCACCGCCGCCACCTCCAGGACAGGTCCCTCAGGCGCCGATCGAATCTGGTCAGATCATGGACATCGGATTGGTTGATCTGCTACTGGACGGATACACTGTGGACTGGAATGACATGGCCAAATCATACGATATGTACAACCAGGACTATGAACTGGATAACCTCTGGTCTTTGTCTGGTCTTCAGCAGCCCGACTGGCGTGGATTGGTTGCGGCTGTGGATAGCCATTTCCATGTGGTCCACAACGGTGATTATCATTGTCCGACTCCCTGCGAGGATGAGAACATCAATCGCATTGTCCATGCTGATGCTACGGCAAATTTACCGTGGCGTATTGGAGGTACACGCAATCCGCCTGCGCGTGACGAGTTGTGAGTTGTGGAAATCGATCCTACCGCAAGAAAAATAGTTCGCTAACTCCCCAATAGTGCTAGCAGCATCACCCGTGATGTCTCGCGGATCATTCGCGAAAACATTGCCGCCAGACATGGTGCTCATCCGGGTCCTCAGGGACAAGCCGACCAAAACTTCCATCCACAGCAGCCTTTCGTCCCTGTTTCAGAGACGAAATCCCACATGGCCGCCAACATGCCTTCTCCCCACCAAAGCACTCACACTCAAATCTACCTCCGCATCAATGTGCTCCAGCACGGCAAGCGCATACTCCCTCGACTGGACCTCCAAGCATGCCAATGCCCCAATGTTGACACGATCAAGGAATCGGTTCTCCGTCGCTATCATGGCCAGATTCCTGGTCTCTCTCTTCCTCAAGGCTCGGACAGCATTGATCAGCAAATTCGAGACTCGGCTGCCGCAGCCAGCTGGAAGGTCAAGGCCTTGGTCCCCGATGGTCTCATCACGATTCAGACTGAGAAGGACTGGGCTTTTGCACTTTTGTCTGCAGATACAGTAGACTGGATGGATGGCGATTTGAAGATTCTAGTCGAACTCGAAGGTGGTAATACCCAGTAGACGAATGTCTACTACTTTATTGAGTCTCTGGTACCATTTCAAAGGGGCTGTCTTGCTGCGGCAAGGAACCTGTGTATTATTTCTTCTTCATGTACTATAAGATCTGATATGATAACCCTTGTGCGACTGAGCAAACTCTGTTCAGTATGATGTTTGATGTTTGCACCTTCTCTCTCCTCCATCGTCTAGCATGTAACTCTTGTCTTGTTTACTCTCAAGTAAAACCACTTCTCCTCGTACTCACACGCCATTTCTGTTCACAATTAACATTTATTCTACACTTTCACAAATTTCGATAATCATCCACCTACAATGGACCCAAACGCACCACCTGAGATCCAACCCGAGAACCAATCCGTTCTTCCATCCAATACAACCGAAGACCTGATTATCCCCCCAGACGTCCTCGCCGAAATCGACGCCGTCCTCCAGAATAGTCCAGCCTCATCAGTCGAACTCGAAGAGCCTCGCCCAGGAAAACGAGTCCGTCTCCTCCTCGAAACAGAATGGAGTATCATGGGCCTTCCCCCATGGCACGACATGACGCTACTCACCCCCGTCCGTGAACCCGTCAACCAACGCATCATCATTATCAAAGAAGCTCTCACTCTCAAGAGTTTCCTCAATTCACGACCCCGCAAGCGCAACGCAATGCTCGCTCAGGCGGTCGGCGTCAAGGTCACACCGCAATGCCAGCAATGCAAACAAGGCAAGGGCCAATTCGTGGGCTGTGTGGTTATTCCTGATATGTTTGAGGGGGCTTGTGCGAATTGTGTTTGGGAGAAGTCGCGTTCTGAGAAGGGGCAGTGTAGCTTTCGTGAGTTGATGTCTTCTTGCTGAGTTGTGTTTCTGGGCCGTCATTGGGATTGGTACTGACATGCTTGATGGGTTAGTCTTGGAGAAGGAGAGTCTAAAGGAGGGGTTGAAGCATGACGAGAAGATGCGAAAGGGGGGTGGAGATACCTTTTTTGATGTATGGAAATTGTCCAAGAAGTGATTTCTATGGGAATTACGACGAATCTTGATCTGAAATGTCGTATGGAAGCTTTTCAAGATGATAAGATCCGTTTTCCTACGTTGCTGTCCTGCTCATGACGACTCGTGTGGTGGCGCTAAGAGAGCCTTTGATATTGATTCTCTACGATTCTATCATGAAGCTCAATTCATGTTCCTTCAAATTCAGGATTCGTATCAAGGCTAGGCAATGACCACTGGTCAATGAAATTATGATAGCTGCTGCGCTCCAATTAATGCTTTAGAGCTACTGTTCCAGAAGATAGGGCTAAGTGCGGATATAGTTCCCAGGTCTCATTGAGTAGCTATCACTCTGGGATGATGCCTTGGCCATTCACCTTCCTCGCCCGTAGCTTTCGGTTCGCGTTATTCAAAACTCCTCACAGCTTCCTCAACCGCCTCCATCCCTTTGAGTCATAGCCTTCAAAATGTATTCCATGAAGAACAACAGCTCCGATCCCGCCTCATCCAAACAATCCCCGATCGCAAAGCCTTTCCCTGACCCTGTCCTCCTCGCTCCATCACGGGTGGTGAATGCTGCGGCATAGAGGTAGATGGTATCCCAGACCAAGATGGACAGCATACATGGAGTACGAATCACAGCCCGAGGAGCCAGAGGCACAGCACAAAAGCTTCTCTTTTATGTGAATCTCGTCGTCTTTGACTCCTACTCCTTCCATCAACCTCACACCAAGCCCTCAGCTTCCGCTACATCGTATATCACCTCATACTACAGAACAATATCCGGCATAAAGCTCGCATTGGCGAAAAAGCTGAGCTATGAGCTCTATACCGTCTGTTGTAGCCCAAAGACGGGTGTATCAGGTCATCTTCTGCTTACCAGGCGAAGGTATGCAGTTCAATCGCACCAACCAACAGATTATCTCTCTTCTTGATAACGTTGTTCATAAAATTGAGTGCACAAACCATGAGCGATGACCTGTGGGAAAGTCCGCACCAATGAATTCCTTCAAGGACGTGGAGATGGAGGTGAGCCGTACCAACAAGAGCACAAACATAGTTGCAACAAATGATGATAAACTCCCAGTCGTTGAAGATACACCTTGGCCAGCGAGATAAATATCCAGTTCGACAAGAAGAATGTCGCCTTCAAAGAGAGAACACAGATGAAAAATGCAGGATGCACGAGTACAGGATATTTTGGGGAGCTTGATATGATGCAAGTCGCTAGCACTGCCCGGGGAGGAGATGTTCTATAGGAGAGTGAGGAATTCTCCATCTTATCATGTTGGGATATTTGGTCTTTGCAGAAAATCTCATATCGCTAGTTCCCCTGTGTAAATGAGCCCTTATAGTATGTATGAGGAGAAGGGTAATAGATCTGTGTCTCATAATACAGGGTAATAAAACCGATGATTAGGCCTTTAAAAAGAAATGCATCCCACGAATACAGCGTCCAAGAAATGACACGGTATTACGGGTCGACCTAAACCAAAACACAAGGACTCCAGTCTATACGCCGTGCGACATCCCAAACCAGCTGGGAAGAAAAATGGGGGTACGTGTACTTAATCATTGCGATCATCATGCTTTGCAACGATCTCATTTGTTGTGTATGAACAAGGTTCGGAACGAGTCCCAGTGATCCGAGTCGGCATAGCTGTCCCGCAGAGAATTGATTAGCTGAAATGATCGGGGTAGAAACAGGGCCAGAACTGGCGGAGTGGGGAGGGGACAATGAGGGTGACGCACATATAGACCATGCTACTCCGCAAACTGGACGCAAGGGTTTCCGGGTACCATCGGAAAAGGTACATGACAAATGCCCAGCTCAGACTGGCAAAGGCAGGCCAGGCATTGTTGGTGATTTGGGCGCGAGCTTCAGGGGTGATGAGGGAAGAGAGCGGGTGCATGTTAGGTTCGACTGACAATTTAGCCAGGGAGAGCATAACGCGGGCGAAGACATAAATGACAATCTAAATTGGGGAATTAGTGTTGCTATCCAAAACGTCCCGAGGTACGTTTGGCCTCGGTGTGGGGATGTCGGCATACCTGCTGGCTAATGCTTCCCCGCTGCCGGCCGAAGACCGCGTATCCACCCAACAAACCCGCAAAGAAGCTGTCGTAACGGCCTTCTTTTCCGGATCCTGCAGGGGAAATGTTCCGTAGAACAATCATGGATGCTTTGTATATCATCGCAAATGTGGCCAGGTTTCGAGCATGCTGGCGTGTCGCTTTGAAGACGAGCTTGACCTTCTCTCGAAATCTATAAGGCCAGAATTTGTTAGTTCTCGGAGAACTCCGAAGAGAATAGGGGATGAGGAGGTCCACATACGTTCCAGAACGGAAGAGAAAGATCATACTGTTTGTAAAATCACAATAGTCAGTACTCAAGCTACCCCAGTATCATTCCGCTTCAAAAATGTTCAAGGCTCCACATACACCAGCGCATGCGGAAATCGCACTTTTGACCCGTAGACGATGCCATTGCGAGCACCTTTCAACAGCGACAAGAAGGGCGCGAGATCAGGGTTGAGAACGAGGGCGTCCAGGCGGGACTGTAGGTATCAGACATCATGTCAGTTGCTGCAGCTCTTTTGCATGTGCTTCTGGGAGCAATTGCTCACAATGAGCGCATCCATAACGGCGCGCGAGACCTCGTTTGGAGGTCGAGCTCGGACGAAGGGAAGTACTGAGGAAGTGCACCTCAAGGATAAGTCGGTAGGTCAAAGATGTTCATGGGGTTGGGATGAGGAGAAATGAAGAAAAGACCAGAATATGGGGGAGGGGGAGGGCGGCACTTTGACTCGGATCCTCAAATGCGAAAAGGGCCTCGGCATGTGAGACGATGCCGACGGCCGACGTCATGGTCACGTGATCTAATTTTCAGCGAGGCTCTATACTGTCTGAATATTATAATAAAGATGCCATACATATGAACGGCCTTGCAAATAGTGGACCGAAGTGCTCGAAGACACTGCTTCTCTGAAAATAATCCAGAGAGTAGTTTAATGACCACTTGAAGGCTTCGCCCACATCGTTCAATTGAAGTTGTGCAGGATTAAACTTTCCAGGATGCAAGTCCCTTATGATATGCAGACTTAATGATAATCGAAAAAAGCCTAAGTGGGAGATATGGCTATATCTACAAAGAAGATGCAAACTGAAAATCATTGGTAAAGAAGCATCGCTTCACTATAATACTTTTCCATGTCGGTACAGGAAACCTGCAGATACACAGGCGTCAAGAAGCACAAACCCCAGCCGGACCAAACGCCTTGAGATAGTGTAAATACGCAACAATGCAAGAATCAGCTCTAGTCCGTACGAGCCCGCTTGTGGCCCTCGTCCTCCAAAATCTCGTCCACGTCCATCATCTCCAGGTCCTCCTCCTCGTCGTCCGAGTCGATACCCGCCCGACGCTTGAGACCCTTCATCTTGCGGGTCTGGAGGCCACCCAGATCCTGCTTGCCCAAGTGCACACGACCAATCTTATCACCCATCGAATCCAGGGTGATGTTCTTCTTGGTGCGCATCTCCTCGTTGGGACGCTTGCCCTGCTTCATGGCCTCCTTCATGGCCTCGGGGGTAGCGGGGCGCTGACGGCCAATCTTGAAGTCGAACTTGGGGCCGACCTCTTCCAACTCAATGCGAGGCAGCTTGTGGCCGCTGCGCTTGGTGATAACCTTGTACCACCGCAGGTGAATGACGGGGGAAAGATTGTCGCGAGGCTCCTCGGCACCGACCATCAGAATGTACTGGAGACCCTCGACGTCGATCTGGTTGGTCTCCTCGCCCTTGAACATGTCGAGGAAGAAACTCTTGAGCATAACGTGCGAGGAGGATGTCGGGTCCTCCCACGGGCTACCAGAGAAGAGCAGCATAGGGCGCATGCCGAGTCCAACGGGCATGGTGAGCTCGTTGAAGGGTGGGATGGCTTTCTGATCGGCGGGAGGAAGAAGAATCAATTCACAGATATCGAGGGTTTGTGAGTTGAAGATTCGAGCGAGAGTAACGCAGTTGGGGCGCTTCTTGTTGCTGCTTCCGAAGATTACCAGACCACACTCATTCTTGTTGGCCAAAAACTCCATGCTCTCGGTGTTCTCAAAGGGGTGAATGTTCTCATTCTTCTTGTGGAAAAGGACGGAATTAGGCTTGGTGAGGGAGTGGAAAGTCTTCAAGACGGTGTCGAGAGCCTGGGGACATTTTGTGCCGTGCAGCAGTAGAGTCTTCTTTGGGGGTTCGATAAGTTGGGGCTCGCGCGCCTTGAGGATACGCGCAGTGCGCGGGTTCTTTGCCTTGCTAAAAATCACAAGTCAGATAAATCATACAGCCCAGGTAACCTTCGGGTACATACACTTCGCGCAACATGATGCTAGTGGTTTCTTGTGTCTGAGGATGATCGGAGTAAAAAACGCAGAAAAGTTTTGGGGTGAGGCCTTGGCACTCTTATCGATAAAGACCCACCAGGCCTGAGCTTCGAGATTTTATGCCTTACTTATGCCTTTAATTTCAGGCATCATTGAATAAACACAACTCACATCCATCTTGTATTATTCTCCTTTCCTAAGCAAATATGCTCTGTAGATTGGATTGCATGAAGATTCTTGAGGATCAAGTCAGGAATTAATGTTCGTTTGTTTCATCATGCTCAAATGTCTGCTTTGTTGAAGCCAACTACCCACTGTGAAAATACATTCAGCCAGTCCCGAGAGCCGTCGAATGCACCGTCCAAAGAGAAGGCCTACTATCGAGATGCTGGAGGTAACGGCTCAGGGTAAGGATTAATTGTACCTGCTTTAAAGACAAAATTCATTGATATTTTATTTTACTTGGATGGCGGTGGGACACTGAGCCCGAAGACTTGTTTTCTATTACTCAACAGCCGACCAGTGCCCTGGTGGATGCAGTTGCTATCCGAAAATAATTCGGCGTTGTTTCTCGTTGCGCTTTGTGGCACACCAACAATATACGAATGCCAATGATACCTCATACTGCAATCAATGTGGTATCACACCGCTACAGAAAAAGTCCTTGTTAATAAAACAAACGAGGTTATTCCTTTCATATATTTTTATCTACAGACAAAACGGCAATGGCTTCTGAGTTTTACTCCAAACGCAGCTTCTCAAACTCCTTGATCTGCTCCTCCAAGCGAGCAGCCTCGCTCTCAGCATCGCGAAGACGCTTCTCCTCGGCCTCGCGGACCTCAAGCTTGACCTTCTCCTTCCAGTTAGGAGCGCTCATGACACCCTGGGACCGGCGCACGGTTTCACGGGCCCGCTCAAGGCTAGCCTTGGCCTTCTCTTCCTGCTCGAGGGCAACCTCCTTGGACACACGCAGGTAGACGGCAGCCTCGGCACCGACGGGGGCAACGACGCAGCCGGAAGGAGGAGTCTTGTTGTCCGGGCCCAGGTGGGACAGCTCACCCAGAGTCTTGCCACCCAGGGAGTGAATGGTGGAAAGCTGCTCCGAAACAGTTTTCTCGCTAGTAGCATCGTAGGTCTGGATAATGATGTCACCCTTGGTCTTGACATCGTACTGGGCCAAGATGGAACGAATGGCCTTGGAGGAGTTCAGAATGAGCTCGTAGGCCTTCTCAGCGGCCGGGTCGTCGAACTCCGCACGGTACTCAGGGAACTTGGCGCGCATGATCGAGAAGGTCTTGTCCTCGGGGCGGCGGGGCAGACGCTGCCACAAGTGCTCGGTCACGAAGGGCATGATGGGGTGAATGAGACACAGAGCACCCTCGAGCGCGGTGTAAAGTGTCTGCTTAGCAGACTCCTGGGTCTCAGGCGAAGCATCCTCAGCCAGCAAGTACTTGGAGTTCTCGATGAAGACGTCGCAGAGCTGGGAATACCAGT
This sequence comes from Penicillium sp. F50, assembly GCA_037356195.1. Lineage (NCBI taxonomy): Eukaryota > Fungi > Ascomycota > Eurotiomycetes > Eurotiales > Aspergillaceae > Penicillium > Penicillium sp. F50. The sequence continues at coordinate 965,129 of JAYXSA010000040.1, forward strand.
ACTGGTAAGAAACGTTAGCGGTGACGGAGAACTCACGGGCCTCCAAAGCCTCGTTGATCTCCTTAGCAGCAGCGTTGAACTTGTGCAGAATCCAGCGCTCTGACAGAGACTCGTTGCCAGTCTTGGAAACGGTGGCCAAGGGCTTGAAGTCGTCACCGAGCTTGCCAAGAACGAATTTGGTAGCCTGGTAGATCTTGTTACAGAAACGACGGTAACCGTGGATAACCTGAATGTCGAAGGCGATGTCACCACCTGTAAAACACGAGATTAGTACATGAGAATAAATCAAAGCAGGATGAGTACATACCGCCGGTGGTATAGGAGACGAGGGCGAAGCGAAGAGCGTCAGCACCACACTCGGGAATGCCCTTGGGGAAGGCCTTCTTCTGGTACTTGGTAGCAGTAGCGACCTCCTTGTCAGCCAGGTTACCGAGCAGCAACTTGTCGTGCAGCGTCTGCAGCTCGATACCCTCCATGACATCCAGAGGGTCAATGACGTTACCAAGAGACTTGGACATCTTGCGACCCTCCGAGTCACGAATGAGAGAGTGGCAGTACACCTCCCGGAAGGGAATCTGGCCGGTCATCTTGATACCGAGCATAATCATACGAGCAACCCAGAAGAACAGAATATCCCAGCCAGTCTCGAGCACGGAAGTAGGATAGAGGTTCTCGAAGTCATGAGTCTTACGGGGCCAACCCAGAGTCGAGAAGGGCCACAGACCAGAAGAGAACCAGGTGTCGAGGACATCCGGGTCGCGGTCGAGGGTGAACTTCTTGCCAGGGAACTTGGCCTCGGCCTTGGCGCGGGCATCCTCCTCGGTGCGACCAGTGACCCAGAAGTTGCCATCGGCGTCGTCGTTCTCCTCACCCTCAATGTTAACGAAGTAGGCGGGGGCCTGGTGACCCCACCAGAGCTGACGAGACAGACACCAGTCATTCAGGTTGCGCATCCAGCGGAAGTAGTTCTTCTCTGCAGACTCGGGACGGATAATAATGTCACCCTTCTCGACAGCCTCGATAGCGGGTCCAGCCAAAGACTCCATCTTCATCCACCATTGGGGCTTGAGGATGGGCTCAATGACGTCGTTAGACTTAGAGCAGCGGGGCACCTTCATGGGGTTGTGCTCCCACTTGACGTACAGGCCCTTCTCCTTGAGCATATCAATGACCTTGTAACGGGCATCGAAACGCTTCATGCCAGCGAAGGGACCACCGTTCTTGTTGAAGGTACCATCGTCGTTGAGGACGGAGATGAACTCCAGGTTGTGCTGCTTACCGCGGTTGAAATCGTTGAAGTCGTGAGCGGGGGTGATCTTCACGGCACCAGTACCGAACTCGGGTTCAACACCCTCATCGGCGACAATGGGGAGCAAACGGTCAACGAAGGGGTGGCGGGCGTTCTTGCCGACCAGGTGCTTGTAGCGAGGGTCGTTGGGGTGGACGGCAATACCACTGTCACCAATCATGGTCTCTGGACGAGTAGTAGCGATCTCAATGCGCTCCGTAGAACCGTCGATCTCGTAGCAGAAATGGGTGAGAACACCGAACTCGACCTTGCGGTCGTAGCCAGGAACGTCCAAGAGAGTGCGGCCTTCAATCTCTTTGTTTTCAACCTCAAGGTTCGAAAGGGAGGTGTTCAAAGCAACACACCAGTTAACCAGGCGGTTGGCACGGTAGATGATGCCCTCCTCGTGCAGACGAACAAAGGTCTCGGTCACGGCAGCGGACAAGTTGGGGTCCATAGTGAAAGCCTCACGCGACCAGTCGAAGGAACCACCGACTCTGCGGAGAGCGTTCTTAATGTTCTTGTGATATTCGTCCTTCCAGTCCCAAATGAGCTTGGTCATAGCCTCACGTCCCAGATCGTGGCGGGTCTTCTTTTCCTTCTTCCACAGCATCTTCTCGACAACACTCTGGGTGGAGATACCAGCATGATCCATACCGGGAAGCCACAGAGTGGTCTTGCCCTTCATTCGCTGCCAACGAATCATGGTGTCTTGCAGGGCGTTGGTCAGGGCGTGACCCATGTGAAGAGAACCTGTAACGTTGGGAGGAGGGATGGGAATGACGAAGGAGCCCTCGGGCTTGACCTTGCCATCGGGACCCCATTCGGGCTTGAAGAGATCGCGCTCCTCCCACCATTCAAGGCGGCCTTCTTCGATGACCTTGGGATCATAGGCATCGGTGGTCTTCTCTTTCTCAACCTTCTGCACCTTCTTCTCTGCCTTGGGAGCAGCGGGCTTAGCAGTCTTAGCCTTGGCCTGCTTCTCTGCAAACTTCTTTGCCTTCTCGGCTTTCTTGCGCTCGCGCTCCACTGTGTGATAGCCACAAAACATCAGCATACATTCATTTTGAGAAAGGGTCCATCTTGCAGTGGGAAATTCAGCATCAAAGATTCCGGGTTCCACCTACACTCCTTCTCAGTCTTCACCTTCGGGGCAGTGGAGCCATCGTTCGCGGCAGCTTCGGCGATTTTGTTGCGTGTCTGCTCGTCAACAGGAGGAGGGTTCTGGGTCAAAGGGGCAGTGTTCTCCCCCACTGTATCGTAGGCCAAGGTGAGCTTGCGGACTCTAGCGTGAGTCATGAATCATTGGAGGGGGAAGACTGACTCGGGTTTTGGGAGGCAGAGTTTTGAGCCATCCTGGAGAATGATCGATATGTCGGAGGTAATCTCCAAGGCGCCGATCGCGCCACGAGTCGCCGAATAAGTATCTTGAGGGGATGGAGATGCGACAAGGAGGGGTGGTTGTGCGAATGCGGGCAGATTAAATTTCCAACGACGAATGAGCGAGCGGGGCCCAGGTGAGGATCGGTGGGGACCACGCGACGCTGGGGTTGGCAGATGCAAGTGTGGCTTTTCTATAAAATCATGCACCCTTTTGGAATTGGTCAATAGAATTGATAGTTGTTGGTTTCGTTCTTTTTCTTATGTTTTGTTCGGTCTCTAGTCGTTGCTACAAGCTATCGCGATTAGACTCACGTGATGGCGCTGGTGCCAACAGGCGATCCGAACGATAAGGTTATAGTCGGCGACAGCTACCCTGGCATCCCGAAAGAGCAGCAGACTTCCACATCAATATGATCACCCGCAAGAAAGTCATGAAGCGTGAACTGGCAATGCATTGGTGTCTTCGAAAAATCCTTCATAGTATAGTCGCCAATTATCAGTACCTTCCCGTACCGCTCCATTGAATGCGCATGTGAAGCTAGAAGTTGCTGCAATTAAGGACCAAGGGATGCAGAAATAGCGAAAGACAGAACCACATGTAATAGGAAGGGGAAAAGAAAACCCATAACACCAGAACAAGGGATAATGGAGGGGTAAAGGGGCAAGAATTGGCTAGGACGGAGGAAACCGACGCTGTACAATTAGGGAAGCGGAAGTGGAAAAAAAGGATGTTCCTCCTACTATAAGGGGACAACCGATGTGATTGCGCTCACTAAGACGCCCGTGGAACCGAGGCGATACAGGGCTGGGCGGCCCAAGAAGATTACATGTCATGTCTTGTCATCAACGTCGTCTCCGTTCGGAATTTGATCGTTCATCGCCCCTCTTTCGCCGTAGGAAATCCCGAAGAAACACGTCGGGAAGAGGTGGCATCGAAAATTGCCTTTGTCGTTTACTTGACCGCGGCCGTTGAGAACGGCATATCTCCAACTCAGACACAACAGGTGGCTTGTGATACCGGGCGTAATTCTGTAGATAGGGTGGTAGGAGAAGTGCTGATAGAAACTGCATGGAAAATAAAAGAGGGGCCAAGGTCCTTCGAAAACGCCAACGCGGATCAGGACTGGGCAGCTGCGTTGTTCAAAGAATCGGCGCGGACGGGATCAAAGTAGGCGTGGGCCATGGCCTCTTGAGCGGTCAGGCGTTCCTAAGAATTGTTTGTTTAGTCTTCCATCCCATGTGTTAAGAAAGAGATATGGCATACAGCATGGTCGTATCGAAGCAGCTTGTCAAGGAAGTCAATAGCTTCATCACTGACAAAGCGCTGGTTCTCGGCCGTGACAAACGAGTGCCACGGCTTGCGAGGGAAGCGCGAGAGGATATCGTCGTACTGCGGGTCCAGCTCAATGTCGTACTTGTCCAGGTATTCAAAGAGCTCCTCGGTTCCCAGAACCTTGGCAATCTTGACCAGCTGGTCCGAGTTGCTGTTGCCGTGGAAGAAGGGCTCCTTGCGGAAGATCATGGAAGCAAACATGGCACCCAGTGACCACATATCAAGGGAGTAGTCGTACTCCTGGAAATCGACAAGCAGCTCAGGTCCCTTGAAGTACCGAGATGCGACTCGGACATTGTACTCAGTGCCCTTGTGGTAGAATTCGGCAAGGCCCCAATCGATCAGTCGCAGCTATGGCACGTTAGAATATTTCGTCATTCAAGAGCATGAGATTCTACGTACCTTGCGCTTCTCATGATCGATCATGACGTTATGAGGCTTCACATCTCGGTGCATAATACCCTTGCTGTGACAGAAGTCCAACGCCTTGAGGAGCTCATAAACGTAGAAGCGGACATCGTAGTCTGTGAACCGAGGGTACAGGGTACGGAAATCGGTGTTATTGACTGCCTCGAAGACCAAGCTTGGAGTCTTGCTCTGGCTGTCCCTAACAACGTCAAGCAAAGCTACAACATTAGGACCGCCGGCAAGGTTCTGAAGAATCTTGATCTCTCGCTTAATCTTCTTCTTCTTCACGGGCTTGAGGACCTTGATAACGCATTTCTGGTAGTTGACAACGTTGATGCCCTCGAACACCTCAGAGTACTTTCCTCGACCTGAAAAGGCATAGTGTCAGCGAACGGTCAGGCTGGAGCTGGTCTCCACATCCCAGACAGACTGGCAGGTCATAACACCACCTTCCCGGGTCGGATGACCTCCAATCAGAACAGTACGTACCAATCTTTCGAACAATTTCATAGTTCTCAAGGACACCCCAGGAAATGTTCACACTGTCATAGTCCCAGTAAGACCGAGGCATGTGCTCGTTGACATCGGCATAGACGCGCGCCATGGTGATTGCAGACGGCTTCCGAATCCGCCCACAATAGAAATCAGATGCGGCGGGGTTACGCGGGGGCGCAGCCTAGTGACGGGATGAGGGGGGGTCGAGGGTTGTTGACACAGGAAGAAGACAACAGCAGCAGCGGGCCCAGCAAGTCGCCAGCTCGAACTCAGCTGTGCTATTGATCGTCCTGATACAATGGGGTTTTGGAGGGGTGATAATATGATGCGAGCGAGATCTGTTCCGCCTTGTCACGGGATTTGCCTGTGGGGAGCAGGCCCAAAACGGCTAGACAGCGAGTTGTCCGGGGATATGTTATTCCGGAGGATTTTCTAGTTGCCTCTTTCGGACAGGTCGTAACCCGCGGTGTTTCTCAAGTTTCTTGATTTCCCCGCGGACGCAGGAACCGCTACACTGTCTCTCCCCTTGGTCCTTTTTAAATAGAGGCACTATGTTTTACGATCTGAATGTTCCGTACAGTCCAGATGATCCCGAAGCACCCCATACTCTAAACTTCCTGGCCGAATGTAAGTCATTGTGCCCTGACCTTGGCACCCGATCCGAACATCTTTTAAAGCTTGCGGACCACATGAGGTACTGACCTGACCGTAGTGGGTTACACAACCGTCGCCTTATCCCAAACAATCACAGGAAAACTTCCTTCAAGCCTCAGCCCACCACCTCTCCCATCGAATTCCCCGAAGTCCCTCCAGTTGCTCACCCGTCTCAACCTTACTCTCTCCGATCCCGCGCAAAATCAGCGGCTCAACACCTTGTCACAAGCTTACGACATTGTTGCTCTTCGCCCCACAAATGAGAAAACCCTTCTAAATGCGTGCACCAATTTGGAATGTGACGTGATATCACTCGATCTCTCCGTGCGACTTCCATTCCACTTCAAATTTAAAATGCTGTCGGCTGCGATATCACGTGGCATCCGCTTAGAGATCTGCTACGGCCCGGGAGTCACAGGGAGTGGGCTGGATGCGCGCCGGAATTTAATCGGGAATGCGATGTCTTTGATCAGAGCTACCCGGGGAGGACGAGGTATCATCGTGTCAAGTGAGGCTAGGCGCGCGCTAAGCTTGCGAGCTCCATGGGATGTGATCAACTTGACCTGCGTGTGGGGATTGTCACAAGAGCGCGGCAAGGAGGCAATTTGTGAAGAAGCCCGGAAGGTCACAGCCTTGGCCAAGCTCAAGCGCACAAGCTGGCGCGGGATTGTCGACATCGTCCACGGTGGGGAGAAGGCCGCATCCACGAAGACGACCTCGAAGCAGCAGGGTCAAAAGAAAGCAGCCCCATCCATTGAGTCGGAAATTCTTCCTGACACCTTGAAGAGAAAAGCCTCTCTCGGCTCTGAGGCTGCTGTGGAGCCCGAGAAGCCTTTATCGAAGAGGGAAATGAAGCGACGAGCGAAAAAAGCCCGATTAGAACCACAGGGAGAAGATGCGAGCTGAAGGGCCATGGATCTCTCTATGTTATCGCTGTGAGCAATCTCAATATTCCGCTAACGTGGGAACCAATGGGCTGCGTTGAAGCAGATCAGCCCTGGCCGCTTCATGTATCATCTGCAAGTCTTAACATTCTGCAAACTAGCCGATGATCTAGCTCAGCTGGATGGCTTGCATGAAGCAAGCGCAGCTCTTTCGACTCTTCAAATGCTACCTGGCAGGGTAATAACTTTAGAAAGTCGTCAGCTGTCTTTAGTACGAACCCATGAGTCGACTTCGTCATATCTATGACACTCATGAGGAGGTCACGATTCGGCCTAGAGGACCATGACGTCTGTGCAAAATCCGCAACAATGCCTCTCTGCTCTTCCCGGTTCGTCGGGCAGGTTGATAACAGTTCTTTATTAGACTGACGAATTGTCTTGCTTGATTTAGCATCCTCATGTTTCATAACATCAATACCCAATTTTGATAATCTACGAAGTCTCCTATCACTCTTTGTGCTCATAGCCCTTCTTGCCTTCTGCCGCGCTCCTTGCTCTTTATCCTCTATAACGCGCTCACACTATCGCTAGATACCACGGCGCATCGCCACGGCTTCTTGCACTGTGCACCTCTTTCTATCATATGTAGAGCTGACTTGTTGTGAAGGATTAGTGTCCTAATTGGACATGGATATCTAGGTACGGAAGGGCTGACAAGTTCTGCTGACTCATTGGGTTTTGTACGGCCCGCCAGCCCGAGGTACTTGAGCTTGGACCCAGGTTGGGAAGATATCAACACGCATGAAGCTTCAGGAGCGCTGCCTTTTTACAATCAAAGTGCTGCAGGCACCCTCGCTTTTTATGTCCCGAGGCACTTTGTACTACTAATAATCGTACTATAGTTATAGAATCTTAGGGAGTACGGTTGAATAGAAGATTTTTCAAATTGGAAAGATCTCCAGCGACATACTCAGCTGCATTGGTACAGAAAAGTCCTCGAGGCCAGAGGCCTTGATTTTGATCAGAGTCAGGCGGTTTAACTGAGAATATAATAAATATGCAATTTCAAAACTAGAAAGCCTCGTCTATCCCCTGGATCGACACTAAGGAGGCAGAGGCTTCGCCGGCCACTTGTAACCTCGCATGAACACATTCTCAGAGATCAATTCTCCTTGACCAACAGTCTTCTGCAGATCCCCCGGATCTCTGGCAGAACAATTGTCTTAGAATCGATGCATTCACTGATACTACTTCTCGTGCCATCTCTATCTAGAAAATTCAACTTAAAATAAAAGGCCTATCAAGCTCTGTTTATTCTAGTCCATTTGAATTTGCTGTGTTTTGCTCCAATTCGATACTATTCATGTCCGAATAATAACTGTTGAGAACGGAGTACTCGGAAAACAATGACAAGAAAAAAAAAAACAAAAAAGAAAGCTTCGAAAGGTTGCTTTCGACGCTCGACGCGGGTCTCGATCCCGCAACCTTGAGATATCATTGAAACCGGAAGGTCTTAAAAGTCTCACGCTCTACCGATTGAGCTAGCCGAGCGGCTGTTGTGGCAAAGCGATTTCAACAGAGCCGGGCGGGATTGTAACCCTTGAACTCTAGATGACCTTGATCCTTATTCGACCCGTTAGTCTTCCACGAACAACACACAGCACCCAGAGGACTCTCATGTGAACCAGAAGCCTCCGAGAAGTCCGAAAGAGGTCAATTGCCTGAACCTTAGAAAGTACTCGATAGAACGGTCGTCCTTAACTCTTAACCCGAACCGGTACGCTAAAGCATTTTGCGTAATTATAAGTCACTGGGTTTCAAGAGCTAACCTTCTCTGCTAGCGTCGTTGTACTATTTAAAGAAATACCCAACATCGAGAAACATCCGTCCAATCCTTGATCATCTCCAGGGGCAGTTGGTGGCAGTGGGTGTTCCCCTTCCAACACTACCATAGGTACTGCCTACCACATTGCCTACCAGGCGTACTGTCTTTGAATTATCCCCCACAGCCAATCATTTGTCTCCCAAGTGGCTCATGGCATCAGTATATCCTTTATAAATCAACTAGCTCATCAATACTTTAATAAGAAACCAAGTTACCCTCATCTGCCTGAAGCACTTTCTTCTCAATGAAGGCGTCCATGTTTACACGCTCTTCCGCGCCTAGCAGACCTAGTCGATCCTCAATCATTGTAAAATGACCAGACAGACTATTTAATGCCCATCTACACCCAGTGGGCAAAAATCGGCCTCATGATACTGATCTACGTCTTTGTTCCGAAATCCCCAACCTGTTGTGTCAAGGTCGGCAAGCATGACCGAGCCAAGAGGGAAGTTCTCAAGCTCAACCGCGGAGTGCCCCATTATGACTTGGATCATTCACCTGAATCGTATGGAGATTCCACAAATATCTGCTAAAGCTCTATCTATTCTCACCACAGTAGCTATTAGGTATCTGAAGATCCTGTGAGATCTCTAGAAATTATTTAGTAGTTTCCCTAGAATAGTCATTCCATATTCTCAGGTATTCGTTGGTCAAGTCGAAGTATCGCTGTAGCTTGGAGCAGCAAAACATGAAATGGATTTCCTCATGTTATAATATGAATATTGGCTCTCAAGCTTGAGATCAGCAAACCTTGTGAGGATTACATTCTAGTTCATTCAAGGAGGCCTTGGGTAGTCCTAAAGGGCACTTGATCGTTTAGAAAGGCATCTCAGGCAGTGATCAAACAACAAATAGGATCGCTCAAACTAAATAAAACTAGCCATATCTTCAAATTTTGCTAACTGCTGCTGGAGGCTGGCCGGGAGGTTATCTTCTCATTCCACTTCATCAAGACATCTTCGATGGTAAATGTCCCTCCAGCCTCATTGCACTTCTTCATCAGCACACCTCTTTCTCGCTCCTTCTCTCTCATCTCCGAGCCGCACTCTTCAAGCCGCATTGTCTAAGCCGCGTGATTTCCTCCACGATCTCCTCCATGATCCTTCCCTTGACCCACGATCCCTGACCCACGCACGTACGAGCCTCCTACAATCCATCGTTTGCTGACCTTGGCTGGATCCGCTCATGAAACACGCTTGATTGGCCGTCACTCGCGTTTGTTAGATCAAACGACGCGAATCTCATCTATTGTCACTATCAGACTATTTCAACCAATCGGCCATGGATATCCTGCTGGAAGCAGTACGCGACCTGCCGATAACTGTCATCGACCCAACTGGAGATGCTTTACTCATTCTGTCAAACCGAAAATTCCAGTCACTTTTCCAATGTTCTTCTGAAAAGCTTATTCAAGCCTGTGGACTGTTCCGCAGGAGGCTTGCCCCGAGTGAACAACCGCACTTAGAGCTTGTAAGAGATGGAAAGGTTTATCTTACTATTCACGACTTCTGTTCGACTGTCGTTGAACATACACTCAACCTCATTCATGGCAGCAATGAAAACGTGCCAAAGGACCCCTCTTCTACAATGGTGCTTGAATTTGCCAAATTCTGCGACTACCTTGATTGTCTGCCGGTCATGAAACCTTTCACGACAATCTGGATGGAGAAAATCAAGTCTCATGTACTGGAATGTCGCACTCTCACACCTGAGAACAGCTCATGGATCTTTATCTCGTATACATTCCGCGATAAGGAGGTATTCCAAAGCACCACTGCTGTCGCTCAACAGAACCTGGACCGGAAATTTGATGCAAAGAAGTTGCCGGTCCCGAAGACCATCATTAGTAAGTATACTTAACACATTTGTGTGCTGGAAAGGTATTGGCTGACCTGAATAAATATGTTAGATCGCATCAACGAAGCCAGACAAGAGTACCTACATACGCTGGCCCAGCTTCTCGAGGGTCGAAAGAGAAGTCTTTCACTCGACCACACTCTTTGTGCAGCCAAGTGCGATTCTCTCTATCTTGATCTAGTGTGTGAAATTTCACACAAGGGATTTTTCCCCTTTGATCAGGCATTCACACCAAAGGATGCATTCACGGGGTATGCACCAAGGGTCATCCGGACGAAACTCATTAATCTCTGCCGGAAAAATTCCAAGACCCTTGATCGCCGCTGTCCCGAGGGCAAGGAGCAACTCTGCCCACATTGGCGACACCCTCTGGGTAAGGACATTGAGGATCACCTCTCAAAGTTCTACAGTCTTCTTCCCGGGCTGGACTTGCTCGAGGAAATCTAGAGGAATGCCTGGCTTCGCAATCAAGATTTCACCAAGTTGTTAGATTACCACAATGAACAAGTCAATGTGAGCTTCAGTAACGCCCAATCGTGAGGCGAAACTAAAAGAAGCGTAATATCAATTAACATTAAAGGCCAAAACAAATTATTTCAATTGCTGATACATGATGTGCTCAGATACTTCTATGACATCCACCTAACCGGAAATTATATCGGTCCCCAGTCTTCCGCCTATCCCAGACTCATAGCACCGTTACTGCAGTCTCACTTTCAACACCTTACATAGCTGGCCCAGCAAGAGACCCTCACTTCTGCCTTTCCAGGCCCGTCGCCCATCCCACAATAGATTCTGAAAGCGATCATTGGCAAAAAAAAAATACACAAATCGCAAGCGGTGCTTCGATGTTCTCAATTTAAGAATTGCTTACTTCGGATCCCAACGTGCTCGCTGCACCTTCGAACGTGACGCCAAATAGGCAGGAGCTCTAATTAAATGGCGAGGGGAGTTTAGAACTGTGACTGCTGAGACCCTCTCCGGAGACGAGCTGGCCATCACCACGTCGTTATGCAGTCTATTTTCGTTCTTCCGGGCTCCTTTAGAATAGAAAAACCCGGATCACGACACTCATTCCCTTGTCGCCCTTCCTATCAGTTCCATCAACGTTGCCCGTCCTAGCCGGTTTTTCAGTACACCGTTCAGCCATCTTCGCAGTTTTCGTTAGGTTCAGGTCGACCTATATTGTATGACATTTAATCTAGTGCAAATCAAAGAGGGAGAGGGAACGCGATATCTGGAGATTACTAGCAGGACCTGAGGCATAAACCCTAACTCTATCCTCGATTAATGACAACTATGCGATTCAGGACGCACCACCTGCGCCCTCCGATTATACTGCGCCCATGCCAGCAATCCAACACAGATGATAATGCGCCACATCATCCGTCGAGATAAACCTTCACGACGCACTCCCCAAACGAGTCCCACCACGGAAGTTGCCAAGAGCGCATTCCGAAGGTACTCTACGCCAGCAGCAGTCACCGACCCTGCAAATAGAAAATCGAGGGCCGTCTGGACAATCAGCATCCGTGCCCTAAAAGGAGAAGTAAGAGGAACATACCGGCAGCCAGCAGCATGATGATGACAGCAGCGCGGAGCCCTCTGGCAAGAATCTCGTGAACATCTGGAGAACGCGTCGAACAAGGGGCTGGTCGTGGTCCGGGACGGGCTCAGGGCTCGGCTTGTCGGAGGGACATTTTTCACAGGTCATTTTCGGGATCATGCAAAGATGGGAAATTGAGAGAAGGAGTAACGCTTGAAAGATTGTGCAATTGCTCTTTTGAACACCCTTTGCTCGGGTCTTCATATGCGATTTGGAGTATGAACTAGTCATCCTGCGGGATTTTCGCGGTCGGGAATGTCCCCACTGTCGTGACTGGCTAGAGGATCCGAAGACCGAATCCTCGAAAAGTGATGAGATAAAATAAAGTCTGATGTTAATATATTGATGTAAAGTACGATCTCTTAAAGGGATACTGGAGAACGGTATTTCCATGGTCGTCTGTCCCGACTGATTTGGATGTCATGTCTGCCTTTAGTCCATCAAGCCTCATGCAACCACTTCGTCCTATCTCCGAGGTTAATGTTTCTACCGCGATCAGATAGGATATAATTTATAGGAATGAGTATCCATTTACCAATTCGCCCCCTCGGAATATGGGTAGCTTATGATACGCACTTGCTAATTGGATTACACGGGTTATTCTTCAAAAGTCTTGGTCCTCTAACATCCTTACTTGCAGGTTCCTCAAGGCTCCCAGAAGGCCATGTCTACTTAACAACGCACCTTTGCTTACATCTACAGAGTGGCTTGTATATGACAAGCCATCGCTTAATGATTATGCTGGTGTGGTCTTCGCTGGTATAAACATCTTTCTAAGGAGGCATGTATTGTCACGGTCCATCATCAAGGGATATTATGTGTCTTCATTTATATAATTATCCTTCTTACCGTCGTGTTGTTTGCTTGTCAATGCAAAGGTCATAGACCCCGATGGAGACGTGATTCTCATTAGGGGGCCCAGCCCAACTACTGATCCTTCGGCTCTATCACCTAACCAGTCTCCTCGAAGCAAATTACTATTATTTCACCCCTGCTTGCGCGCACGCTGAAAATGAAACGTTGACAGGTTAGGGTACTGGCTATTCAGCGAAGACTGATACTCGATTCCAAATACCCAAGGTGGGGATCCTACGGGCATGGAAATCCTATTAACTATTTTTCACACAAGGAAATCCACTATTCCCGACACGGTCGATAATCAGACCCTACTTCTGATCGTTTTAATATTGGAATATTTGCAATAATAAGACGTCATCTCGTATTTTGGCTCGAACTGGCTTCAGCCTACGGAGATGCCGACTGCGTTCAACCACGAAACAAGCAATTGGGTTCTCATTTCCGTTGAATACGGGTATGAGCCCCTGTTTGCTTGCGCCGGAAAGACTTGCCCAGCAACAGGCGGGAAGGCCCATTTGACAGGCTCGACGATCAGGCCATACTGTCACAAATCTCCAAGTGCCACGGAGCATTACGGTATTATTACGATAACTCACCTGCTGATGTAAGGCCATCACGGTTACAGTTTTGCCGATACTAAAGGGCGGTAGGCCAAAATAGGTTAGTGTGTTTCGGATTTATATTCTGGGAATGAAGTCGTAAGAGCTGATGTTCAACTGATTTCAAAAACTACTGTTCCCGAAACCTCTGGCGGGATATTTTCGACAACAGCATCTGCGCAGACCTCCCTCTATCTGGTCACTACTTCTACTGCCGTCAATCTTGTAATGACATAATCATCCCCCGGAATGAGCCAAGAGTTCCTCTTTGCCAAAAATTAAAGGTACCCCTATCGAGGACATAGCCCACGTTCCATTTACCAGTTTTATTTCCCGCTCTTCGTCTTTCCGTTCTCTGCGACATACGTGGCCCCAAGTATCCTCGGCCCGCTTAGCTATGAAGTCTAGATACTTTGAAGTGGCACTGAATGATCTTTGGGACAGCATCGGTGGAAGGTGGATTCAAGAAGCTGGCTCTTCACGGAGAAACCACTGGGGCAATTCGGGTTCATTTGACGACTTCTATGGTTGACTCGACAGCACCCTTATACAGTGCCGCCCGTTATTGCCTTCTATATCTAGAGATAATAAGATGCTCTTCCAAACCCTAAACACGTGATGGGATGAACCTAATATGGAATCGCGTAAAATTCTTTTGCGTCGAGGCGTCTCATTGATTCTGGCCTGGGCCACAATTATTGAGATTACGATTTTTGGCATATAAGCTGATTGAATTTATCTGCGTCGCCTCAACTATAGAATGTGCCATTTAAATCTACAGCAAGGAAGCATTGCCTAGAATCTTCCGGACTCGTGTATTTTTTATAACATACTTAGCTCTTGTTTTAACACCTCTTCAATGTCCCGGCAATCGTTCCACTGATGAGTATTTCCTGCGTACCTGTTCAGCCCATTTCAAGTCCCTTACCAGACCCTTTCATGTCACAAGTTGCTCTTCAAGTGTTGGAAGGCTCTCTCATCTTATGTAAGAACCTTCGTTTGTGTATTTGGATCGATGTTTGACGGGAAGACCCATGAGTTGGTGGTGAGATTATAGCCAGGGACAGCTGGAGAGGACCGTTCGTGAAGAGTAATATCTTTTCCACTTAGTTGCTTGACTTCGGCATGCGGGCGTTGTTCCACACATTGAAGAGAAGACGCAGAGATGTGAGGGCTTTTAAGGTCAATACGTGGTGAAACAGCCAGCGATATATTTTTAGGCATATGCCACACCTTGGCTGCCACTGTCTTGTGTTTGACTTCGGTACGAGTCGTTTTGACCTCCTGTGCGAACTCGGGCTTGATCAATATGTCGCTTTCGAAGTCCTTCACCGGTATCTCTTTGAAGTCGTTACTTTGCGATTCCGTTTGCTCCACTTTAACGACATATTCCGCTTCAGACACTTTGGAAGGCTTGGCTCTAGGAAGGAGCCTGGTGATTTCCTTGCCAGTTTTTGGGACTGGTAATTGGCCAACACCTTTCTCGGTAGCGATCGTTTTGCTGATCACAATCTCCCTAAAACGACTCAATAGCCTTCGAGCAGTGACCTCCTTCGTCTCGCGATATATTCCCTTTATCACGTCTTTCCACTGGTCCTTCAAGTGGCCTTGGAGATCATAAGGCTTGGCTGATTGTACAAATCCAGCCCAGTCCCTTACAGTCTGCTTAGCAAGTTCTTTGCTAACCTCAAACCACTCTTGATGGCTCTTCCCGCACCACGGGGCTTTGCACCTTCGCTCTCGGCGCCATTCCTTAATTAGTTCATAATGTGTAAGGGTCTCGACACGATGAGCGTGAGGAATATCATTCAGGCTGAATAATAAATTTGGCTCATAACCGCAGTTTGACCAGTCTGCTAGTCGATCCGAAATTGTCTTTGCTGTCCAGCCAATCTTTACATGGCCAGGGGAAGATTCGCGATCAAAAATATAAAGTGATCCTGTCTCAAAATCTCGCTTTTTGAGAGGTGTGAGCATCTTTTGATACACTGAATCGCCGGGAGAAGGCTCTACAATGTGACGACGAAACTCGGATAAAGCAGGCTGAGAGACTGCAAAGGGCTGGCGGTGGGCGAGATTTTCAGAGCTGTTTATACAGCGGGTCCGAAGGTTGTAACCTTTTTGGTCTTCAAGCCCGTTGAATATGAGGCCGGAAGCGCTTGAGGAGGTTGGTAGATGACAGGTGTATTCATCTGACGCCTTGAATACAGACAGTTTCCCAGTAGCATCAGAAGCAGCTGCGGCGGGGGCTCGGTCGCGGGCGAGCCTATGGTAACTATTAACCATGGGCTCCAAACAAGAATAATTGATGTTTGTCACTCACCTGACAGGTTTTGCTTTATTTAATGACAAGACCGGTTGTGCTCGAATCTCGTTGAGCCATCTCTGGGCCAGTGGTGTCAAAAGTTGCAAATCTTCTATCTTGTCACGATGCTGAGCACGTTTCCACAAACAGCAATTGCATTGGGCGTACTCGCTTAGTATTTTGATATTAATATCTTCAACTGGCGTCGCCTTGAGTATATGCTGAAGTTCGATTGCGCGTTCATTGTCTTGATCCCTGCAATTGCTTTTGCACCTTGCGCCTTTCTGTGTGAAGAAAATGCATTGCTTCTGAGTCGATGGGTCAAGGTCATTGAATGATATAAAAAAAGATATATCAGGATTGAAGACCATGGTGAAGGAAGCTGGGCTGGTCAGTCTTTCAAATGTTACTCGGTTCGCTGAGCCGAATAAGAAGAGGTGCGGAGCAGCTCACCTGAATATGAATGAGGGGTAAGCCACATAGGCGTTTCTTGTGAGTTACAATACCAAGAGTAACAGGAATGTTCTTGTAATTTTTTTCGAGTTCTTCCTAGAAATCTTCCTAAAAATTTTGCATGGCTTTGAAGCAGTAGAACCTTCCCCATGGATGGTAAACATGATCGTTATTTATTTGGGATATATGACGATGCCGTATATTAAGATGGATATATGACGATGCCGTATATTAAGATGGATATAGACAGTGAAATAGCCATCCCAATGTAAATTTATTGGTTCACCGTGGAAAAAAGGTCAGGAAAATACATAATTGGAATTGGAGTAGTCACCGATTGTAAGAAGAAGGTACTACAGGCTGTCTAGCGAGAGGCCACGATAAGTTCCAGGATGATAGTGAGAAGAAGTTGACGAGGCTCCTACCTACCTAAGGGCCCGTAGGTAGTGTGCTGTGAGTAAGGTCCGTTGCCTGCTGTACAAGTATCAGGTTTACAGAGTAAGTGCAGGTCAGCTCTCTGTATTAATAGCCAATCAGAGTCTGCAGTATATAAAGGCTGTGGTACGAAATAGATAGGTGCCAAGAGTGAAGGACTTGTCAGGAACCCGTTATGTGCACGGTTCATCTATGCCCCTCCTCACCTGTGAGTTGCAACCGGAACATCATTTATTTTTTTTGGCATCATTGACCCTTTACTATACAGGTTTCAACCACTCTCGCAATTCAAGAATGACCGGAGGACCTGAAGCAAACCCTACGCACTTTGTAACCAAGTAGGTGGCTGAATGTCTCTGATAAGGACTCATCTCACATCTGAATGCTTCATTCTCTAGTATCCTTCCCCTCTATCACGGGCCGCTTGTCAAAATTCGAATCGAGCCTAGCGATTTAGAATATGCTATTTCCAAGGACCTTCTCTCCGCGAAATCACCAGTTTTCTCAAAGATGTTTGAAGGCAAATTTAAAGAATCCCAGCAGCAGACAGCGATTCTAAAAGAAGAGGAATCTATTGTGTCAGTACGGAGCCTTGAAGCACTTTTTCAATGGCTTTATCCCCGCGTTATCAAATTTGACATAGAAGATGCTGAGGAGCATATGTCGGCTGCCATGGAGCTCGTGAGGCTTGGAGACAAGTACGATATTATCGGATTGGACCATGAAATGGCCCAATATATTAAGGGCGTACTGCTTGCCAATCCTCATCCAACGAACAACCAATTTCACCGCCATATTGACAACAATACCTACTGCATCACACGTGATCATATTTTCTCAGCAACTCGCTTGCCTCGAGATCATCCGGTGCGACATATTTTGGCTGCTGCGTCAGTCGAAGGGTACCTTCGGAGCGAAACGCACAAGTTTGCTGAAGAAACTCAGCGCAATCCTATTTTCGGTGCTGATGTGCTCCGACAGGTGAGGTTGGCACTGAACGGGATCAAATCTGTTCGAGGCGCGACCTTTGAAGATCCGATTACTGGAGTAAGATCAGAGCTGAACTCAGACGAACTATTTTGGGATTAATTGTGCTGTCGTAAAGCAAGCCATGATCGTCAAAACGTTTGATTTTTTTTGGTCTCATCTTCTATTTATCGAACGCTGAGAGAGCGACCTTGAGTTTATTGTCTTCGATCGTGGGGCACAAGTACGGATTCGGGTCTCGCCTCTTGGGCTAGGAATCACAGCCACAGCTATATGGGCTGGCGGGCGATGTAGGCTGGCTTGCTATGAAGGCAGGGCCATATGACTGTCTCGGGAGTGAATCCGTTCATCCATCGCGGTTCGAATGGGAACTCCAGGTCAGAGGGTGTGAAAGAGCGACCCCTCCCCCCCCCCAATGGTGAGTGGGATAGTCATTTTTGGATATGGACATGTAGCAGTACATGACTGTGCAGTTTTTTACTTTCATGTTTGTTACCGTGTAGGACTGGAACAAGTCTTAATATACGGACCTTTTCATATACAGTTTAGCGCAACATGTGATTAGGGTTCGAAAGAGCCTCTCTGTGTTACCGGATATAGAAGGCCAAAACAGTCGGCACTGTAAATTTAACACTCCACAATCTCATTGTACTTGCTGTCTCCACTCTCACAGCCAGTATCCACCCTCAGCCCTACCGGCCATACTGGCTCCGTCCGAGGTTGAGGTCAATGGAGGGTAAGGTGATCACAAACCCTGACTCAACTTCCTTGTACGAAATGTTCAACTGTGACAAGGACCCTCGCATCACAGGATCGCAGCATAGTGGCTTCCATGATCTAGATCCCGTCCTTGGGCACTAGTGCATTGCAAATGCAACACGGCGATACTACTACCAGCATGAATTCAGAGCCAATGGCGATTTCTGCTGTCCTTGTGGTGTGTACATACAAATGCAAGAACAGCGCGGACCAACCAATTTATTCTTGAGAAAATAAGACAGAGCTGTGTGTGATTCAAAATACCCAAATGATTATTCAATCCAATTGATCAATGAATTAGACAAGGATGGGAGTTGACAGAGAAAGTTGGTCATTATCGGCTAGTGCAAGTAAATGCCTAGCATTGGCCGCAGTCAATTAAAAAATAATAAGATTTCCTGGTCTTCCAAACGTGCGCAATCCTACAATATGAGTCCAGGACTAGCGCCAGCGCCAGTCTCATACCCAGTGGAATTTCATTCCGTGTCGTGGTGGAGAGAGAAGAGGGGAAAGCCTCCGCTTTCTGCCTTGTCCCCACTGAAACCCCATTCCTCGAATCAGAAACATCAGAGCAAAACGCCCAATATGAACAAACACCAATAAGAGATACTGTCGATGTGTTGTGCCTGTTTAAGTTCCGTCGGGGGAACACTGCATCCCTACAATCCCATTCTGTACCATCTTGCAAGCCTCCATCAATATCGCCATAGTATCACCAACGTCATCGGCTTGGTCGTGCAGTGGCCAATAATAATGTCGGGTAATACCGGGTATACCTAACGAATTGGTTAATATCTGATCAGTCACTGATTGGCGGGACTTGAACCCTTTTCCTGATATCCTGATTGAATCTGGGCAAGGAGTCCCTTCTCTTACCATTTGGTATCCTGGTTCCCTCGCTGGACCAGGTATGGCGTGATGCGGGAGATTTTTACTTATTGTTTCCGATCTTCGTCTGTTAATATAGCGCATGTCTTTGGGGTATGGAGACATAGGGAAACGAGGTTCTGCTTACCCAGCCTCCCATCCCCGCGAGATCTGGGTTTGAATTTCCAGATCCAGACGAGCTTCTGCAGATAAAAGAAAAAGGAAGTCAGATATCTTGAGCCCAGTTTATCTCGAAATCGAGCCACATTTTCATGTGATATCATTTGGAAACTTACGAAGCTGTGCTGCCGGAAGTCGAGGGAGACGTTGTAGTTGTGGCAGTCTCTTTGGACTTTGTTGGTGTGACTGGGTCAGCCATGATAATAGACAGGACTGCACCAAGTCAAGAAGGTAGAAGCCGGACAATAGTGGGGTATCAAGAAGGGCTTCGTTTGCAAAACGGCAACTTCAATCTTTAAAGTCCCAGATTTAGGGATGCTGGATCTCCGTGGAGCACAATACTGACTTTTGTTGATTCGAGAAATGGCCGGTCTGGATGGGTAATAGCCACCTGATCTTATAAGAAACGGTCCATTCAGAACCTCCCGTTGACATCGCAGTCAAGCGCCAACCGCGAGACAACGACCACCACGACAACCACCCAGATGACGAGCATGACTGGATGTTGGGCATACCACGTTACTGTAAAGGGCAAAGACCCGGTTCTCGAGCCAATAGCCACTGAATCCGATTCCAAATGAAACCCGCTAGGACAACTGACTGCAATGTGGGAAAGCTAGCAGCCAATCACAAGTGACTGCACGGCTCATCCGTCGAGCTCTAACCGTCGACTATCAATCTAAACAGCGCGGACTCGCCCACACTCGCAAATCTGGCAGACGTGTGCCCAAAGCAGAGCCGCATCGCGTCCAACACAGTGTAAATGAGGGGGTTGCCTGACTTGATTTGTGCGAACCGCAGTGCGAACGTCTCGTCGCCTCCTGCATTGCTGTACCTATCATCCATGCCCTCGGCGCCGACGTACCGAATCACGCTCGTCTTCATCTAATTCCTTGCTCCATATCTGCTTGTATATTCCAGATCGTCCTCTGTCTTTCTCCAGAATCTCGATGTCCCGCATTGAATCTACGGACCGTAGCGTGGGGGTTGCGAACCAACGATGAATGATGAGGTGGTTGCTCCTGCAAAGGAGGGGAAATGGCCGAGCCGTGGCGACATGCAAGTATACCACTACCACGACGTCGGGTATCCTCTTTCTACCAGCCATGCCGACCAAATTTTTAGGCTCTTCACTGATAGACTGTATGTATTTACCAACTATTTGCCAAATCTGGATCAATGAAAGATAAAAAATAATGTAAACAACGACAAGTATACAGGTCGATCCGGTTTCTAAGCCAGGCAGTGTGGAAAGGTGGGCGCTTGGACCATCCACTTGTCCGCGGCGTGTACGGAGTATATTTGCATGTGAGCAAAAGAACAGCGTACAAACTCGGTAGTACATCATTGCTTGTCTGTAGATATGTCCAGGATAGTGCATATAATATTTGGTGTATTCGAGTTGGCCGACAAATCCGGCAGTCTTCGCATGTAGCTACCCGGTTCAGAGTCATGAGAATCGGTATAATCAGGAATAGCCAACAGTCATTGCAATGACAGATAGCGTGTCGCTACGATAAGCAACTATTGACCCGTTGGCCGACGAATCTGAACCGTAAGACCACCACGGGATAACCGCAGGACCCCCGTCTCAAACTCAAATCCCAAACCCAAAGTTCCCTAAAGGAAGCTTTCCCCCAGAGGGTGGCCCAAGCTCTTCGCCTTATCGGCCTCGTATCGTCGGCCCGGGGCCGGGTCCATAAGCACTAAGGAGATGCAGAATCCAGCCATTGGGGATGCTGAAAATAAACGATCAGGTGGTCGATAGTGATGTGACTGGGGAAAACGGTGGCGCTACAGATGATACGTAGCTCAGAATGATATGGATCATAATTATTATATAAAGTTTTTATAAACAGGGATCGAGATATGCTTCGTACTAGCCTCAGAGCAGCGGTGCAAGGGCTCAGGCAGTGGACAAAAAAGGTCGACTTCCATCGTAAATCTCGCTGCTGGAGCTGGCAGCGTCTGAAGAACCCACTTCTTCTCTGAGCTGCCCCTGGATGCGAGACGCGAGCTCAAGAGTCTCCCTCGGCAATCCCGCCAGCTGAGCCACCTTAAGCGCATGCGACTCCCGGTTCACGCCCTTTCGTAAACGATGCACAAACGAGAACCCTCCACCAGGGCTTTCCTTGACATCCGTGCAATACCGCTCCAAACACTCAAATGGTTTGGTCATATCCGCCAGCGCATGGAAGTGCGTTGCGAACAACACGCGGCTGCGATTTCGGTAGTGGAGATGATGAAGACATGCAAAGCTAACCGCCGTCCCATCTTCCGGCGTCGTACCGCGCCCGACCTCATCCATGATCACAAATGATCGTGGACTCGCTTGTTTCAAGATAGCTGCAGTCTCTAGCATCTCGACCATGAACGTCGATTGATCGCGGAACAGGTCGTCAGCGGCCCCGATGCGACTGAAGATCTGGTCCACGACCCCGATTTCGGCGTAAGCAGCGGGCACATAGGAGCCAACTTGTGCGAGGATCGTGATCAGTGCATTTTGCCGGAGGAAGGTGCTTTTACCGGCCATGTTGGGGCCTGTGATGAGCCAGATGCGCTCGCGCTCGCCGAGGAAGCAGTCGTTGCTGACGAAGGTCCGGCCTTGCTCTTCCAGTCCCAGCTTCACGGTTGGGTGGCGTCCGCCAGCGATTTTATGTGTGGTCCCTCCGTTGAGGATGGGTCGGACCATTTGCTGTTCTTGGGCTAGGGTAGCGAAGGAGCAGGCCACGTCCAGTTCGTCCATGACTGCGGCATTGCGTCGAATCTTGACCAAATTGAGAATCACTTCGCGGCGGAGGCGCTCAAAGATAGCTTGTTCTTCTTGTCGAATTCGCACTTTCACGTTGTCCATGCGGTTGCCGAGTTCGGTCCAGGCCGGGAGATAGAAGGAGCGGGTGGATTTCGTGGACGACACGTTTCGCGTGACGCCTAGCTCTTCCAGGGACAGCTGGGAGATTTTGGCACCTTTGACGTGGCAAATGTGGCCTAGCCCGGGCGTCCATTTGAGTGTGAGATTGGTGGAACTCACGGACTCCTGAAGGCGCTGGGTAAGTGTACTCTTCTCATTGAAGAAGCCGTCTAGTTGCTCATGGAGAGACCGCAATGTCTGGCTGGCTTCGCGGCGCATGATCCATGTCTCGACGGGCCCGAAGTCGGTATCCACGGAGGTGGAGCGCCCACTGGGTTTGGCACGAACTTTCTTTGGCAGTGCCTCTAGCTCACTAGGCGTGCCTTCAGTCAAAGCAACTTCTTGGGCAAGGCGCGCCGCTTCAGCGGCCGTATTTTCTTCGATGTGTTGCTGTTGGAGGAGTCCTTCCTCATCGATGGCAGCCAGTATGCGGTCCGCAAGAGCAATCGGACCGTCAAGATGAAGCCGAGAGATCATTGACGCCAGACTGTGCTTTGCATCGGGCCTTCGTAATTGTCTCGCGTGGTCAGAGAGAACTTGTCTAATTCCCTTGGAGGCTTCGATGGCTCGAGAGAGACAAATCAAGTCGTCAGCATCTCCTTTGCCGAGGGCAAACTTTTGTACCAGGCGTTGAGCATCGTAGCTGCGTTTAAGCAACTGGATCACGCTATCGCGGAGATCCAAATTGTCAATAAATACTGAGACGAGGTCCAATCGATCGTTGATTACTTGGATAGACGTAGACGGAGAGGCTGCGTACATGTGATTAGCAAAAGTCCATATTTCACTCTCATCTTTGGCATACGTACTCAGCCGATCCCTTAAGAGGCGAGCACCGCTTTTTGTGCTTGTTCGGCGGACAGCATGAAGCAGACTTCCTTTACCAAACCCATCCCGTGCAGTCTCAAGAATTTCAAGACCTCTTAGACTGTTTCGATCAATGCTCATGGATTCGTCTAGATGCCTGCGTCGCGGAGGCAAGAGTTTGAGATCTGTCCTCTGCAGTTGCACTCGAGTGTATTCAAGTAGGCTGTACCCAGCGGCTATTTCCTCTTGTGTGAATGTGGCACGGGCTTCTTCCGTAATGGGAGCTTCGAGTATGGATTCCCATTCAGACATCGGCGCGAATATTTCGGGAAATTGAAAGAATGTAACAAGACGGTGCTCATGGCCAACAAGTAGCTGGAGCTCTTGCCCAATCAAATCTTGAACATTTTGATCGACGAGAATTTCGCGAGCCCCAATTCTGGCGATCGCCGATGGTAACATTTGCAAGGTTGTAAGCTGTGTATAGAAGTCGCCCGTGGACAAGTCCATCCAAGACAAACCTACAGGCTGAGATACGGAAGATAATAGGTGCTGCGACGATTGAGTATCGACCTGCGCCTCTAGTTGCGCTTTAAGCGCGGTGATATCCAAGTAAATTGCCAGCAAAAAGTTGTTCTCGGAGGGATCGATAAACTTTTCATCAATCAAGGTCCCCGGCGTGATAATCCTGGCCACCTTCCGATCCCACATCAGGCCTCCAGATTTCAGCTTGTCCTCTGCCTCAATAGCAAACTCCTCGCTGATGGCCACGTATTTGTTGAGGTCTTGAACGAGTATCTTGAGGAAGCGATCGAGCTGGAAGAAGGGGAAGCCGGCCATTGGAACGGGTCCGGCGCTGGTTTTCTTGGATGCAAGCTTCAAGCTGAGCAACGGCGCAAGTTCTTCAGCTTGTTCAAAGTAGAGCTGGGAAGCCTTGTATTAGACAGAATCTGGCGTACTCCCATAATACCATGTCATACCTCGTAAAAGCCTCCGACTCTTGTTAGGATAACACAGTTCTTGAACTTCTGCATGTTGTTCCGATGGCCTTGTACAACGGTAGGATACCGAGGAGCATCATCCAATCCATCATCGTATGTTTCCAATTTTACAACGCCCTGTGGAAGGTCCTTCAATTTGACAGTTGCCTTCGTTTTGGCGCATCTGTGCTGTTCAACTGGCGGTAGCGCTGCGGGTACGCGAGGGCGCAACGGGCTGTGACGCGCATGGTGGCAGATTGTTCGATGGATACGGCATTGAAAAGATACGATGACTGGGACTCGGTCGACCGATGAGCTTGAACAAGACGCCAGCTGAGCGAAGCACCGAGCATTCACACGCATTCTTGCAACCTCGACGACGCCTTTCTTCTTTCTACGTCAACGGGGAAAGAAGCGGCAGAACTGCAAAAGCTCCCCTCGTTCCGCCTTCGCCACCGAAACCTTCCCGAGCTCAACTCTCCCTGCAAATCTGCAAATCCTCTCATCAACCCTGGCCTTCATTTCTCCCCCATAAAAGTCATTTCGCTTGTGGCAGGAGGATGAGCCAGGTTTGTGAGGCCTTCTGAACACTTTTCAATCGCTGATATACCCCCGACGAGCGGCACGGTCGACATCTGAGTGCGGCGCAACAAGGCCGATCAGAGTCGCGACTCACTCATTTTTCCTTTCCACCATTCTTTTGATCTGTTGCTTGGGAAAGCTCCTCCCGCCTCACACTCAACATGGCGGACCAAAATATCTCGCAATATAAGTATTCGGCGATGTCCAACCTGGTTCTCCAGGCGGACCGTCGGTTCATCAGTCGCGTCAATGACGAGCCCACCGGTGACCCAGAGTCTCTCGCGGGCCGCATTGGCATCCGCGAAATGGGTGCGCGAGTTGCGCGCGATGACGTTCCGAAGTCGAAGAAGAAGACCGCTGCAGATCTCGAACGAGGTGCCATTCACGAAGGCGAGGACGTGCTTCTGCGGGAACAGAGGAAACGCCAGCGCGGCCAGCCTGCGCAACAACGAGGCCAGGGTATTCTTTCAGCAGCCGACGCCCTGATCGAGGGCCTCAAATATCGCCCCCGAACACCGGCCACACGAGCTACTTACGACCTCATCTTAACGATAACCGGTACCAACCTGGGCGATGTCCCCCACGAAGTCGTTCGCAGTGCAGCCGACGCTGTGCTAGAGTTGCTCAAGGACGATAATATGAAGGACTTTGATAAAAAGAAGGAGATCGATGATTTGTTGGGTACTTCCATGAATCCCAAGGAGTTCAACGAGCTTGTCAACCTAGGCAAGAAAATTACCGACTACGATGCTCAAGACGAAGACGAGGATATGGACGGTGGTTTGGACGAGGGCGAGGGCGAGCTCGATGAGCGCCAGGGTGTGGCCGTTGTTTTCGACGAGGAGGATGAGGACGAGGACCGCATGGGCACCGTAGACGAGATCCGCGATGAAGACTCCGATGAAGACGAACTCGACGAACAAGACCGACCCGAAGGCGAGGGCGTCGCAGAGGAGCTGGAAGAGGGCGATGAAATGATCATCGACGGAGGTCTGGACCGGGGCGACAAGACCAAGGACAAAACCGGATTGACCGTATCTGCCCGCGAGATCGACGCATACTGGCTCCAGCGTCAGATTGGTGCCGTCTACCCCGACGCCCATATTCAACAAGAGAAGACCAAGGAGGCCCTCGAAATTCTCGGTGGTCAAGCGGAGGACGGCTCAGAGAAACCCCTGCGCGATGTGGAGAATGACTTGATGGAGCTTTTCGATTATGACCACCCTGACCTTGTTGCAAAATTGGTCTCTAACCGTACCAAGGTCGTCTGGGTCACCCGTTGGAGACAGGTTGCTGAAGACGCGGACGCCAGAAACCTTGTCGAAAGCCAGATGGTTGAGGCCGGGCATCGCGCCGTGTTGGACGAGATTCGCGGAAAGACCGCCGACGACCTCGCCCACCGACCCGAGAAGATCAAGCTGGACCTAATGGACGTTGATGTCCCTTCAGCACCAGAAGCGCAGGAGCAGAAGCAAGTTGGTGAAAACGGCTTGGTCGGTGGTCTGCAGCCGAAGCGTCTGATCAACCTTGAGAATCTCGTCTTCCACCAGGGCAACCACCTTATGACCAACCCGAACGTCAAGCTTCCCCAAGGCTCAACTAAGCGAACCTTCAAGGGCTATGAAGAAATTCACGTTCCCCCGCCTCAAGCTAAGAAGCTGCCTGGCGAAAAGAACATCCCTACGACAGAACTACCCGACTGGGCACGTGTAGGTTTTGGAAGCTCCAAGGAGCTGAATCGGATTCAGACCAAGTGCTACCCGACAGCTTTCCACGACGATGGCAATCTGCTCGTCTGTGCTCCTACTGGTTCCGGAAAGACTAACGTGGCTATGCTCACTATCCTTCGCGAGATTGGCAAAAACCGCAACCCGGAAACCGGTGAGATCATGCTTGACGACTTCAAGATTGTTTACATCTCCCCCCTAAAGGCTCTGGTCCAGGAGCAAGTTGGAAACCTCGGAAAGCGCCTCGAACCATATGGTATTCGCGTGGCAGAGCTCACTGGTGATCGCCAGCTGACCAAGCAGCAAATTGCCGATACCCAGATTATTGTCACCACCCCCGAAAAATACGATGTCATTACTCGCAAGGCATCAGAAACTAGCTACACCAACCTTGTTCGTCTGATCGTCATTGATGAGATTCACCTTCTCCACGACGACCGTGGTCCCGTTCTTGAGAGCATCGTCAGCCGTACCATCCGTCGAGTTGAGCAGACGGGCGATCCCGTCCGCATTGTTGGTTTGAGTGCTACTCTTCCCAATTACCGCGATGTGGCAAGCTTCCTCCGCGCAGACCCTGAGACGGGTGTTTTCCACTTCGACGGCTCGTACCGCCCTTGCCCTCTGAAGCAGGAATTCATCGGTGTGACCGATAAGAAGGCGATCAAGCAGCTGAAGACAATGAACGACATCTGCTACAACAAGGTCATGGAGCAGGTTGGTCAGAAGCGAAACCAGATGCTTATCTTCGTCCACTCGCGGAAGGAAACGGCAAAAACGGCCAAATATATTAGGGACAAGGCTATCGAGATGGAGACTATTGGACAGATTCTCCGAAGTGATGCTGCTAGCCGTGCTATCCTATCCGAGGAGGCTGATTCCGTTGATGACGCGTCCTTGAAGGATCTTCTACCTTATGGTCTGGGTATCCATCACGCTGGTCTCAGTCTTGCAGATCGTGATTCCGTCCAGGCTCTGTTCGCCGATGGCAGCATTCAGGTTCTCGTCTGTACCGCGACTTTGGCTTGGGGTGTCAACCTTCCCGCCCACACCGTCATCATCAAGGGAACTCAAGTCTACTCTCCCGAGAAGGGTAGCTGGGTCGAACTCAGCCCGCAAGATGTTCTCCAGATGCTCGGACGTGCTGGCCGACCGCAGTATGATACTTTCGGTGAAGGTATCATCATCACCTCTCAAGCTGAGATTCAATACTACCTCTCGCTCCTGAATCAGCAACTACCTATCGAGTCTCAGCTCATGAGCAAGCTCGCGGACAATCTGAATGCCGAGATTGTGCTTGGCAACGTTCGCACTCGTGATGATGGTGTTGAGTGGCTTGGCTATACTTACCTCTACGTCCGTATGCTCCGCTCACCTGGTCTGTATAGTGTCGGTGCAGACTATGAGAATGATGACGCTCTAGAGCAGAAGCGTGTCGATCTGATCCACTCCGCCGCGACGGTTCTCGAGAGAGCTGGTCTGGTCAAGTACGAGAAGAAGACGGGCCGTCTACAGTCGACTGAGCTTGGCCGTATCTCCTCGCACTACTACATTGGCCATAAGTCGATGCTCACGTACGCTCAACACCTCCAGCCTTCTATTACTACAATTGAACTCTTCCGCATTTTCGCTCTCAGCGATGAGTTCAAGTATATCCCGGTTCGCCAGGATGAGAAGTTGGAGCTTGGCAAGCTTCTGGGCCGTGTACCGGTCCCTGTTAAAGAGACTATTGATGAGCCTCACGCGAAGATCAATGTCCTCCTTCAAGCCTACATTTCTCGTCTCAAGTTGGAAGGTCTCGCTTTGATGGCTGACATGGTCTACGTCACCCAGTCCGCTGGTCGTATCATTCGCGCCATTTTCGAAATTTGCTTAAAGAAGGGCTGGGCTTCAGTGGCCAAGACTGCCCTTGACCTCTGCAAGATGGCCGAGAAGCGTATGTGGCCCACCATGTCTCCTCTACGTCAATTCCCGGGTTGTCCCAGGGATATTCTCCAAAAGGCTGAGCGAATTGACGTTCCATGGCCCCGCTACTTCGACCTGGATCCTCCCCGCATGGGTGAGCTGCTCGGCATGCCCAAGGCTGGTCGTGTTGTATGTGATCTTGTCTCCAAGTTCCCTCGACTTGATGTGCAGGCTCAAGTGCAGCCCATCACTCGATCCATGCTTCGTGTTGAATTGACTATCACCCCGAACTTCGTCTGGGATGATGCTGTTCATGGCATCGCGCAAGATTTCTGGATCCTGGTTGAAGACTGTGATGGTGAAGAAATCTTGTTCCATGATCGTTTCCTGTTGCGCCGTGAATATGCCATATCCGAGATGAACGAGCACATGGTTGAGTTCACTGTTCCGATCACTGAGCCCATGCCTCCTAACTACTTCATCTCCCTGGTATCCGATCGCTGGATGCACTCCGAGACGAAGATCGCCGTGTCTTTCCAAAAGCTTATTCTCCCCGAGCGCTTCCCTCCCCACACCCCTTTGCTGGATATGCAGCGTGCCCCCGTCAAGGCTTTGAAGCGCGAGGAGTATCAGAAGTTGTATCCTGACTGGGAGCACTTCAACAAAATCCAGACTCAGGTATTCAAGTCTGTGTTCGATTCAGACGAAAATGTCTTTATCGGCGCACCGACTGGTAGCGGCAAGACTGTCTGCGCTGAGCTGGCCCTGCTCCGTCACTGGTCCGCTGAAAATGAGGGCCGTGCGGTGTACATTGCTCCCTTCCAGGAGCTCGTGGACCAGCGCCTGGCTGACTGGGAGAAGCGACTGGGCGGCATCGGCGGTGGCAAGACCATCGTCAAGCTTACCGGCGAGACAACAGCTGACTTGAAGCTCCTGGAGCAGGCAGATCTTGTCCTCGCCACTCCCGTTCAATGGGACGTCCTGTCCCGCCAGTGGCAGAGACGCAAGAACGTTCAGACTGTCCAGCTGTTCATCGCTGATGAGCTTCACATGCTTGGTGGCTTTGGTGGATACGTGTACGAGGTGGTCGTGTCTCGAATGCATTACATTGCCCTGCAGACCGAGAACGAAATGCGCATTCTGGGCCTGAGTGTGCCTCTTTCCAACGCCCGCGATATTGGCGAATGGATCGGCGCCAACAAGCACACTATTTACAACTTCAGTCCTCATGCTCGCCCCGTCCCCTTGGAACTGCACATCCAGTCATACACCATTCCTCACTTCCCCTCTCTCATGCTTGCCATGTCTCGACCTGCCTACCAATCAATCCTCCAACTCTCTCCCGACAAGCCTGCTTTGATCTTCGTCCCCAGCCGCAAGCAGACTCGTTCAACAGCGATGGACCTTCTCGCTGCATGTGCCATTGATGACAATGAAGACCGTTTCTTGAACGCGGATGTTGAGGAGCTGGCCCCACTGCTTTCTCGCGTCCAGGAGCAGACCCTGGCCACTTCATTGAGCCACGGTATTGGCTACTACCACGAGGCTTTGAGCCAGACTGATAAGCGTATTGTTTCGCATCTCTTCAGCATTGGTGCTATTCAGGTTCTCCTCGCCTCCCGTGATGTCTGCTGGGAGTTGAACGTCACTGCCCACCTGGTCATCGTTATGAACACCCAGTTCTTCGATGGCCGTGAGCACCGCTACATCGACTACCCCATCAGCGAGATCCTTCAGATGTTTGGCAAAGCTTCTCGTCCCGGCGTTGACAAGAGCGGTCGCGGTGTTCTAATGGTGCCTGCCGTTAAACGCGAGTACTACAAGAAGTTCCTCAATGAGGCTTTGCCCGTTGAGAGCCACCTCCAAGTCTATCTGCATGACGCTTTTGTGACGGAAGCTAGCACACGTACCCTGGCTTCTACCCAAGATGCTGTTGATTGGATGACTTACACCTACTTCTACCGTCGTCTTCTCGCCAATCCCAGCTTCTACGGCCTTAGTGACGTGAGCCACGAGGGTCTCAGTACCTTCCTGTCCGAGCTGGTTGAGACCACCTTGAAGGAACTGTCCGATGCCAAGATTATCGACCTGGACGAGGAGGATGACAGCGTCTCTCCTCTGAATGCGGCTATGATCAGCGCCTACTACAACATCTCCTTCATTACCATGCAAACCTTCTTGCTGTCTTTGTCCGCTCGCACAAAGCTCAAGGGCATCCTGGAGATTGTCACCTCGGCCACCGAGTTCGAGTCCATCCAGATGCGTCGGCACGAGGACCATATTCTCCGTCGTGTCTACGACCGGGTGCCTGTCAAGATGTCTGAGCCGGCGTTCGACTCCCCACACTTCAAGGCGTTCGTTCTCTTGCAAGCTCACTTCTCGCGGATGCAACTTCCCATCGATCTTGCCAAGGATCAGGAGGACATTGTTCGGAAGGTTCTCAACTTGCTCAGTGCCTGTGTGGATGTTCTCTCCTCGGAGGGTCACCTCAACGCCATGAACGCCATGGAGCTGTCGCAGATGGTTGTTCAGGCTATGTGGGATCGCGATAGTCCCCTCAAGCAGATCCCCCACTTCACACCCGAGGTCATTGAGGTGGCCAAGGAGTTCCAGTATGTATCGCCGATGTCAAATTCACAACGCAATTATACTAATTCGACTTTTTGCAGGATCAACGACATCTTCGAGTTCATGGAGGCCATGGACCCGTCTGAGAATAAGGACTACGCCACCCTGGTCAAGCGCCTTGGGCTCAACAACAAGCAGCTCGCCCAAGCCGCTGCTTTCACCAACGACAAGTACCCCAGCATTGAGCTAGACTTTGAGGTCGAAGACCCGGAGAATGTCACTTCCGGTGAACCTGCATACCTCAAGGTTAAGATCCAGCGGGAGGTCGAAGAAGACGACGAAGTCGACACCGTTGTCCACGCGCCCTTCTACCCCAACCAGAAGATGGAGAACTGGTGGCTGGTTGTTGGGGAGGAGAAGACCAAGAACTTGCTGGCCATTAAGCGAGTTACTATCGGTCGCAAGCTTGACTTGCGATTGGAGTATGTGGTACCTACACCTGGTGAGCATGAGTTGACGCTGTACCTCATGAGCGACAGCTATGTTGGTGTGGATCAGGCTCCTACCTTCACTGTGAATGCTGCCGAGGGTATGGAGGAGGACGAGAGCGAGGAGGAAGAAGAGGAGTAGATTATGATTCCAATCCTGCTTTTCTGTTTGTAATAATAGTTTTTTGGAGCTATCCGGATACAAAAGGTGTTATTTCTTTTTCTTCAACTTATCGTATATTCGCGTTTGGCTCTACATAAAGAGTAGTCAACAGTTGGACGCTGTAGTCCGAGATCAGGAATATATTTGTCTAGCTTCCTGAGGCCACCAATTCACCATGCAAAGATGAGCTTTGCACTGTGTAGACGATTTCACTTGGTATACGGATTTACTTATTGTAGCAGGTTAAAATAAATGAGGTGATGCCATGGTCGCTCTGTGCTCAATGTGGCGAAGTAGCGTGTTTACAGATCGGGACCCGATCTCAAGTTGGAGTCCCCGATCCATGGCGACGATACCCCGCATGGAGTCGAGTCACGTTGCATTCCCCAACCTCCCCAGCGAGCTCGTCTTACCATTTGTTCTCTTCCAATCTTCACTTTAAATCAAGCTTCTTCATCATCGCTACACCTTCACTCACAACTATTGAGGATCTTTGATCACTGGTTCTCATTCTTCTTGTCCCTCAACCTCACGTTTTCCAGTCTCCTCTTGGATCCCTGGGAAGCTCCGCGCTAGCTATCTGGTCCCCTCATCTCCGCCCGATTGACATGACAATTCGCCCTATGAAGTTCACACCCGAGTAAGTGATTGCCAGATAGACATTGTCGCCCTGTCAATTAGCCTTGACTCTTTAAGTTTCATTGTGATATTCATAAAGTCGCTCTATTAACAACCTTCAAGGGTCCTCCTCGGCGCCCCCAGGCGGTCCTCGGCCGTTCCCAACGCCGCAGGCACCCTCGCTGTCTACACACAAACGTCCTACTCATTCGACTCACATTCTAAGACCAACGAGATCCGTGTTCTTGACATCGACTCTGGCCGATCGGCTCTCATTACAAATGATCCCAGTGCTAGCAACCCGCAGTGGCTGGGTGACAGCGACCAGCTCGTCTGGCTAAAGGTTAAGCCCAACGGCAACACGAGCTTCATTGTCGGCAATGCGCGCGAGGCCGATAAAACATACACTGCTGGTACTGTTCCGGGTCCAGTGTCGGATTTGAAGGTCACTGTTATCGAGCCTGGAAAGATTGGCTTTGCAGTGTCGGGCAAGGCCAACCCGGACGGTTCCCTGTTTAACCCGCACGATGTGAAGAAATCACACACCACCGGGCGACTGTACACTTCGTTGTTCGTGCGACATTGGGATTCGTATATTGACCCGCAGAAGTATGCCATCTTTTATGGTTTGCTTGAGCAGGCGCCCCTGTCGCCGGCGCGCAGACAAGCGGGCAAGTACTCGGTCTCGGGTCTTACGAATTTGATTTCTGTATCCGGGCTGGGACCGGTTGAATCGCCGATTCCTCCATTCGGTGGTACTGGCGACTTTGACATCAGCCCCTCGGCTATCGTTTTCATCGCGAAAGACCCAAATCTGAACCCCGCTACGCACACTGCTTGCTCTTGCTACTATGCCCCGATGTTCTCGTGGACCAGCATGAGCGTCTCAGATGTCAAGCCTTACAAGGTGACCAGCCTTCAGGGTGCAATGGCATCGCCTGTGTTGTCCCCAGATGGTGGCTCCATTGCTCTACTGGCTATGCAGAAGGATGGATACGAGTCAGACAAAAATCGAATTCTCTATGTTCCGAACCCTTGGAACGGCGAGATGTTTGAGGTATTTGAGACCGCCGATGGCAAGGGCGGTTGGGCGCTCAGCCCTTCAGCCGTGTCCTTTGCTCAGGACGGCAAGTCCCTGTTTATCCAGGTTGAGGAAACTGGCCGTGGAGTTTTGTACCAGTTGCCGCTGGATGGTGTTCGACAGGCTACTCCTGATTCATTGAAGAAGTTGACACACGAGGGCACTGTGAATGATGTCGTCCCTGCTGGGGCCAAGACGTCTAAATTATTTATCTCTAGCTCTAGCCTAGTGGATAACAGTGTTTGGTCTATTATTGACCCAGCTCATCCAGAGCAAGTGCGGGTCGTCTCGTCGAACTGCCGAGGAGGATCTGCCTTTGGTTTGTCACCATCACAGGTGGACGAGATCTGGTTCAAGGGAGCCGAGGGTCATAAGGTGCATGCCTGGGTGGTGAAGCCTTCCCATTTCAAGCCCGGCGAGCGATACCCTCTGGCCTATTTGATCCACGGCGGCCCCCAGGGTGCTTGGAATGATTCGTGGAGCACCCGATGGAACCCTGCTGTATTCGCCGAACAAGGCTACGTCGTTGTCACGCCCAACCCGACCGGCAGCACTGGTTATGGCCAGGAGTTTACTGACAGAATCTGCGGTGAATGGGGCGGTCGGCCATACGAGGACCTTGTCAAAGGGTTTGAGTACATTGAGCAAAACCTCCACTACATCGACACTACCCGAGCTGTGGCGCTGGGTGCGTCCTATGGTGGCTACATGATGAACTGGATCCAGGGACATCCACTCGGCCGCAAGTTCAAGGCGCTGGTCACCCACGATGGTGTATTCAGCATGACCTCGCAGCTGGCAAGTGAGGAGCAGTACTTCCCACTGCATGACCTGAAGGGTCCTATCTGGAAAGTCCCTGAGAACTGGGCGAAGTGGGATCCCTCACGGTTTACCGAGAACTGGGCGACACCTCATCTCATTATTCACAATGAACTGGACTACCGCCTCACTATCGCAGAAGGCCTCGCTGCGTTCAACGTGCTGCAGATGCGAGGCGTAGACAGTGCCTTCCTGACATTCCCCGATGAGAACCACTGGGTGCTGAACCCAGAAAACTCTTTGATGTGGCATCGTACCGTTTTGAACTGGATCAACAAGTATGCCGGACTTCCGCCGGTCTCAGATGAACCCGATCTTTCTTCAGGTGTGGCCAATTTGTCTCTCTAGGAGGACCGTCCCGACTACTGATGTGCACATTCTGGTCTGACACGGAATTTCGGGTTATCTTACATTTCTCTTGCTTCATTGTTTCTGCAACAAAAGCCACGGCGGGTTCTTTTCTGAAGAAGCTACTCGTTCCGCGAGGGAAACAAAGGATATGATCTGTCTAGGAGCTTCAAGCGTGTACATCCTTATTTTTGGCAAAGTTACATCCCATTGTCGGTTCATGCATCTTTGTCAAGCTGAACAAAGTAAAAAAATGCAATCGATTTCTTCAACCCTTCAGATCGTATAAATAAATGTGCATAATCTTCCCCGATCTTTTTTGTCAAACCTCATCCACATTGGCATTCGCTTTGCTGCTCTCGTACACTCTTTCTCCTCCTTTTCAATGGGCTCTTTTGCGCTCACAATGCCTTCAGATCGATCCCATAGCTTCCGGCGATCCAGCTGCGACTCGTCCAGCTCCGAACCATCCATCCCCGAGCCCGCCGAGGGGGCAGAAACGCCTTCCTCTAACTCAAATCCATCTAAGAAATCCTCTAAAACTCCACGACCGATCGCCTCACAAGCAACTCCCTCCAAAAAGCGCAAATATCACCCAGACTTCCCAGCAATCCTCAACTTCTTGTCTTCCCCTCTCATTCCCTTCGTCAACAGCGAAACAGGACAACCGCACCCAGAGTTTCCAAGAACCCACCTCGCCTTTCACCTCCTTACATCCGATCAACTCGACGCTCTAGCTCGGCACTACCAACAAGTGCATCCCGCTCAACCGGCGACCATGTCCTATCCCTTCCAGATTCGGTCTTGGGTTGGTATCCCGGATGAGAAATATGTGGATATTGCCACGAAAAGAAGGCGGTTCGGGTATTTTATTGGGATGCCGGGGTTTATTGATCCTGTGAATAGTGGGTTGCTAGAGTCGGCGCCGGCGGAGTACGTGGGAGAGGAGTTTGGGGGATGATTTCTTTTACGAGCTGCATTGAAAGGGTTGCGAGCAGGATGATGGGGATTACGAGATGAGTGATGATGGTACGGAGCAGGAAGTCCTTCAGTAGATGGCTCGTGAGTGGGGGGCCGCACTGAGAAAGGCGCATCATCAGAGCGATGGGCCATATTGGGAGTATTGAAGAGATGAGACATTGTCTCTGTTACTGGGCTGTGAGTGTGTTGGATTTGTTGTGCATCATTTGTCAACGCATTTCTTTGATCATTATGATTCTTTTATCAGATAATCTAAAGTACAGAGGGCTGTACATTGAACATATCATCGGGAATCTGCTTCGACGATTTCTATGCGAAGATCTTTCTTCTCTCGACATGAGCCCGAGATTGACAGACTGGGAAACTGAACTAAAACCCAACTTGACCACAACATGACCAAAGTCTAAATTGACCTGCTTCATTGGAATCATTTCAAGGTAAAAGTTTACAAAAGTAAGGATTAAGCCAAATAGATCTTCCCTTCCGCATCGTACACAATCTCCCGGACCTTGACAGATCTCAAATGATCCACACCCCCGGAGAGCTCGCAATCGTGATAGAACAAGTACCATTTGCCCTTGAACTCGACAATAGAGTGATGTGTAGTCCATCCTAGCACCGGCTCCAAGATCCGGCCCTGATAGGTGAACGGTCCCATGGGGGAAGATCCCGTCGCGTAGACCAGATAATGCGAGTCACCCGTAGAGTACGAGAAGTAATATTGACCGTTGTAGCGATGCATCCACGCAGCCTCAAAGAAGCGTCGGTCATGATCATCAGCCGCAATGGGCTCACCCGTCTCCGGAGCAAGGATTTGTAGCTCTTGGGGAGGCGAGACGAACGTCAGCATATCATCGCTCAACTGGCCCACACGCGGAAACAAGGCGGCAACACCTGCACCGGAGGGCTCTTGCGGACCCGACTTGGAAGCATTGAAGACGAGTCCATTCATCTCATCGCCCTCCTTCACCTCAGCGTCCGACTTCTCCCAACACTGCAATTGGCCGCCCCACAGGCCACCAAAGTACAGGTAAGCCTTCTCATCCTCGTCGACAAAAACAGCCGGATCAATACTGTAACTGCCCGGGATATAGTCCTTCTCCGGAGCGAAGGGACCAGTAGGCGAGTCGGAAACCGCAACGCCAATGCGGAAGATACCCTCCTGGTCTCGGGCCGGGAAAAAGAGATAGTATTTGCCGTTCTTGGTGGCGGCGTCGGGTGCCCACATCTGCTTGGAGACCCAGGGGACGTCCTCGGCGGAGAGGACGACGCCGGAGTCTTCGACTGGGCCGTCGATGGAGTCCATCGAGAAGACGTGGTAGTCGGTCATGTCGTATTGGTCGCCATTGTCGTTGAACTTGATGTCTGTCTCCCGATCGTGGGAGGGGTAGATGTATAGTTTGCCATTGAAGACGTGTGCTGAGGGGTCTGCTGTGTAGAGATGCGTGATGAGGGGTTTCGGCGCCGCCATTTTTTTGATGTCTACTTATGGACTCTTGCCGGGGGTTTGGTTGTCAATCGTGTAGATGTGTATCAAGGCCGCGGGTTTGATTGAATCTGACGCAGGTCAAGAGTAATGCAACCTGTCCGGATACCGTATTTCCATTCAAGAAAATGAAGGGAAACGCCATTGCTATTTAAGCGACCTCGAGAATAGCCAAGAAGGCCAGTGTAGCTGATTTTACCCGCGCCGGCTAAAAGTGGCCGTCATGGTGTAGCCCCGCGTTGAGGAGATTAGGCAAGCCAATTCAGCCTCAGAAAAAGTATTCAGGACAGTCCCACAGGACAAGTCTCCAGAGAACAGGCTAAGAGATAGGAACTTGAAAAAATGAATCATGGACATAAATAATGGATTGGCAGGTTGGATATCTCACGAACATTTACCCTCCCCCTTCCCCACGTTTGTTTCTCGGAATTCCCCCGCCCCTGACTTCTCCGCATTTTGACAGTATGACGGTGCAGATGTCACGGCGCAGGAAGCCCCTACACTTTTTCTCCTGCAGGATATGCAGGACAGGGCTTTCTATTTTAGTAGACGTGGCTTTTATAAGGGTACTCAGAGTCAGGCTCACCAAGCAATTCTTGTCTGGACGCAGATTTTCGGAAAATTAGTGACCGGCTCAGTGGCATCACGTGATGGTCCGTGAGACATCATGGATTGATCACTTTTGTGATAGACCTCATATTGCACGACGGCCCTGTTTCTGTGAGATACTCAATCTTCATTTTTGACACTGAAAAAAACTATGACTCGTTCAAGAAGGACTTGGATCCTATTTACGATGCACTGGCACGGAAAAGAAGTCTTTCAAGTTCCTCGATTATCGGACTAACGCACTTTGATCACCTGTGCCTTGAGAGTCACGCATGGATTGAAGCATCTTCCCTTGTCTTGAGCTCCTGCTCAGAATTTTCTTATCCCCTGACTCAGATTCTGACCCAGTTGATATTCTCTGGCGTGTCGTTGGGATATTTCTAACTATAGGTGGGACCTCTTCCTTGCTTCGCTAAATAACAAGTCTTAGGTGGAATTTGATGGCATCACTGTCGCTATGGCGAAGGACGCTATGGCGAAGGACGCTATGGCGAAGGACGCTATGGCGAAGGACGCTATGGCGAAGGACGCCAGGGATAGTGGAACACTTCGGTTTGAATATCTTGGGATTTACTTGGAGAAGCATATCCGTAGAAGAAAGAAAACAAGGGAAAGGAAGGCCTCAATAAGCCCAAGTAAACAACTTAGCACTATTTCTTTCCATCCAGGAAACCCCCAATTGGGAAATTCCTCGAGAGGAAGATCTTCCAAACCTCCATCAGGACTGCTCGCGACCAGCTGACTCTTATGTGAACGGGTCTTATCTTGTCACTACTGCAAAGTCGCTTGTAAAATTGATTGTGATTCAGCTTCAGCATAAATTATAAGTGTACGGTACAGCAAAATTCGGCAGATTCATGCACACACGCGGTTCCTCCTCTTGTCTTCTTATCGCGAGTGTCTGAATGAAGGCCTATGATCAAGTCTTGCGAGAGGATTTCGAGTATGAAGCTATTGACACTGATGACGAATCATTACAATATCAAAAGTTCACTCATCAGGTTCGGCATTGCCGCTAGACTTGCCCCCCTTGCGGCCAGCCTCTTTGGCGCGTGGGTCATTGGGCTCGAAGCTACCGCCAGACGCATGACCGCCCTTGGATGCGATCTCCCTCTAAATCAAGAGGTGTCTGATCAGCAAGCCGGGTACTTCTGACCTGGGGCGAAGATTTTCCTTACCTGCTTATCGGAGTCCATGCTGGCAAATCCACCTGTATGGCTGGACTGGCCGCCTTTGCTGGCGATTTCCTTCACCTCCTCAGTAGGGCGGTTGGCAAAGTTTCCGGGGTTGGTGTTGGAAGACATATTGATAGATTGAGAGGTAGAGTATTTTCAAAGACGATTGACTTGAAAGGAATCTGAATTGGTTCTTTCTTTCGGTCCTCGAGCTCGGCTTTATATGTTAATTTGTTGCTTTTGCTATGTCACAACGATCGTAACGAGCGTCATCATGAGCTGTGTTGTCTACTCCAGATTACAGGGCAGCGCAGTTGTAGGACAAGTTTTTAGCCCTGTCTATCAAGGTTTCCAATTCCTTGAGCGGGCCTAATGCTCGTAAACCGGCTTCAGGTGGCAATTGATGGCATGCTCACGCTCTTTTTTATTATCCCTAGAAAAGTTTACCAGCAAACCTTGTCGACAGCTGGGATGGGGCGAGCCGAGATCTGTGCCAAATAGACGTGTTCGACGGAAGATCTTGTTGACAGGGCCACGGAGACTAACCCACGAATGAACATGAAAATTTGTTCATGCTGATGGAATTTGGAGTACCTTCAACAGTATAATGACGTGGATTTGCGCTGATGGAAACAAGAGTAGATCTCCCAAATTTACGTACATTATCCCAAACAGTACATCTTCAACCTACAATCACATTTTGTCAGCATCGGTAAGATGCACCCAGGACCTGGACCGGCCTGGCCAATGAGTTAAAAAAGTTCCTACTTGCACGATGCTGGAGGATAATACTAGACCAGATCAAACGTACCGCTTTAAACAGGGCGTTGAAAACATTACTGATGACGCTACTCCGGAGACCGATCTTAGCGGCTCGATCGATCTATTAGCCCCACTATAGTTGGATCCACCCTTCAATAAACAGTAATTCAAGTTCTGAATTTCTTGCTCTTTCTTCGCTGAAAGTTGGTAAGGTATCTATCTGTCAACTCCCCCCGGCCCTTCCTTTCCTCCCTACTGGTATTGTACTTTGAACGTTCGACATGAAGACCAGTGCATATTGCAGGCTTCGACCGCCTTGTACGCCGACCACGATGTCATAGCTACGTTCGTCAATCCCCTACTATCGAGCTGAATCAATCCCTCCCAAACCGGATCTGACCTCACGCATTCTAACAATCTGGAAATTGACCATTCAAATGTGCTTCCCATTGGTCAGAATCCACTTAATATGTGAATACCTTGTCCTTCCACTTCCGGCAAGAGACTAGGGAGTAGCGTTTGTGAACCTACATCCCGAATGTGGGCCTTGATCCAAAAGCGACGCATCGAGAAGCTTGTGACCCTTGAACTCGGACAAGAACAGATCACTATATCACCCATTGACGCAGAAGACTTTAGGCATGAAGCACCATGTAAGAAGCGATCTGAATACGCAAAAACGAAAAGGCTAATCAGATGTCCAGCCCCAGACAGCAACGGCCGAATCTGGGTGACGACAACCGGGGAAGCCGACCCAATAGCTCCCAGAAACTGGCCACTGCTATCAAGATCGAAAAACATCGGTATCCTCGTGCTTTTGATATTCACCCAAGGATGGGCAGGTGCCGCCGACTCACAGGCTAAGGAGCGTGCAAGCCGCGAGTTTGGAGTATCTCAAACATCCCAAAACCTATCAACGGCAATGTGTCTTTTGGGGATTGGCTCTGGCTCTCTTTTCGCTGGACCGTTGTCTGAATCAATCGGCCGGAATCCGACATACTTGGTATCCACATTTATCTACCTCCTTTTCGTCCTGGGGTCAGCCCTGACGCCTACATTCGCTGGCCAGGTGATATGTCGTTACTTTGTGGGACTTTTCTCGAGTCCGACGCTGTCGATAAATGGATCCAGTTTGGCGATCAATTCCGTCCTGTGAAACGTGCTTTTGTGTTTCCAATGATTGCTTGGGCCAATATTGCAGGTATGTCGCCCGCTAAAGCCAACTATCCAACTATCTCAATACTGATACCGCTGCTATTCAGGCCCGATGATGAGCCCAATCGCAGGCGGTTGGATTTCTTCAAACCCAAAATTGAACTGGCGCTGGACAGAGTATACAACTCTCATCATATCGACCTTGGCCTGGATTGTGGCACTTCTATTTCTCCCGGAATCATATCTACCGATATTACTCGATTGGAAATCCAAAAAACTCCGACGTCAAACTGGTAATGAGAGATACAGGTCTAAACATTCCACAAACTCCTTCCCTCAACGTGTGAAACATACCCTACCGCTTCCCGTAATATTCTTCAGCACTGAGCCAGTGATTTCTGTTCTCGGCGCGTACCTGATTTTCTTATATTGCATTCTCTTTACATTTCTGTCTGGATTCGACTACATCTTCAAGCGGACGTACAACTTGTCCACGGGACAGACTGGGTCCTGTTTTGGGGCGATCGCTGCGGGCGCGACAATAGCTACCTTCGCCGCCCCGGGCCTCTATTTGTGCGCGCGAAGAAAGACTCAATACGAACGTGGCGCGACGGTGCCTCCAGAGTTCCGGCTCTGGCCAGCGATTGTTGCTGGTCCGTTCTTACCCATATCATTGTTCTGGCTGGGATGGACAAACTACCCGTCTATCCCCGTCTGGTCGGGCCTCATTGCGTGCGGACTATTCGGCGCTGTGCTGATATTCATCTACATCAGTAGCTATGAGTACATTATCGACAGCTATGGAGAACACGCAGCGAGTGCACTTGCGAGCATCACGATGGCTCGTTACCTAGTAGCGGGTGGAATGGTGATGGCAGCGCGCCCAATGTACGAAGGAATCGGGGTACATTGGACCATGACTCTTCTGGGAGGATTATCAATCTTGTTAGCTCCCATGCCACTAGTTTTCAAAATTTACGGTGCGAGATTGAGGGAGAGAAGCCGATATGCAAAATCGCCAACGAGTGGGCAGGACCAAATTTCACTTGCTGGAACCTGAACAATGCTACTGAAGTTTTAGATTCAGGAGCCTTGTTATGTTCAACGAAATCATCTCGAAATAAACTTCTATTCTGGACAATTGAATCTTGTTCGCGCTCAGTCTAATGACCCATTCCCTTCTCCGAATTTTCCTGCACAATCGCCCAATACTTTTCCCGACTACGAATCCGGCATGACTTGCCGAACTTGATCATCACCAGGAACACCGCCGCACAAGCCATGCCAACAAAGGCGGCTGAAATAAAGCAATTCTGGTACCCCATATTGTTGATCCATGGCGTGATACTGACCAGTGTCAAAAAACATTAGCATTCCCTGCCCACGCGATAGTGATTCGAAAGTCATGAACTCACCCATAGCCAATAGCAAAGGACATCGTATTCCGCACGAGAATCACGCTCGCCATAGCGACACCGCTCAGCTCCCGGTAACTATCGACCAGGTAATTCACACTCAGGGTGATACCGCAGGTATTGGTGAAGGCGAGCATGCACATGGCCACGATCAGGCCGAACCAGTGTATCTCGTGTGCGGCACCGACACCCCACAGGAGCAGAGAGCCGGGAACGAGGATGAGACAAGCGAGGAATGGCCATAGTCGGTGCTCGGCTTCCATGACGCCGCCGTTGCGCCGGGCTAGCTTGATGGTTAGCCAGTCGCTGAAGCGACCGGTGAAGATGGAGCTGTTTCGAGTTAGACTTGAGTTAACTACAGGGGATTGAGAGGAGGCTCACCCAATAGCTACTCCTAGGCAACATGCGACGTAGCTGAGACCAACCATGGAGGTGCTTTTGCTTGTTAATTTTTTGCCTGATCTGGAAATGGGGTTCTGCTGCTTACCCGAAATTGTACGGCGCAGAACCCAAGATGATGGAAGCCGTGCCGTTCAGGATATTGAACAAGACAAGGTATGAACCATATGAAAATCTGAGCAGCCATTAGCAATCATCATAGAGTCATACAATATTCTTGCAAACACTCACCCAGCATAGAAAATGACCGGCCACGAAAGATAATAAATCGTCTGCCAAAGCCTTCGAAACATAGTGTTCTGTTTCTGCTTCGGCCCCAAAAGAGAAAGTCTCTGGATATACGACTTCTTCGTGTAGAGAATACCTTCCTCAGTCTCCGAAGGTGGGTCCGTCATTGGAATGGCCTTTTCGGGATCACCGCTTTGTGAACTCTTCGAGGAGCTTAGACGCACGTTGGCGATGGTGGTGTCTTCAACATGCTCACGGACGTAGTTTGTTTCCTCCATGGAGAAGAATAAAAAGATCATGGCGCAGCCGAGAAAGATGCTGGGCCAGTAGAATACCCAGCGCCAGCCTTGGTATTCGGCAATGAAGCCACAGATCACGGGGGCGAAGTAGTTGCTGCCGGCAAGGAAGAATGCGTAAAGACCCATGTATGTGCCGCGTTCGTGGGTGAAATACTATTTGGAAAGGTTAGCTACAACCTCGTTGTGGGAGGTTCGGTTTGGGATTGAATAGGACAGACTTACCACATCAGTAACGCTAATTTCAGGAAGAGCTTCGATCGGGGCAAGGAAGAAGCCCGAGATGACATTTCGGGCAATCCATTGGCCCTGAGTGCCTGCATATGGACTACGGTAGAATAGAGTTAGTCATATCCTCCTTTCTGTTGATCTGAGTACCCCTGATCTTCTTACCCCCACATGGTAGTACCCTGCAATATATTAGCAGTCTTTCATCATTCTCAAGCTCTGGGAAACATACCAAAAGACCCGCCAGCGACAGGATGTAGGTCAAACGCTTGCCAAATTGCATGGCAAAGGGCTGCCAGAATAGCAGACCCCAACCTGCCAACAGAAACATATACCCAGTTCCTTCATTGAGCGTGCTGACCGAGAGTCCGGTCTCCTTTGAAAGAG
This sequence comes from Penicillium sp. F50, assembly GCA_037356195.1. Lineage (NCBI taxonomy): Eukaryota > Fungi > Ascomycota > Eurotiomycetes > Eurotiales > Aspergillaceae > Penicillium > Penicillium sp. F50. The sequence goes on from JAYXSA010000040.1 coordinate 1,008,480, forward strand.
GAGTGAGCACCGAGTACACCACTGAGCAGGAGATACCAGCGAACAGAGTATACCTGGAGCAATCCGAGTCTCGTCAGTCATATCTGCCCATGATTATTTATTGACGGGGTCAAGTGCTCACACGCTCACGCAAACTGTCGATAGCAGTTTCCGCTTCGGACTCCAGTTCAACGGATCATCTGGATCCTGCGAAGGGGTCGGTATCAACACAATGTCCCCATTGCCACTGTCCAGATGGCGTGTATGCAGGACATGCTTCACATCTACTAGGGTCACTGTGCCCGGAATGGCCGATTTATCGACAACTGGTGCCATAATTGAGGCCTGAGTGGAGTGTCAAAGAGACAGAAAAGAAGAAATCGCAGCGTCGGACAAACCCAAGAGCTTATACCACCACTGTTAACAGGGGCGGGCCAAGTGCAGATGTATATGTGGGTGCAAGCGCATATCACAGCATTGATAAGATGGGAGATAGATCCAGTCTAGATGCTTGAAGCTTTCCAATGATGTCTGGTCGGCGGGGTTTGACATATCTGGATCTGAAGTGAGGGAAACACGAAATGAAGCGGCCTGAATTCCGCTGGGGGGTGCATTGTGGAATGTCAACCTGCATGATAAGCGGTGGGTACGATAGAGAGTCTTTCCCCGCAGTGCCCAAACATGTTTTGACGATCTTTGCCTGCTCGGTCTATGAGGATCGTGATTTCATTTACCTAATGGTGACTCGCGTGGTTGATTTTGGATAGTCCATAGCAATAGCAGATCGCTCATGGGGCAGTTAGCTCGGGACGTATTACCATGACCGACGAGCCGATTTACCAGTAAGGGAGGACACGGCAAATTCAAGAATATCCGCAGATGTAGATCACAAGTACGTACTAACAATGGACGCGCCTAAGGATATCGGTCCTACCCCAAGAAAAAGCAAAGATAAGATGTCGAGCAGACCGTTCGTCTACATAGCCGGATTCAACCCTCGCCAGAGAGAGAGATCAGTATCTATCACTCATTCCATCTGAAGTATCATACATAGCTATCTTGTTTGGGATTACTCCAAATCACCCCCTCCTATGGAAAGCCACGGTTCGGAGATCATTCCGATACAAAAGAACATGCTATCGCCTACTGGCCGGCCTAATAATGTCGCACTACTGATACGACCGCAATCCACTAGGTCAAAGCGCCGGGATTAAGCATTATCATTACAAGCAGGCAATAGCGGAAAATAGCCCGCCAGTCTATCTTTAATAAGCCTTCTTATCAAATCTTTAGATCCCTCCATTGGCCCACGGACAGACAGGTTTCCTATACAGGCAGGATATCTACCGCGGTCTGACAAGCTTCCCCGCATGCTTATCTCGGTACGACGGAACTACTTACTCCAACGGTCCGAGTAGTTGATTGTCTCGCCATGCAATCTAGACAAATTAACCCAGCTGGTTCGAAGCATACCTCGCTCTGCTTCCATGACGCTATAGCACTTTCTCTGCCGACGATGAAATCGAGGTACGGCAGGGTGAGGACTTCATAATTATCCAGGAAAGCGTCGCTTTGTCCTAATAGCACAACACAAAACTTATCAACTTGCTCTATGTGATGTGATACGGATAGTATGTGTGACATAGGCGTGTGTTTCTCGCTGACCTGCAAGCATGGGGTCAAGTAGGTCCCGGATTGTGGTGGCACTTGCTTGCGATACGAATTTGGGAGCTTGTTGGAGCAGAATGGGGAGGTCCTCGCTCACTGAAGATGTATGAAAAGTTGATCTCAGAATGGCAGGAAGATGCATCAGGGTTCTTGTGTATGAATTTATGGCCTATCGTGGACAGAAACTGGGAGTTCCTATACCTTGAAGCTGGGAAGGAGTTTGGAGAATTGGAAGGTGGGCATCTTGCGAGGATGGAATGGTGGATGGCGATATCTCGTCATGATGAGAGTATATCGAATGTACTCGATAACCTGCGTGCCCATGTGAGCAAATATCAATTACTAGATCGATCTGAAGAGCAAGTGTTGAAGAATCCGATGAGAACTTGACGGTTCTGACGGTCCGATGATCGTAGATCCGATGAATAAATCGAAAATTCAGAGAAATTCGACTGCTGGGTGAAGGTGAGGTGAGGTGGTGAAACGGAATGATGACGGAAACAAATGGATATGGACGGTAGGAAGGAGGAGAGAAAAAATGAAGAGGATTGAATGGTGTCTATTTGCCCAGACAGCGAATGAAAATGAGAAAATGCGTGCATTAATATCCACAGCATACTGTGCACTACTTTAACGAATCCGTAGGTGACCAAATCAAGAGAGATAAAAAAATGACCGATATTCAGCCTGTACTGTACAGATCGCCAAATTTCAAACCGCGTGCGAGACAGTCCTGCCGAGCCTGTCGGGAAACTGGAGATAAACGGGCAGATAAGAATGAAAAGACATGACAACAGAGAAAGAGGATATGATGAAATGGTAGGTGGCTACGCGATGCCATCGTCATCGGGCAAATCCCTGATGACATCCTGGATGATTTGGATCAGCTCATCGATATCCGGGCGTTCCGCCGCCTCGACTTGCAGACACCTGCGAACAACCTCCTTGACAGGGGCACTGATAACTTGCTCACTGCTGCCAGATGGGCTGTCGGCATCAGCGCCAACCTTGCCCTTGCCCTTGGTGGCGGTGGTCTTCTCGTCCGGGAATCGCCAGTCGCCGCCGAGGACGCACATACTCAGGCTTCCACCAGTCTCGTCACTGCGGGCCTCGAAGGGGCTCTTGCCCACTAGACAGGCGTATAATGTGCAACCCAGAGACCAAATGTCAACTTTGGTGTCAATGATGGAGCCCGTCTTCACGTCGAAGAGTTCTGGGGCGCGGTATGGCATTGTGCTATGCTCGGCGGCGGTATCCTGAACCGCCAAGGCCAAAGAGCGGGATGTGATGGCAATGGGACTCGGGGCGAGGGAACCGAGGTCCATCAAAATCGGGGTCTGGCCATCGTCGTCGATCATGATATTACCTATGCAGGTAGAGTTAGCATCATGGCTCCGAGATGGTGATGATGAGAGCATAGAGCAGGCGAGAACACTTACCAGGCTTGATATCACGGTGCGCATAAGGGCGCAAACCGCCTTCCTCCACGCCCTCTTGACTGCGCGTCACCTCGTCGTCCATCAATGGCTCATTCTCCTCGTCCTCCTGATCCGGCCGATGGCTGGCACGCCGCTTGGGCTTCATCTGCATTGTCCTCTCGTCGTCCGCCTCCTCGCCCTCTCTTCGCACGCCCTTTGCCTTGCGAGTCGATGCCGAGCCGCTCTGAACCCGATACTGGTGCATAGCCTTCAAAGCTTTGGCGACGCCCAGCATCAACATCATCAGGCGCTTCTCCGGGAACCGAGTGTGATTGACCAGGTTGGCATTAATGGCATCTTGGAGGTTGCCTCGTTGGTAGTATGGCAGCAGAATATAGACTGTTTTCGAGCCGGGTTCGCCGCCGTCGGATCGAAATTTCGATCCAGATTCCGTCGAAACGCAGTGGTCAATCGCGTGGATAATGTTGTTCGTGGTTGTAAACAGGCTGTAAGCTTCGACTTCCTTCAGGGCTTGCGAGACGGATTCTTGGCCGAATGGGCAACGGATTTTCTTGAGCGCGAACAATTCCGAGGTTGTCTTATCTTGGACAAGGTAGACGTAGGAGAAGCCGCCCTATATACAGTGGTGGACATGTTAGTTCTCAGGCGACGGCTTCATCCGAACAGGTCGCCCAATTGAAGGACCATGAGCGGCCATGCGGCTTGATTCTTACCTCGCCTAGCAGTCGCAGAAGCTTGAAGCTCCTGTTATTGATCTTGAGCTGTGGTGTGCTTGGAAAGCAACACATGCAATCAGTAAAGTTGTAGAGGAGGTCGAAAAAGTATTGCGCCATGGTGATTATGAAGCTTCCCGAGTAACGGGAGATCGCATCGATCGCGAGGATTGGAGGTGACAAGTCGACGCGCTGGGATCCCAGGATCAGCGCAGTATTTGGAAGAAAGGCAGGAGTCAAGGTTGTCTCGGATTGGATGCAAGATGTCAACGGTAAGGAGGGATATGCAAGAAGCAGAGGTTCAAAGCCGGAGAAGGAGTCGTCGAGGTTCCGGGAATGTGAATGGATGAATGGGCGAGGATTACGCATGGGTGGAGGCGGGCAGTTCCACTTGAAGATCCATGGGACTCAGGGTCAAGCTGAAGTACACTTTGTTGTCCCGCTCGGCTCCCCCTTTCTGCGAGGCCTTGGTACATATGCCGATTGTATCTCGCGCTGTACAGTTTTCCAATTCGACCTCCTTCTTTTTTCTTCCTCCTCACGTCGTTGGGTGTCAATCCTGTTAGCCCGACGACCATGATCTCCGTTGGGCTCGGCACTCTGATTGTTTAGATTCCTCCTGACTGCCGTCTGCACTTTTTTTGCTCCCCGCCCGCGCCAACAGCTTCCCCTCGATCCTTCGTCGAACCTCGAATACCCCCTGTCGGCTCGCGTACTGGCTGGTGTCTTGTTTACAATATGGCGGCCTTTGACGACATCAAGGTTGGCGATATTGTCAACGTGCCGGGTGGCATGTACGGCACCGTCAAATACCTGGGACCCGTGGCGGGCAAGCCTGGTCGCTTCGCCGGCATCGAACTCGGCCCTGAACACTCGCAACGCGGAAAGAATAGTGGCGATGTGGAAGGACGAAAATACTTTGCTACCACCGTTCCTGGATCGGGCATCTTCGTCCCTATGAACAACAGCAAATACGTTACGCGCCGATCAACATCTTCATCGGCGAATACCTTCGCCGTGCCTACTACCCCCGCGCGACCGCCGCCAAACTTCAGCAAGTCAATGGGCCCCAGTCCCTCGATGGCTCGTCCTCGAATCCGTCGACCATCTCTGCCTCGTCCGGAGTCTCCGAGAATCGCTGTCTCTCCCCCGAAACTCAGCCTCGGTGGTCTGCGCACTCCATCTGCAGCCTCCAGGACCTCGGGCATCAATGGATACCCACGAAGCCCAGTCAAGGCACCCTCTCGACTGTCTGATCGACCACCTTCGCGGATCAGCGTGGAAGATGACAATGCCTCCTCATACGGCCGACCCTCCGACTTCGCTCGGCCGTCGTCAGCTGAAACACAAGAATTGAAAGATCAGATTAAGAGCCTGGAAAAGCAACTACTCGACCGGGATAAGCAACTGGATGAGCAAGCGAAGACACTGAGCGAATTCCAGAAGACGATGGAGGAATTAGAAGGGGCAGATGCAATCAGCATTCGCACGCAGCTACGCGAGAGGAACGAACGAATCGCCCAACTGACTGCCGAGTTCGACGGCCACCGGGCGGATTTCCGAAGTACTTTGGATACTTTGGAGATCGCCGCATCTGAAACGGAGCGGGTGTATGAACAGCGTCTGGACGAGCTCATGCAGCAAAATAACGAATTACAAAATCGCGGTGAAGATGTTGAAATCGTTGCACAACAGCTCAAGCAGCTGGAAGAGCTGGTCTCGGAATTGGAAGAAGGGCTCGAGGATGCTCGGCGGGGTGAGGCAGAGGCAAGGGCCGAGGTGGAATTCCTCCGTGGCGAGGTGGAACGGACGAAGCTAGAATTGAAGAAGGAGCGTGATCAATCAGCGACGGCTCTGAAACATGCCCATGCTGCGGCAGATGGCCCTCGAGGCTCGCACGAGCTGGAACAGAAAGATGATGAGATCCGTGGACTCAAGGCCATCATCCACTCTTTGAGCCGCGGGAACCCCGGTGCTACCGGCCTGGGCGAGAACGGCTCTGTCAATGCTCACAAAGAGCAGAGCGAGCAGATCTCTCAGCTGGAGCAACGGCTGCAAGAGTCCGAGGGAACCATCCAGGTCAAAGACGCCCGTATTGAGGAGCTGGAACGGGAGCTACGGGAGCTACGATTGAGCTCGGGCGGTCGCAACCGCAGCTCCACGGTGACTCTCTCGCCAAAGCAACAGCACAAGCCGTCGAGTTCTTCCGGTAACATTACTGTGAATCACAATATCAACCACGCTCACCGTCTGTCTGACCGCACCGTGGTCCCTAATGACTGGCATGACATGCCGCCGAATGATCCGCGGCAACACCAGCGCGGCTTCTCCAATTCCTCCCAACCACGATTGGAGCCTATGCCCGAGTCAGAGCGTTCTTCTGATGATGATGCTCTGTGGTGTGAAATTTGCGAGACGGGCGGCCATGATATTTTGAACTGCACCAGCATGTTCGGCGCTGGCAATGCCGGAGCCAACAAACCAAAGAGCCCCGTGGCACCCGCCGAGAAGCTCACTGAAGCACCAACAGAGGATGATGCATCCGCTGACAGTCATGCGGGTAGCACTCCCTCCCAGAAGACTGGTCGCGACGTTGTGCTCGAGGGTCTGAAGGGCATTGGCGGCCTTGGCTCATCCATGGCCCCCATCGCCGGCAAGTCGTCCGGAGTCATTGATGAGTCAAAGTGGTGCGCTCTTTGCGAGCGAGATGGCCATGAGAGTATCGACTGTCCTTTTGATGAATAACGGGCCAAGGTGAATATGTGAGTGATGCCATCGGCACCACATGAAGATGCGCGACCTGAAGATCCTGGGTTGAACAATCTGGCTGCTACTTTTATTATATTTTGACTCCTTTCTAGTACATGTTTCTCCATCACTCCCACTTCTGTCCTTGATCATGAGACCCGACCTGAAGCCGTCATTATGGTCTTCAATATGTTGTTGCGTCCCCGTCTTCTCTGACTGTTCCCCCTTCAACACTGTGTATTACTCCTCCCTCCTTTTCGGATATCTCCATACGTTCTCGAGCGTGCCTGTACACTTTTTGCATTTCGCTTCGTGGGACTTGCATCTATTGCATGGCCTGGCCTTCATTTGCCACTGCCTTCCTATTTTCTTTCGACTTCAACCTTCGTTTTACACTTCGGTTGGTATCTATGACCGTCAAATATTTTTGTTGTATTCCCCAAGATCTGAGCATGTACTCGGTCTCTACCGTACCAAATTGCTTTTCTACAGGCCATATATGTAGAGATTAATATGAAATCTAATCATTTTACCACAACCACGATTGTTCTTGAATGCCCTGAACAGCATGGTGGGTGGATGGTTCATTCCGCAAATAAATTGGGAACGAGGCAATCATCGGTATCTTTTGAATGGCTGTCTTCCTCCATCGCAAATGTCGTATTGGTCACTCGTGATATAACTCCCTCTACCCACATGCAGGTTCGTCAAATACAGAGCATGACAATGCCCACTTTTCTCCTAACTCATACAGCCCGAAAGTCTAGGTAGACACGTCTCCTTCATTGCGGATGCGCAGGTGGTTGTTCCAATTCTCCCTCGCCGTATTTCGTCGCCGCCATCTCCCCGCACGCCTTGCACCGTCTTTTGTCCTCGTCCGCAGCAAACTCCTCAACCACTTCCTTGACCTGTGTCCCGAGATCAGTGCACACAAAGCGCTTCTCCCATACAATCCCACTACAGTTCCTGCAGTACCACCGCATTATATCAACAGCGTTCTTCGCTCGTGGCTGCTCCATTACCACGCCCACCGTATCCTTGAAGCGCACTGGACAGTGGGGTGTATTCGCCGGTAGCAAGAAGATCGAGCCTTCATGGATCGGAATGTCTTGGAAGGTGGGCGGTGTTGTTGATGTATCTACCGTCTTCAGTAGCATGGAGCCTCGGTATTGGTAGAAGAACTCTGGTGTGGTGTTGATGTGGTAGTCTGTTCGCGCGTTTGGCCCGCCGACGATCATGACGGTGTAACCGGCTGTTGCCGGGGAGGAGGGGTGGTACACGCAGTAGTTATTGACTGGCGGTTGTAGAAGGTGGGAATTTGCCTCAAGCCTAAATTTGGATGTGTTAGAATATTCGTTAAAATTTGTTTAAGATCTTGGTGTGGGATGTCGCTGATTTTCCCGCGATGAATGATATTATGAATCATCGGTAGAGGGGTTTGGAGGGGCATCGAGGGATATGAATACCATTTTGGAATATTGAGTGCTGGCGGAAGCATCTTATAGTAGTGCTCAATGTATAGGATGGACGAACGAGCTCAATCAACCGGTTACCTCAAATTCCAGGAATCAATATCTGTGGTGTGATGTCGCATGTCAAGAGTTTCAACTGCGGGCGATTGCATAATGATCCGGCGAGGCGGAGATAAAGCTCAGACCCCCCGGACTTAACCCGATCGTCCGGAGCGGATCAATTTCTCTCCGTTGATTTTTCTTTTTTCGACCGGCCGAGCTTCAAGCGGAGTCTGCTGCAAAGAGAAGACAAGACAAAGAGCCAACCGCAAAAATGGCGACAACATCTCAGCCCCCCCTGCGGTTTACCTCGCATCACAATCTCGTTTATCGTCTGGTCCTTTCAACCTTGACTGGTCGCACCGTACACATCTCGCAAATTCGCGCCTCCTCGCCCACGAACCCTGGTCTGGCGCCGCACGAGATTTCTTTCCTGCGCCTGCTCGAAGCCGTCACCAATGGCTCTCTGATGGAAATTTCGTACACGGGTACAATTCTTGTGTATAAGCCTGGCTTGATTACTGGTAGCGCGAGCGGAGTTGGTGCCAGCGGTGGTGTGATCCGACATGAGCTTCCATCAAACTGCAGTCGTGGATTGAGTTATTTCTTGATTCCTCTGTGCCTGTTGGCCCCATTCTCGAAAGCACCGCTGAAAGTCCTTTTCACTGGACCCGGCGTGATTACCTCGTCGACCCCGACGGGCGATATGTCCGTTGACAGCGTCCGCACCGCGATCCTCCCGCTGTACAACCAATTCGGCATGTTCAACAACGTCGAGCTGCGTATCCTGAAGCGCTCTAACCCTGGACCCAATGGCCGCGGTGGTGGCGGTGAAGTTCAATTCACGTTCGGCCATCAGATCCGCCTACCAAAGACCCTACACCTCATGAACCCGGGCCGTATAAAGCGCGTCCGTGGCGTCGCATACTCGATTGGTGTCTCTGGTTCCAACAACGCTCGCATGATCGAGTCCGCCCGTGGTATTCTCAACCCTCTCAGCCCAGATACTTATATCTTCTCCGACGTCTCGTCCGCGCCTCTCATTTCAGCTCCGGACAAGAACAACGCCAATGCCAAGAAGAAGATCGGTCTTGGATTCGGTCTGTCCCTCGTTGCTGAGTCTTCCACCGGCTGCCTCTTCTCGGCGGATGTTGCCTCCCCACCTTCTGGTGGTGAAGCTCCCGAGGATATCGGCAAAAAGTGTGCTTTCCAGTTGCTCGAGACGATTTCCAAGGGTGGCTGTGTACCCCCGGCTGCGGCTACAACCATGTTGACGCTCATGACTATGGGCTCTGAGGATGTGGGTCGTCTGCAAGTCGGCCGGGAGGTTATCGCCGACCCTAATATGATCCAGCTCGCTCGTGACCTGGCCAAGTTCGGTGCTCCGGGCTGGGGTATCCGTGATGCTCCTGGTGATAATGTGGATGGTGATGTGATTATTAGCGTCGTGGGTCGTGGAATTGGCAATGTTGGCAGGAAGGTTGCTTAAACGCCTCGCGATAAGCTTTTAGCATCTCGGTTTTTGGCTCGCACATGGTCCACGGGCTCCCTGATCCTGGGAATCCACGCTGTTGCTGGCGTTCAGCATCTGCATGACTACGGAACCTTTCTACAACTATCGGCTCTGGTCTTCTCCCTGACATCACGCCTCTTTCCAATGGCGTCTACAAAAATCTTGCATTATCTTGGTCTGCTACTAGGCCGTCATGATACCCGGTGTTGTTTGTCTTCTGCCTGCATATGCTATCCTGGATGTTTCCGTCCTGGTGGGCTGTTATGGTGTTCGGTGTATATAAAAAGTCGGAATATGATTGTTCTTCCCCTTTTCACACTTTTTTTCTACCAAAACCTCTCAACATATAAATTCCCGGGTAACCTGTACTGTGGTCACTCGTCTTTGTTTACATTCGTGGTTGATTCAATGTTCATGATTGATTGTTCTATCAGCCTCAATGGATATCCAGTCCACCCAGTCAAGTATGCCTCGCGGCATGATGTGGTGAGAAGAGAGTCGTATAGACCTGGTAGAAAAGACAGGAGACGCTTAAAAAAATTTAGCAAAGATGCTAGCCCAACTAACGACGCAATTGCAGGGTGCCACAGAATAGGTCTAGTGCTCACCATCTTTTGTTTGCTCATTGTGCTGAAAGGAAGGGACTTGGAGATCAAGGGCTAGAAGTTCAAGTCAGGTATGATGGTTTCTAGTGAGGACGAAACGAAGGGTTCCAAGTTCATGAAGTTCAACCGCAGAGTAAGAGGTTCTAGTGTGTACATTGCACAATTTTGAACGAGCTAACCAACGGTGAGTTGGGTGGGTTTTTTTTATATGGATCAGAGTTGATTCTTGGCCATGAACGGTATATGACTTTATAGTGCTATATTTTCATTCTTTTTACCTTGTAAACCTGAAACGAATCCTCAGATGCGTACATGTCCATATAAGATAGCGTATCATGTGATCGGAATTTGACACAGCATGTCTGTCTTTCCAGATATAGAAGGTAAAGATATAGAAGGCAATAACGGGCGGCACTGTATCTTAGAAGTTGGTATGCAGGGCCGCAACGCAGAGCCACCGGTCAACATGCACTGTATTGAAACTTTCGGAACTAAGTCAATATCATAAAATGGGTGGTTGCGGCGCCTGCGAGTCAGCCATATGACACAGGGTTACCGGCCGGTGAGAATACAAGATCGTTCCTGTTGGTCGCACGCCATCTCATCCAAATAAGAAAGAGCCCGCTCCCATTCTTTTGAGTTAGCACATCGTAAAGGGGTGCTCAAATGGGATGTGTCCAAGTATTCCAGTAAATTTCACCCCCAATACTGATTGATGGTTCGAAAGACTCGCTGGTCATGTCAAAAGAATGTATTCTAGAATGAGGGTTAGGAAAGTCACGGGATCTGGTCGGCGGGCGTTTAGCGCGTCTAAGTATGGGCTGCCGTAGCTTAACTGAACAAGAGGAATCATATGAAATGCGACAAACTTCTTAGACCTTCTCAGACGAGGGCCATGTCCACAGTCTAGCTTGGAGTCTTTGCAGAGTTTTCTGTCCCAATGTCCGAATGAGGAGGTCCGGATTTATACAAGGAAGGAGCCATCCTGGTATGATCAGTAGTCCCAACGGCCCGACGGACCCAAGGAACACTGAATTTTGACAGTCGTACATCTGGCCATTTACCCAGGACTTGCAGTATAATCTAAATTTCCCAGCCCCCCTGATCGTCTGGTCCCAATCCCTCTTGGACTATGGTATCGATCTAACCCTCCTAGGAAAAGGCCAGCAACTCCTGTTCCGCTGGATCGCGTTGTATATCCCCATCACGTCAACATGTCCTCGTCAACAGCGTGTCATTGCCTTTACCATCCTTAAGCGAGAAGAGTTAAATACCCCCTTCACCCTCTTCCAACTTCTTCTTCTCTATTTTCCCCTTGCAGACTGCTCTTTTTCCTCCCTTCTTCATTTCCAACTGACTGCTGGCCCGCAGGTTTTCCCCTTCTCTCTCCTCTCTGCCCATACATGCCTATTCCTTTCCTTTCTCGCTTCGTACTCATCTTCTGTATCTTTCATCTCCTTTCTCTTCAACCATCTCTCATCTTGCCATTTATCGTCTGCCATCTCCCCTGACCATTTCAGACATCTACTCACGCCAGCTGCTGTACATGACGCTGCTTTCACTCTCCCCGTAGACACTCACTCACTCCACTCTCATCACCCTCTGCACTCATCGTAGACTTTTGCCCTTGACCTTGCTCATTTTCCTTTTTTTTGATCTTTGATATTTACTCTCTCGCGATTTACCCCAGCGACGAGTTCCCACCTCGACGTGGTGCTGGGGCCTAGTAGTTCCCGTTGACTTTGGTCAACGGGAACGAAGCCAAGAGGAACTCACCAGATAGACTCTGAAAATAGAAATTGAATTTGTTTTTTTCTTTCTTCTTCATCTTCAACTTGCTCTTCTTGACTTTCCAGATAATAGATTTGTGGCTTGCGATCGGTCGCGTATTGTTTTGGAGATTCATGGAGATTGGTAACCTGCGTGCATCCCCATTTCCATTGCGGCTGGAAATGAGACATTGGGACAAAATAAATGCTTGGGACAATCAATAGAATGTAGAGAGAGAGTCTGAGACTTTCTAATCATGTCTTAGTTACAAAATCCTATTGTAAGCGTGCAAGAGTTCTGACCGTGCCGGCACCAAACGCGACGCGACAAGAGGAGCTCTCACGGAACACAAGACAAACCCAAAACTTTGCTCAAATCAAGCTTCTCACACTCATATAACAAGACTCAAGGTACATCGGCTTCGAGGACAGTTCAGCTGGTCGGTTAGGGCTTGTTGTTGCTTATGATGCGGAGAACGTTCGCTGGGTGTGACGGTCGGCGCGGGGGTGAAAGCCTCATAAATTCTAGGCAGATCACAGTCTTGAAGCAAACAGGATTGAAAATTGACTTTTCCTAAGATAAACTTGTCTCTCAAGATCTAGTTGTGTACGTATGTATGTGTATATATATGCAAGATTCCAATGAAGCCCTGTCGTCAATGACCCACAAGATGCACCAACGCCCGAAAACATGCCCGTCTATCCAAACCAAAAGGAAATTGCAGCGCCATGAGTAATGAAAGCATATGCTGAAAAGAAAACAAGACAAGACGAAAAACCCGTAGAGGAGTAGATGCAACGCCAAATTCAACGGCAATCGACGGACAAGCCCGACATCAAACACGAGCCCCAACTTAATCCGAGACATCCTCATCCTTACCAGGAAACATGATATCCTGACGGACCACCGCCAAGATATGGTTCACAAAAACAAACAACCACATCGCCACAACACAGATCGACATCGCCGATCCGACTCCCTTGATGGCGTCGCTCCCAAACGAGTTTCCCAGAGTAATAGTAGCCAGTGTAAATCCGGTATTTGGGAAAACCATCGCCCACCAACTCAAATGGAACGCCGTGGGCGGTGCCCTAACCACCGCAATAAGCGCCACACAGAAGAACCACAGACTCAACGCCCAGAGAAACGCGCCAGCTGCTAAAGCCAGAATCTCCAAAACCCGGCCATCGGCGACGCTATCATCGTGACCCATTACGCTGATTGTCTCGGGTAGACCGCGCGCCATGCCAATGAGGGCCAGTGCAGTGAAAGCTGGTGGACCGACACAGATGAACATTCCTGGACGGTGCTCGCGGCAGGGTAAGCCTGATTCCATTAATCGGCCGATGTAGTGCGAGTACATCATGAAGCTGATGCTAAAGCCCAGGCCTTGGAAGGTCATTCCGGCTGCGACGATGGGGATGGCGGAGTGGGAGGGTTGACGCTCGGCAATGACGGAGGCGATGGTTCCGCTGAGCATGATGGGAAAGGCCGGGAGGACCCAGGAGGGCATCATGGTTTGGAGTCGGTAGGTGACTGAGGAGAAGAGGTAGGAGTACTGGAAGACGGCGACGGCGAAGGTACAAACGCAGTAGATCCAGAAAAGGACTTGGAGGGTTGTGGAGAAGGCGGGTTCTGGGTCGTCGCCAAAGTATTTTTCTAATCCAGTGATCATGGTTGCGATGGAGAGCCAGAAGGTTGGGAAGAAGAGGCCTTCGCGGTCGTGGGCGAGGGACTCAATGAGATTACCGTGGATGATAAAGCGGGTGATCATGAGAGAGCTGACTGCCGAGAATAAGACGAGGTTGATGATGTAGACTGCTAGGCCGATCTGGGAGAGGCCAGGGAATTTGTTGGGTTGGTTGGCGATCAAAAGAGCGAGGCCGCCTGTGCTCATCGTGAGGGTGTACCATGCCCACGTGAAGTGGCGGAGTCTTTGTGTGAAAGCGAGCCTGTATGGTTTTTGAGACTTTTCTGGGTCGCCATGTAGAATCGGTGTGTTGGAGGTGTTGGATTGGGAAGAGTGTGGCGGAGGCTCACGGCTTTGGGTGCCCAGAAGACCTGGGCCGGAGAGAGCGGACATTGTGACGAAAATGGATGTATAAGATGGAATATGCTGTAGAGCAGTGCAATTGAACGTTTTCAATAAAGGTAGATAGGATCAAAAGAGATTGGATTGGAGGAGAAGGACTATGATAGTCCCTCCAGCTTGATGAAGCAAGAGGATGAAGATATCAACAAACGAGATGTTCAGTGAGGACCGGAGAAAAGAAACGGGCAATGAAAATTGGCAATGGTTGATGAAAATGCAATGAAGTGACTGGTAGAAGAATCAAAAAGAGCTTGGAAAATGCAAATGGATAGATTGAATGTGTCGAATAAACCTCCTTTCAAGAAGCTCCCCATCACCTTTAAATCCCCGATGCTTCAATAGTTCATCTCAGATGGTCCAAACAGTCCGCCACAGGTTCATCATTGCCCAGCAGATCTTCACGGCACGATCCACGGCCAAGACAAACACCAAGAACTGCCGCGACAGCCAGACCACCAGTTCATACACACCGTGTCTCCGAGGGCAATTGTAGGGCCTGATGCCGAGACCATAGACTCTGTCATCAGGACCTGCTCGCCAGAATGGACCTACCAGAAGCAAGAGGCTTATCAGGAGGCCCAAGAAATGGAGCATTGATCGTCCCGGGATTTCTGGTTAGGCGCATTGATTGCCGCCAGGGGGGCGCAGACGGCAGGGTGATGTGCTCCCTACTCCGTATGGGGGCAAGGTCTGTTTGGTGGATAGAATAGTGAGAGGATTGAGTCTATAGTTCGAGGCGTCAGTGCGGATGACCCACTCTTGGCCGGGGGGTGGAGGGTTTAGGGGGTAACATTTGGGCGTTAGCTGTCTGATGCCCAGAATCCACGCTCCGGATATTTGAAATTGACGTCTGAAGTGTCTTGCAGGAAAAGGAAATATCTCTGCCTGGACCGGAAGAGCGTTCATCAGTGCCAAGAACTGGCTGTGATTCTTGCTGCGTGGCTCGGTTCGTGTATGTTGGTATCCACCCCTGAGCAGGTTTGGGGGACCTTGGGAATTGCACATCTCGTCTGATCAAGCGTCATCAAATTGGTGTTTTTCTAGATTCTGTGTCACGCATCATGCCGGGAATCTTGGTCTATGATCCATTTTCCCTCGGGCCGAGTAGACGGCGGCCTTGGTATGCCTGCCGGAGGAAGGAACTGTACAACGAGGTCAGCCAAGGCCGATGATCGACGCATCATCGCCGGTCCGCTGCCAAGCTTTTTAGGGGCTTTAGCATGGGAGGCTGTGTGAGCAAGAGAAATGAATGAGATCAGTTCAGGGGGGACTATAATCAGAAGGTAGAAAATCATCCGCCCTGATGAGCGAACAGGCTGACTGGGTGCGGGGGAACATGGAGAAGAGGTGAATTGATAGATCCAAGCCTAAATGATAGATCAGGTGATACTGTCCTTGGTATCCCTCATTATTGAGCTCCTATCTCTGAACGACTTGATGCTCATTGAATCTCGTAGCTATTATGATTCAAGACTAGCTGTAATTACTGCACTGTATGAAGCGGCCCCTGAATGCAGTATCATTCATCGTCTGTCTTCATCTTCACAGCCTCCCCACCCACACCCCGCGCTAACGGGGAGCTATTGGACTATTCAGTCCCGAGAATGATCCCTGCCAAGCAAACCAAGGAATGATGACTGTCGATCACCGGCAGAATTGCGTTTCATGCTTATTCTGTTCCATATTTTGAGGAGTGGCGGATTGGTCGATTGTTATCAGTGTCTGCCAAGTCTGCCCAGGCCTGGCGGGTGCTTGTTGGTGGGTCAGTGATGGAGTACAGTATGATGACTTCGAAATTATTAATACTACTGCAAGACTACAGTCAAGGATGTTGACGGAGACTTAGACAATCTCATTTCAGAACATTCGGTGGATTGTGGGGAAAATAAGGTATATAATTAGTTGTGATGGTATCTGAATGGCTAGTCTCTGAAATTTTCTAGAGACGAATGTCTTATGAATGATTGTAATAGCCTGCATGCAAGACTCGGACTCAAAATCCAGGCCCCTAGACAACTTCATTCATATCATACGGAGTACAAGAAATGCATTGCCACAGCCAAGAAATGATCAACTCCAATCAAACAGTCTCAACGCCATGAATCACAAAAAATGCAACCCGATACAAAGGCCAAGATACCAAGAAACAAAAAGCAGTAGCCCAGTGGACCCATCCGCTCTCATACACTTATGTATGCACTCGTTGCATCATGAACAACAGCGCAGCCGTGCATCAATCCGGGAACCCTCCGCATCCCAATCCAAATCCTCCTCACAAATCAAGATCCAGATCTAGATTTAGATCATCATTGTCATTGTCCATCACATCATCCGATAAACAAGATCACTCGCCAACTCAGGCGTCCCATCCAAGAGAGCCCTCAAACTGTCCACCTTCATCCCATCAACCCCCACGCCAACCCCTCTTACCGCAGGCGTCGCACTTCCACTTCCACCCCCATGCCACCGCGCCAATTCCTTTATCCGACAAGCTGCATAATGTACCACCAGTCTCCGCAGCTCGTTCTCGCGGAGCTGTGTCGCGGAGGTAGGGTTGATTGGTTCCAAGCGTGTGGTCTTGGTGTAAGCGTAGCGGAGCACGTCGAGGACTATTGCTGGCGCACCGGGTAAACCCGTTTGCATGGCGGGATGTGCAGTGGTACCGGCCTCGGCGTCGGCATCAGTGTCGGCTTCTGCGTAGTCCTGTGCTTGTGCTTCCTCGATGTTACCATCACCGAGGGGAAGATGGACGAGGTCAGTGTGAAGTTTCCGGAGACAGAGTTGGGCAAGGGCTGGGATAAGATATCGAGTTGCGAAGACGTAAACTTTGGCATGGAAGGTCAAATAAGGGAGTTCCATTGTTGTCGCTGTTTGACTCGAGTTGATGAGTTGCTTTGAGGTCGATGGTTCTGCGCTGTCATCGTTGTATTGTAATGCGGTGAATTCATCCCACAGACTGAGACCGGGCTTTCGTGGGGCCGAGTCGGATTGTTGCTTTGCAAAGGACATGTCGATGATTGGTTTGGGAGAGGAGGGTTCTTGGATGGTTTGTGAGGCTGTGGGAGAATCGTCCCAAGAGGTCGAGTTTTTTGGCCCCCGCATGTCGTCTTCGTCTTTAGCATCGGTGTTGTCTTGCTGGGGAGGACAGTCAGGTTGAGGCCATTCTGTGCCATCGTATAGGACTGCCGAGGGCGAGGGCGCTGGGGAGGGTAGGAACGAGGCCGGTGGCTCCTCCACTGGTGGCTCTCCTACTGCCTCTGCCTCTGCCTCTTCTGTCTCTACTAGCGCACCATTTTCGCATTCAGCTGGCTCTGGCTCTGGCTCTGGCACTGCCGCTGCCGCTGGCTCAAGCTCCGGCTCGCATTGCTTCTCAGCGACTTCAGGCTCCTGAGGAGGCGGTGTCGACGGTGGCGTCAAGCTTGCTGGAGGCTCCTCTTCAAGTGGCACGCTGTAGTTCTTACTTTTCTTATATTTCTTTTTCTTTTCCTTCATTTTCTTCCTATTCTTCACTGTGGTGGATGGTTCGCAGGCTGGCGAGTCGGCCGGCTCAGCCGTTTCTGGGGCTATCTGCTCTTCAGTGCTTGCGGGGGCCTCCTCAGAAACTTCATATTGAGCCCAGTTTGCCGTGCTATGCTTGTCGACTGGCTCGACCGGCTCGGCGGGTTCGGTGGTCTCACCAGTCTCGGATGGCGGTCGAGCTTCATCGGCAGGTGGCTCCTGGGCCTCGGGCTCGGCTACTTCTTCTGCAACTGCTTCTGTCTCGGGGCTAGCTTCAGCCTCAGCTTCTACCTCAGCTTGTGCTTCAGCAGGCGCATCCTCTTCATACACTGGCGGTACCTCTTCCTCACCCTTCACAGTCTGTGCATCTGTCGCACTCTCCGGCGGTGGCGACGGAGCTGGCGGTGGCACAGCCGACGAGACCGAATCCGAACGATACGTCCCTCTCCACGAAGGTCCTGGGCTCGTCACACTCTCCACCGCTCTCGTCCGAATATCTTCACGAGTCGATAGTGCAGGTGCCGCTGCGGGCGTTGGCAATGGCGCTGGCACTGGCAGCCGAGGCACCTTATAATCGCCGGTATACGCATACTCGCAAAACGCGACAAAGGTCTCGACATCTTCATCCTCTAATACTGCAATACGATGTCTGGACTCCCGGGTGTGTCCATTGTTCATGAGGTTGTGGAGCGGTTTGGAGACATGTTGGGCGAGTCCGGACTGGATGGTTAATTTGGTATGTTTGGGGCCGACGAGAAATGTGAATGATGGTGAGTGAATAATACTGTTGGGACAGAGATGGTTAAATGGGTCAGCAAGGGTCCGCGATTTAGAATCCGAGGCTAAAGCTGCTCGGGGTGAGGGGCTGGGGGTCATGGAAGGGTGGTGTGGTGGTACACACCTACTGAAATCCCGTTGGTCCATGGGAGCTGCTGCTCTGCTGGTTTGTGATCCTGAAAGCAGATGATAATGAATAATAATGCTGATGATGGATAGCTAAAAAAATATCATTCTCTATTATCGGCGACCGAGGTGTCGCAACCGTTTAAGTATACAACACTAAGTCCATCCTCCCACAGGAGTTTAGTCGATCTTGGCCAGCATCCCTCGGGCACAGGACCCAGATAGTCGCCGAAGGTGCTGGTAGCGGGCTACGTGTGCAGTCCTGATGGGTGTGGAGGGCAGAAGAGGAGAGGGGGGCATCAATCATCATGAACGCCAACGCCTCGCCAGCAGACCGACTGAACTCCCGACGGATCGACCAAGAGTTTGTCTCTCGGTGTATCAAACGGTCTGGTATACCCAGAGAGTTCCGAATCGTCTTGAATAAGTCATAGATATGCCTCTGGAATAGCCTTGTCAAGTAGGGTATTCCAACTTGTAGCAGTACCTTGTTGCGGACAGTCAGCAATTGGCAGTGGAAGGACGTTTCTTTCCATCACCGTGCATACCCGCCATACCATCGGTAGGGGAAAAAAATCTAATTTGTAAGAAAGTAAAGCAACTTTGCAGCGAGCCTCCATACCCAATCAAGCACCCTCGAATTGGGGATTGACTATGGGTTTGCTGGACGAATCAGGTAGACCTAACCTGATCTTCCCTCATTTGTGCCCAATCGCCTACAACCCGCCTCCCAATTATGGGCCTCACTGGTCGGGGAGGAACTGAACCATCGCCCTGGAATAATGTTTCAATTTAGTGTACGGTATTTCATAGATAAGACAGCTTCACTTTTGATCCTTCGTGCCGAGTAGCGACACCAGGTGGTTTGTTCGCCAATCTTGGTTCTTGGTCTTATTCGGCTTGATACTTTGTGGTGGCGGGCTGTGGTGTTGGGGAGTTACTGGTTGCGCTGATCGGGCAAATGGAACAGATCATAGTCGCAGGATGGGACGTACTTTGTTAGCCTGTTGGAACTGAACGAGTTCGAGTGCTCTAAAGGGCTTAGTACTGGGCGTTGACAGCATCAACGTTCGTGCTGCTGGCAAGTAGTTTCTTACCGCCAGACGTCATCCCCATTTTATGTTCTAGAAAATCACTACTACTGCAAGAATAGGACTCGAACTCTCCATAGACTCGTGGCAGTCCACCGAGTGAATTTTAAGACAATATCATTAAAGTGCACTGTTCCGAGCGCATACCAAGGGCTGATACAAGTCAATGTCGGTCAAAATCATCGTCATTCTACCACACTCGAGAGCTCTAAACATCGTCAAAATCATACAACATTCTCAAATACAGGAAGAGGGGAGGATATCTCAAATCTAAATACTAAACCCAAAGAATCCCTTCTCCAAGAAAATCATATCCAAACCATAATCCAACCCTTTCCCCCACACCTTTCAAGACCCATGCACCAACCGAATCTCCGTACTCCCAGGTTCCCATTCCCTCAACCCTTCCCCAACACTATACCAAAACCTCAACTTAACACACTCCCTCCTCGCCCCCTCAATATCCCCCCGATCAAACGCCCCCGCCAAAGCCCCCACGCACCCCTTAATCCGCATCTCATTCTCATCCTTCAAAGCATCAATCTCCGCCTCCGCCTCCGGCGACGCCCCAACCTCCTCAATCGTCTCCTGCACCTCCATCACTTCCATAAGTGTGTTCGCATCGAGCGCGTGCTTGGTCGAGGCGTCTTCAGCTGTGACGTCGATCCCGTGCATTTCGCGGAGGAGATACTGCGCGCGCTGGAGCGGGTCGGAGAGTGTGCGGTAGGCTTCGTTGATGCGCGCCGATAAAGCTTCGGCTTGTTGTTTCGCGGAGCCAGATGGATACTTGTCTGGGTGGACTAGGCCTTGTAGTTGGAGAAATTCGCGGCGTAGGTCGCCGAGGGAGATTTCAAAGGGTGAGGCGGGGGGTGGACCGGCGGGGAGGGTCTTGGGGAAGATCGTGTAGTGGTTTGTGATGTCTGGGGCATCGGTGACGGGGGTTTCACTTGTTTCTGTAGTTGTTTGCGTTGAAGAGGTTGCTGTTGAGGCTGCCCGACGGGGTGTGTTGGAGAGTGTGTATATGGATTTTGTTCCGAGGCCGACAGTTTGGCTTCGGCTTGTCTGGATGCGAGATTGGCACAGCGTGCATGCATCGCGTTGAGATGGGCTGATAATGCCCTGTCGTGCGGACGTAATGATTGCCCGTGGTGTCACTGAACGGCATATGTGCCGCGCCAGGCGTGGGGCGTGGAGTGCCATTTTGGAAATGTTGATAGAAGAAAGATTGAAGCCGAGTGTCGGAGTCGGAGATATCCCGCTGCGGAAAACTATAACTTACGTCATCCCCGCACACTCACGTGATAACATAGTATACCAAGTATAGCTCGGTGGTCGACACTCGACATGTACGAATGCAAGTTGCAAATAGTTTCCCCACCTGGATGCTGATTGCCCAGCTTATTGGCCTTGAATTTATATTGCCCATGTTTAATTTGAGTCTCGCCTTGCGGAAATAATGTACAAGCGTTGTAGAGGCCTTCAACAGTCTTGATTCAGGTCAAACTGTACACATTTGTTCTGACAAAAGCATCTGCACCGGGTATAAGCTATGAGAATACTTCACTTTCTAGACCGGTTTCTATCATCAGAGCTAGCGCACCCATTACGGACTAGAACATAGCACGAATAGGAAGGTCGATAGATTTCCTACTTCTGGAGCATCCTCTCATTCATATTGAACACCCCACATTGACCATCGTGAGGAGAAACACGCTAATACAGAAGCAGTCCAAATGGACGAGAAAAGATGATTGTAGGAGATTAACCTTCAATACCCCAAAGCTTCACAGTGCGATCGTGGCCACAGCTTGCAATCCACTGTGCATCACCACTGACGTCCGTACTGAGAACATTACCCGAATGCCCACTCAGCGTCTTGACTAACGACCAATCATCAGCGCTGAAGATATTGACATTCTTGTCAAAGCCACTCGACACGAAGAAAGTGCCAGACTTCTTAGGCTGGACTCCTGCATCACCGGTCGGTGCGGGAGCTCCATCAACCTCCATATGCCCGTCGGTGGTAGGTAAGAAGGAAGCTGACTCGGCACCCTTATACCAGCGAAGATCGGACACCACACTCTTGTGTGCGCCAATTCCGCCGATGTTCCGCACTTGTCGCAGATCCCAGCATTTGACCCAACCATCACCAGATCCCGACAGCACGCGGTATCCGTCCACGCCCCAGTCCATGCCAAAAATTTCGCGGACGTGGCCCTCCAGAATCATTACCGTGCGGCCGGTCCGCAGATCCCAGATGCGGCCAATGCTGTCCAGACCTCCACTGGCAAGGAGAGATCCGTCGCTGTTGAATGCGACGGTGTACACCTCTCGGGAATGACCTTCTTGCAAGAGGAGTTCCGTAGTAGTCTCAACGTCCCAGAGTCGCCATGTTGTATCATAAGAGGCAGACGCCGCATATCGCCCTGAGGGATGGAATTCGGTGCGACACACTCGCCCTGAATGTCCGGACAATGTGGCCAGTGGTTTGTCTGAATCAAGGGCCCACAGGTTGATATTTCCCTCGCCACCCCCGGACATGAGGTTCACACTTGATGGCGAAACATTTGACTCCGGCAGTGTAGCCCCTGGGAACCACGCTAAACCACCAACCCGGTCACTATGTCCCTTCAAATTTGCCTTTTCCTCCAAGTTTGGCACGGTCAGCAGCTTTATACTACCGCCCCAGTTTCCCGCCGCGATGGTCTGTCCATCTGGTGCGAACCGACAGATGCTGACCGGCCGGTCACCCGCAATCTGGGAACCGTACAAGTCAAACCCTCCAAGCTTCTCTTTGACCGCTTTCCGATGCTTGACGTGTGTCCGAAGCGGGATTGTCGATTCCTCCTTTTGTCGTGCTACTCGCGCCATCGCTCGCGGTAGTGAATAGCGAGCAATGGCTTTCCGGGCTTCTAGAAGCGCGTCTGTACCTTCTGTGTAAAATTCCTCCTGCTGTTCAACCTCTTCCTCCTCCTGGGCCTCTTCCATCTCAATGTCCCCCGCGCCCTGTCGGTCTGCAAGATCGGTCAACAGCTCGCGCAGACGATCTCGCCGTTCTACGACACCTTCACCGAAGAGTGTGATGGGTTCGCCGAGCTCTCGTAGCCGTAGGCGCACGCGGGTATCGTCTGTGGGCACCACCATAGCGGCGGCGCGTCGTTTGCGCTCGAATTGGGCTGCAATAGCGGACGCCCGTTCAGAGGGGATACCCGCTGCTGATGCTGGGATTTCATAGTCTGTGTCGACAGCTGTTTTCGCGTTGTTAGTGGGGTTGTAGAGTGCTTGTTGGAGGTGTTCGCTTACGGATGTTGGCGAGATCGATGCCCGTGTCCATCTCCTAGAGGTGTCGCATATCAGCTTCGAGTTCAATTGTGGTATGGGACAATGTGCTTTAAGGAAAAAGGATAGATTGAAGCCCGGTTCTCAGCATTGACTTGCAAATCCATGTACAAAGCTTCACCAGCAGGACTCGTCGCTTGATTAAATGGTCGCTTACCTCTGCGGCTTCCTCGACATAAGCCTGTCGCGAGGGGTGCATCATCTTGAATGTAGAGAAGCTCGCGCTTCTCAAGAATGACTTCGTTAAAAGATAGAGGAGGTGCTGTGGTGAAAAAGGAGCTGGAAGCTGTGCCAAATGGGCGAGCAAGCCGAAGGTGGAAGTTGCGGGCGGCAGAACTGATAAAGCAGAAGCCGGAGGAGATAGAAATTTACTAACACAGCGATCTATCTACATTAGAGTCGACTCTAGCTTGGATGAGGTCTATAATTATTGCCGCGCACTGACAATCCCCTTGAATCGCGAAGTGAAAATAACTTTGATTGGTTAATTATCCTAATCTCTCTCGAAGTATACTCATCAAATCCCAGGAGTGAAAAGAAGACAATGACGCCAGGCGGTCAATCGCGCGATAAGCCAGCGGGTTCATTTCTTATCCGTTCGGCCAGCTGCGCTCCTGAGTTTTAGATTTCTTTTGTGACTCGTTCTCCTTTTCACCTTTTGGTTTCTTTATACCGACGTGTCCAAATCGACTCGATCTTTTCTTTCCCTTCCTTTCGAGTCCTCCGATGCTCCTGTGAGCTCTCGTGCGTGGGAGGGTCGTGATCTTCCCCCCTGCGATGATCCCGCCAAGTGTGTCCTGTAGAGCCTGCAGTTCCGCCTGCAGCCTACAAATACAAACCCTTGTTCGCGACAGGATCTCTCACTCTAGCGCAAACAAATTCTACTCCTCGTTCACTGGGGCTGCCCGACCGGTCTTTGCGCCCCTATTTCGCAAAGATGCCCTGAATAATCCCCTCCGCCGGTCCTTCCATTCCACCCCAGGCCGGCTATCCGCTCCCTCACTCCCTCGCTCTCGGATCTCCTATCGGGTTGCCGTCTCCTCGTCGGGCAAAGGTCGCCGCTTCCACCCGCTCAAAAATGCCTATAACTTTGACCCTACCGTGTCAAGTGTCATCGGTGTCTCTATCGACAAGAACCCGACTGTTCGCCGGCGCAATCGCCCGGATAGTGGTGAGGATGCCTTCTTTGTAAGCCGCATCGGCCCCGAGATTTCAGGCCACCCGGATGCAGGCGATGCGGTCGCCTTTGCGGTGGCTGATGGCGTTGGCGGTTGGACAGAGTCCCGCGTCGACCCGGCGGACTTTTCGCATGGGTTGTGTGGATACATGGCTCAGTCGGCTCTGGCCTGGGACTCGCCTGCAG
This sequence comes from Penicillium sp. F50, assembly GCA_037356195.1. Classification (NCBI taxonomy): domain Eukaryota; kingdom Fungi; phylum Ascomycota; class Eurotiomycetes; order Eurotiales; family Aspergillaceae; genus Penicillium; species Penicillium sp. F50. Next base: position 1,032,712 of record JAYXSA010000040.1, read on the forward strand.
ACAAGCTGCGGCCGAAGCAGCTGTTGCAAGCCGGGTACGACCAGGTTGTGGATGACCCGGCTATCAAGGCGGGTGGCAGCACTGCGTCTGTCGGCGTCGCACTTCCAGATGGCCGTGTCGAGCTGGCAAATCTGGGTGACTCGGGCTCAGTACTCCTCCGTCTTGCCGCCGTGCACCACTATTCCGTCCCGCAGACCCACGGGTTCAACACACCCTATCAACTGAGCGTAATTCCCCCGAAAATGCGGGCTCAAGCGTCTGTCTTTGGAGGAGCCTATTTGGAAGACTTCCCCAAAGATGCCGCAGTCACCAATGTCCAGATGCAGCACGGTGACGTGCTCATCCTCGCTACGGACGGTGTCTTTGATAACCTCAATAATCAGGATATTCTCAAGGTTGTGACCAGTCGCATGGTCTTGACCGGCGCCTGGACAGCTACCGAGGATTCCGGCGTCGGGATATCAAATACTCTCGCGGGATTGACCGTTCCAGGTGGACTGGCCACCGCATTCCCACCGCCAAAGAACCCCTCCGCATCTCAACCAAACGAGAAGGAGATTGCATCTCTCGAAACCACTCTTACCCTCCAATCCCTTCTAGCTGCCTCCATCGCCGGTGAGGCCAAGATTGCCAGCGTCGACTTCCGCCGCGATGGCCCATTCGCCAAGGAGGCCCAGCGGTACTACCCGGGAGACCACTACCGTGGTGGCAAGGTGGATGACATTTGCGCTCTGGTCATTGTGGCCGTCGACGAGAGTCTTGCCAGTGGTACACGTGGGGAGTAGACTACGACGGTGCACTTATACAAAATTTTACAACTTGAGTCGATATTCATTGGAAACATTGGGATTATTACCTGCATCTTTTCATTATGCATCTGGGGGCGCAGGGACTTATAACTTGGGCAGGAGGGGGGGTTATTCGTTTTATATCGTACATATCTTTAGATTTACTCGTCTCGTGGGAACTTCTCTTCCTCCATCATACAACGTAGAGGGAGAGTATCAATCAAGAAAGTATCATTATGAATACTAATGCCATTGTCGAATCCTCATGTCACTTTCCAAGATCAAGTCTAGACTCCTGCCAGCCTACTTAGCCGTGGTCACGGAAAACAATCCAGGTGTTTCAATATTGATACGGACAGGGCCACGCTCGTCCCAGCTCATCGGCTCAGCTCTCCGCCAATCGGGAAGCATTTGGGCGTAGCCAATTTTGTGCACCAGGCGATGTTTATCAATGTCCGTGGATGGCGGTAAAGTAACGCGGTGCATTACATAGGAAATGACAAAGTTGGAGGTTTCGACTCGTGATGAATGAAGAAAGTTTGCCATTTCATTTTTTACAAGATGATAAATAGACCTTGATCTTTTGCCAAAACCTGTGGTGGTTCCGCGTCTACGCAGATACTGCATTTAACCTTCGTCGACTCTATGACTTGTGTTCTCACTGAAAAATCCTCCATTACGGGCTATTTTAATACTGGACCATAGTTGAAGTGGCAATACTTTCAATCATGGCCATTCCATCATCCTAAGAGCAAGACGCAAACTCACTTTCTATCATCCCCCATAGACACGGTTACTAAGGAACGGATCAGGTTCATCAGAGAAAACACCATTTTTCATTGCCTTAGAATAACACAAAACAATTAATCAGGCCGGACCACAAAAAGCCCCGGCCTGTCTTAACCCCAGATCCAAAGATTTGCAGAAACTACATGGCAATGCCAAGGCATGGGTGGATTATCAGAAAGGGAAGGGCAGGAGGAAGAACAAGAAAGTAGCATGACACGAACAAGTCTCTGTCGCAAATGGGATCAGAGAGAATAGAGTAGAGTGAGAGAGGAAAGACATCAGAAGGTTCAGTATCAGAGCAGAGCAGCACCCAGACCGGTTCCATGAGAGACAGAGCAAAGAAAAGGACACACAAGATTTGGAAGAGAAAACAACGTAGAGACTCCAGAGCATGTACTCGTAGTTCATTCCCGGGTATTGCACGCTTAAGCGGCAGCCTCGACAGTCTTCTCCTCGGCGGGTTCCTTGGATTCCGTTTGATCGGCCTCCTCCTTTTCGGCATCGGGCATGGGGGTATCATCGTTGGTGGCCTTGCTCTCGGGCTCCTTCTCCTCCTCAGTGTCCACCTTGGGGGTATCGGCCCCGTCCTCGTTCTTGTGGGCGCCATTCGCTGTGGGCTTGCTCTCCTTGTCGGACGGCGCAGGGGCGTCAGTCTCCAGTACGCTCTTCCAGCTGGTCAAGATGTTCATTGCGCGATGGCGGAATTGGAATTCCTCATCGCGGGGGATGGTGTCTAGCTTGACGATCATCTTCAGAACCTTGTTGATCTTGGTAGAGCGGATGATGGAAACCTCCAGATCGGCGTGCTTGTCCAGCTTGTCGAAATAGCTTGCCATGGTAGCCATCTCATCCTCCTTGGGTGGCATTTCACGGGAAATGAATCCCTTCTGCAGCTTGTGACGCAGGAACAGGACTAGAGTCGAGAATTAGTCCGTCTTCTCTTCACAGTCTGATTTCGCTCTCGGATTGACTCTTGGTGGTACTTACTCTCCTTCTCCTTCTTTTTCTTCAACTCCTCGGGATCAATCTGCTTCTCTGGCTCCTTGACCTCGGGGGTAGAGTCTTCCTCGGCGGCCTTGGCCTTCTTGGAGGTGGCCTTCTTAGCCTTGCTAGCGGGGGTCTTCTTCTCCTCCACAGGGGCCTTGGGGGTAGTCAACTTCAGCTTGGTGCTGGTCTTGGGAGTCTTCGCGGGCTTTACGTCAAATCAGTTTCAAAGCTCCTCAACAATCGGAGAAGTGAGGGAACGCTTACCTTCTCCGCATCAGCATCAGTCTCGTTCTTGCGCTTCTTCGAAGCCTTGGTCTTCTTGGAGTCATCCGCATCCTCCATTTCAACATCGGTATCTGGGCCCTTGCTCTTGCGCTTGGACTTGCTGGCGGCGGCCTTCTTAGCCTCCTTGGCGGCCTCCTTTGCAGCCTCCTTCTCGGCCTTGGCAGCTGCCTTTGCGGCCTCGGCGGCTTCTTCCTCCTCAATTTCCTGCTGGATTGCAGCCTCGTGGTCCGACAGCAGCTGCTTGAAATATGCGAGGTCGTGACCCTCCGCAGCGACCTTGTAGGCCTCAATCAGCCCCTTGGCCTTGTTCTTCTCCGAGACATCCTTGCACTCGGCAGCGGTGATCGGGGTCAGTTGGGTGTTAGGGATCCAGGCGCTGCGTAGACCAACAGTTAGCTATTGATTGGAACAGTGTGCACGCGGCCATTCTCGGCTTTCCAAAGGCGTCAATCTCTTACAATTCGTTGCTCTGGAAGAACATGACAGGGTAGGTCCGCTCGTGGGCTCGCTTTCCACCATCGGCGTAGTCGGCGCGGTAGGTTCCGTCGGGTTGCGCAGCCGTGACAGGACGGGTGTCGAGCAGGCTCTGAGGGAGCATCTCCTCGTCGCAGATGATAGACGGCCATGGCGCATAGCTTCGCAGACGCGCAAGGTAGTACTCGCCGGGCTTCACATTCAGCTGGGTGAGCTTGGTCATGGACTTGCGCTTGTTCAGCTTGGACTTCTCGGCGGCACCAGTAGATCGGCGGCGGTCTTTGGAAGCCTTCTTAGAAGAGGCTGGGGTTCCATTCGCCTCTGGTGCAGCTGTCTCGGCATCTCCAGCGGTAGCGGCAGCCTCGTCCTTGGGCTCTGTCGCATCACCAGAGTCAACAGCCTGGTCGGCGCCAGCTTCGGTGCCCTTCTCCTCGTCATGTGCGGTTGCGGTGTCTAAGCAGGCCGAGGCAAGTGAGGTCAGCAGGCTGTGGTCGCACAGAGGGCATAATCCTCCCGGGCTGAGGGCCAGCTTCAATCCAGAAGCTCGACTCCCGGATCAGAGGTCATGCGCGGGTGTGAGGGGAAGCTTACCAGTCGTCTTGTCCTCGGTAGTCACGTTCTCGGACTCCTGGTCGGTAGGCTTGTCGCCGGCCGCGGCAGCGCGCTCGGGCTGGTCAACAGCCTCAGCAGGGGCAGCGACAGGGGTATCGTCAGCCATGTTGCAGTACCCAGTATGTCGCGGTGGATGGATCAAGAATTGGGGAAGAGGGGGATGTTGGGTGGTGCGAATGGGTGGCAGGGGAAGGTGGGAGAGAAAGATGTGGAGAAGGTTAGAGGCGCGCAGGTCGGATTGCGGGAAGGACGCGTTGGGGTCTCTGGGAACGGGGAACAGCCCGCCAATGACGCCACAACTTCGGAATAGCTTCACCCCAGCTGTACTCAATGCTTTGATGAGGTCTTGCTGCCCTGGTAGATGCTTGTCGACTTGAATGGAGTCTTCTAGAGACACAGAATTTTGGACGAGCCTTGAAATTGAATGTCAGGCGAGCTTGATTGGAGCGCATTAGGCTCCACCGCGAAACCCCCGTTGATAGGCAGCTTTTCGTTCTGATTGCTCGCCTGCACGACTCGCTCGTGAGCTGTTGGAAAGTCAATCGGCACGTGCCTGGGGCCTTGGTGATAGTTGTACTCTGCTTCGTGAGGCCGATGCGATCGGTGTGCTGGCCACGTCGGGGGGTTGGATATCATCCGAAGCTCAGGAGCCACCAGGGAGCAATTTTAGACTGCTGAGGTCTTGGATACTGGCTGAAGTAGTCACAGAGATTTGCATAGTGATATTATTCTGTCGATACCGAGTTAGAATTACGCTCTGTCTATGAGGATGGAGACTCACAAGCAGATATCGGGAGCTACCGTCTCGACAGCAATGCCGTTCTTAGATGAGGAGAGATTGAATCGTGTAGAAAAAGGTCATTCAAACGAATCGGGAATATGATTAAATTGACTCGATGGAAGTTGGTGGATGCAGTCTCATTGTGACAGCTCTCTGCTTCTGTAAGCATCTGGAACCCCACCGCTAAGGAAGCCTGACCGAGTATACATCTGTTGTCATCCTCAGGATACAGCATCTCAAAATTCCGAATTCTAGCATTGCGATAGCTGGCCAAATTTTCGAAGAGATCACGTTCTAATGGATAAAAAAGACAGAAGGATCGTATTCACAGGTGTCCACCCGCGACAGTGACAAAGGAATGCACAAGAGCCCCAAAACCCTCCAATTCCCTTCCCATGTAAGACACGCCTGGTAATAATAACGCGCATGCCTTGTTCACAGGGCATCAACAAGCTTTGGCCACTGGGCGTCGGATTTCTTTGGGTATCCATAAGTTCTGGCCAACGTGAATCATGCGTGAATCATGCTATTACAATGGTGTTAAGCAACTATCTACAAAGAATAAACATCTCTTTCAAGGTGGCAGTACAGCCTGTCGGATCTCGGAATCATCCGAAGCCCACTCATCAGACAATTTGTCGATGAAATCAATGGATGCTGGCTCTGGTTTATGGATCCGAACCAGCCAGAGAAAGTAGTCCTCCAACGGTAACAAATTCAGCAGCACGCCATTGGACCACCATCCTAGAGCACACACCAGAGCTCCAGCCATCGCGTCCAAAATGAAATGGTTGGCAGTAGCCACGATAGCCACCAGAATAATGAACGGATAGAGGAAACCGAGAACCAGGCAGATCATCCTCCGCCACGAGGGGAGGCGTACCCCGATACCCCAGCCGATACGAGAACGGAGAGTCCTCCGATGGTGTGGAGGAAGGGGAATAGTCATGATGGTCAGTCCAATCATCAGAGAATAGCCAAAATGCAAGGATGGCATTGCCGCTGTAGAAAGCCGGGATGATTAGACAAATAATTCAGCTGCGCTAATAAGAGAGACACAGCTGATACTTACCGTATTGGTTGCAAAATCGGTTTTCCGTCCACACACTTCCAGCACCATTGACTCCATGAACAGTGTCGACGAAGCCATAGCGCCGAGCAAGCTCTCCTTCAGGGCCTTCGACACTTGGATCGCTAAGCAAACGAGGTGGCATACAGGGCCAGAGGGTAAACACCACGAAGGCAAGCAGATTGCACACAGCCAAAGTGCGCCGTCTCGCCTGGTACAACAACGGGCCGGCCGGTGAGCCACTCACCGTCCCTCGGGGTTTCCCTGGTTGAGAGTCATTGATTCGATTGCGAGTGATGGTATAGTAATATAGCCAAACAAGGAATGCGATGGTCCCCGGGATATGGATGAAGGAGTATATCCAGTTGATCCACGTCATGACCAAAGGGTGACGGAGAAAGAAGTGCTGTATGGGGAGCTCCCAGAAGATTCCCAGGCGTTCCTCCACCTCAATCAATTTCAGGGCATGTCTTCTGGCGACATTGACGGTGTCCTCTTGCAGGGTGACGGCGGTGAATGCACGACCGAGCTGATATGTCTGTTTTGATAAGATGACTGTCAGAGAAGGGAACGGAGCTCGAGACCGTCTTTTTCCATCGCACAGCCAGTGTCCAACTTACCCAGTATACTAGAGCCCAGTACCAACATTCGGCCAGGAAAGGCAGTTTTCGAAGCAGACGGCTCAACAGCCGATCTCTGAACACCTCGGTATTCGGAGAAGATACCGTCCAGGACAGGCCCAGGATTGTGAGCTGCCGCTTATGCCATCGATCGTCTGGTGTCTGCGGCAAGGGGGAGCAGGAGCGAGCACTCAAAAGGCCGTCCTTGGACGTTGGGCTTGCGCATCCTGACTCGAGTGAGTCGCGCGCGTCTGCTCGTACGTATTCAGAAGACTGTCGCCGGATATATGTGCGAGAATACGTGGTATTGGTGACCCTGTTGATCCAGGTGCCTCCAAAGAGGAGAACAATCACCGTCAACGGCTCGAGAATAGCCCCAGCACCCATGATGAGTTCCAGATCAGCAAGCTCGCACCACGCAACGTCGGAAAGAAGCTGTCCCCGAGGTAAAGATGGACGGGAGAAACAAAAAATAAATCAAATATCATACGAAAGGGCCATCGGTCCCACAAGAAAAGCAACGGCGAAGGGGAAAATGACCAGAATCAGGCCAAACTAAAAGCCCCACGCCCTAAGATTTTTAGACCGAGACCGTCCCTGACGAAGGAACCGGGCAGGAGGGTAGATTTCCTGCCCATCAATGCCTCCATCGTGGGCCACGGTTGGTCTCATTTGCTGGGGGTACTCCGGACTAGGGGAGGAAAGAGCAGCTCATGGCCCAGCGAATAATAATCCGCCGACGAAGCCTGGAACTTGGCAATCGCAACATGCTGGCGGAGGTTCGGACAGGCCGAATGCCGGGTCGGCCATCTGAATGGAACTTGATGAGTCTGAATCAGAATCGTCATCAAATCACATCCAGCGCGACAGGGCGTAGGGCCATGTGCCAAGGCTGGTGGAACCCGGTGGAACCCGAATGGGTTGGTCGAGGAGATCGGGCATACGAGAAAAACAAGTGTCGCGTGCCTCTTGCGTCTTCATTCTCGGACAGTCTCACTGCCTGCAGACAAGACACATACTGTACGCACATGCTAGCAGTACGGATCCGTCCAGCTCACGCTTCGTATATGGCGGGTGGCTTGCAACGGATCTTGGGACATGATTTGACTGATGGATCAGCCCTGTGCTTGGGCCGCGGTCCCCCGATTGCCCTTGTGGCTAATTCCTTGTTTTGTGAATGTGGACTAGTAGGCTAAGGTCGTGGCATAAAAGACCGGTGTAAGAATATCTCCGTATCGCGTCCAGTGCATGACTAGTTATGCAACTGCTTATTCAGCCCTATTCTGTTCTCTGGTACGAGAGGAACTCGTATCCTCCGCGCATGTTCGCGTATCAACGCCCGTTCCACCACCGGATCCCGGCGGATGGGAATCACCTCCCTCCTCGACTATCAAGGATAATTTTCATATACCTCAAACATCTTCATGCGCGAGCTGATCACTCTCAGCCTGTCTCATTACTCAGCGGAATGCTCAGGCCACAGAATTCGAGCAAGCGGAATCGGATATCCCCAGATCCCGGGCTTTCTGGGCAGGAGCTGATTATTCATCATCCTGGTCTTGTTTCGATCCGGGCGGATCCGAGAAGCTGTACGGGGGGTCTTGGCAGTAGTCAGTGCAGGTTTGGCTGGAGGACCGAAGCCAATCATCACGGCGGTTTGCTTATCCACCAAAGTCGCAGCATCCCAAAGCAAGCAAGTCTGCTTCCGTACTTGATTGGGTCTGTGCCGAGAGCGTGGCTAGTGGCTGGTCTCTTCGTCTGGTTTTTGGAGGTGGGGCTCGGAACGCTGCCGAAAGCTTCGTCGATAACGATCGTCTGTGGATAGTAGTTTCGTCATCGCAAGGGAGTTCAACCCATTTGTCCAGTCCCTCGTCGGCTTCTTGAGTTTCCACCCCGCCAACAACCAGGCGTCACGGTCACCGAGTGAAGTGTTATTGACGGCCAGTCTCCCACCACTCAGTATCAGAAGAACGTAATGTATCGAAACAGGATACGACTAACAATTTGGTATCCTTCTTGACACATCCACATTGAACTCGGTTACTTCGCTTTTGATCAATTGTCCCATAATAAAGGGATCGGTCGTTGCTTAGTTCAACCTGATATCACTTATCGTGACTGACTATCACCTTCAGCCCATCGGTCAGCAGCAATAACGAGCACCACTCCTTTGATAACATCCGCTTCGCTTCCAAGCAGATCCCTCACCCGTAGCGCACCTTGCATCAGCACGGTCGCAAGGCTCATGTCAATAAGGTCGTTATCAAGGAGCTCTCCAAGTCAAAGCCCGACTCTGTTGCAAGATCAAATCCTCGCCAAGGGAAGCGCAGAATCGGTGTTTGGACAGAGACTCGAGGTCCATAATACTCGGTGGAAATGAGTCTCTGGGAAGTTCAACTGACAACCCATTCTGGTCTAGGTGATGGGGAAGCGATATCTGGCAGACATTCCGGAGACGCAAGACAAATTCTATTGTCAGACAACCCTGTTCAACTTCTAAGCAGCTTCTAACATCTCTCTGCAAGATGGATGGTCATGTTGATGGATTGAAGGTTGCACAGGGTTTGTTGAATGAGGCCTTGATCAACACAATGAAGGCATACGACTGATAGCCTATCTAGGCTCATTTTTGCTGTTCCAGGAGAAAATCTCTACGTGATTGAATTGAACTGGCCCACGATCATGGTGTCTATGTTTCTGATCTAGTGTCTCCCAAATTTTTGCAGGGATATAAGGTCAAATTGAACGGTGGATGAGCACCTTCCTCCCCGGTGCGAATGCCGTCTTCGACCAATAGGCAAGTTAACAAAGTCCAATCGGAAAAATCGAACTGGGAATTTATTTCAATGCTGGTGAAAACACCCCTACAGCTCGACTCGAAGCTATTGGTACTTTAGATCCTAGGAAACTCGTGAATCTGGGCCGCGAATTCCTCGATGCGGGGATCAAGCGCCTAATGGTCGAGTCCAAGGGCATCATTGAGAATGTCGATTCGTGGCGAACAGATACGGTCTCAAGAATCACAAAAGAACGTCCTCCGGAACGTGTCATGTTCGAGGAGGCAGATCTGAAAGTTCTAAAATGGTCTATCTGTGAGCTGAGTGTCGATGTCAAATTGTTTGTGGATCATAGTCAGATCGTGCAGTAAACGTGTTTGCCATCCGGTATTTGGAGCACGGCGGATACTCAGGGGAAGATTGTGGAATTCAGATTAAATTTTAAGCCAACGGCTTGGCATTTCTATGATAGAATTTGAATAGCAGTAGCTATCCGTATCCAGTGACGGCTCAGAAGCACGAGTCTCGACCAGAGAAACGCCCCCAATCACGTGCTTCAAATTTCTCTTCTTTAGATCTTTCTCAAGATCATTCGAATTGCCTTTCTCGATGGATCGAGTATCATTTCTTTACTCATCATTTGTCTCTTGATTGGTCGGGGTTTCAGAATTATGGATCCCAATCCCATTGTCATTTGCCCTGAAAGAGTTGATCGTGCATCTATACTTCGTCTTGGCATGGAGCGGCGGAATGCGCTTAGTCAGGTCGCCGAGTCTGGGGAAAGCATCAGCAGCCCGCACTTCCTCCTCTCCGCCGCGGACTCATGCGCCACGCGCAATTCAACTAATTCAGCACAGCTCTCTACTTTCTTCGGCTGAGGTCAACACTCCGTCGATACCTTTCCCACCTGTTCAATGACCCTCACTACTCGATACTGCCGTCTCCCCAACTAAATCCGGCACGAGCCGTGCAACCTTACTACTACCGAGAATGCCTCGTGCCAGTGCAGCCCCAGGGGCGCGACTCCGATGTCGCCGAGCCTGCGACAGCTGCAAGCGTCGCAAGCAGAAATGCAACGGCGAGCAGCCCTGTACGATATGTATCCAGCGGAACAAGGAGCCCGAATGCCATTTCTCCGATCGCCCCGCACGCCTGCTCAAACCCGAATCCAAGGACTCGACAATGCTGCTCAGTGAACGTATAGTGCCTTCGCCGCAGCGTGAGACGGCTATGGATCGCTTGTTGAATTCCTTAGAGGACCGGGGTATGAACCTGGAACAGCAGGTCCGGGATGACAAGGAGGGTACGGCGCCTGTACCAAAAGTGGCTCGACTTCTCCGTGACGGGCAAGGGAAATTCATGTATATTGGAGATTCGGCAAGTTTGTCTTTTCTACAGAGCGTACGCCGAGTCGTATCCTCTTCGATCGGTCGATGCGATTTTACCGAAGACAACTCGCGCCACTCCATGTTGGAGGCCTTTCAGAGTAATCCTAGTACTCAGCCCGGAACTCTCATCCCACCGCCAAGTAACGAAGAAGCTCAGCGACTTGCGCAGCAATTTGTCCTCGCAACAAGTCCATTGCTAGATCTTTTTGATCTCGAAGAATTTCATCCGCGCCTGGCCAACTGGGTTGGAAATCCATCTGGCGATGAAGATACCGTCAGCTCGATCTTTTATCTCGTTATTGCGATTGGTGCCCAAGTCTCCGATATCAACCAGACCCTCGCTGAACAGTATTTCAGCAGTGGTCGTCAACTTGCTTTTTCCGCTTTTCAAGAAACGCCCAGCATTCACACCATCCAATCATACATCTTGGTCTCGATGTACATGCTTGGCGCATGCAGGCGGAACGGCGCATTTATGAACCTCGGTGTTGCTCTGCGAGCTGCCTATGCTGTCGGTATACATCGGAAAGATGCAAATGCACTTTTCTGTGGCCGTGAAAGGAGAGCTAGAGAACGTGTTTGGAAGAGCCTCCGAATGATGGATCTATTCCTTAGTGCATCACTGGGCCGGCCCCCAGCAACATCAGACTATGACAATGACATCCGGGATGACACTCTTGTAGCGGGAGATCATCAGCGGAATATGACACCCGATCAACAGCTTTCAGTGGCTGTGATATCGCTGTGTAGTATTTTTGAACGCATCTTGACGGATGTCTATATGAAACAAGTCATCTCGATCAGTGTGGCCGAAGCGATCTCAAACCAACATCGTGCTTGGGTTCGAAGTTTACCCACAGTCCTCAGGATGCAGACAGAACGACTTGACAATAAGTCCATGGAGGAAAGCCTCGCCGCTGCGCATGTCTTTGGATCATACTACTGGTCAATCATCCTCCTAACACGCCCTTTCCTCGTCTATCGCGTCGCTCAGTACGTCAAGAGCAAAGCAGACCCATCCTCCACATCCGAATCACGCAATAGCAGTTCTCGCATCTCCCTCTTCGCAGACGCATGTGTCTACTCCGCTCTCCGCGGCCTCGACGTGGTAGATGACCTCGCCCGATTTGGGTCTCTGCCACGCCGTCTCCCCTTCCTAATCAATTCCGTCTTCAACTCGGCCGTTGTTCTCGGCGCGGCCTTCTTTGCCGATTACGATAACCTTCTCCCGCTAGAAGAAGGTCTCAACAAAGCAGAGCGCTTCCTGGACCTTTTCGTTCCCCACGATCCGCACGCATGTCGATTCCTCCAGATTGTGAAGTACCTCCGCGGCGCTGTATCGGAATACATCCAACGACGCAATCGCACATGGATGGAGCGTCGAAGCAGACAAGTCGACCAACTCTTCGGACAAGTCGGCGGCAGTACAGATTCTACATCCCCCCTCAGTGTTCGCGATCTCCCCCAACAACCTACCAATCACCGCGAACCCCAGCAATCCCCCCTAGCCCCATCACCATCCACCCCTGCTAAATTAGCTGGAAATACTCCATCCTCCATGTTCACTGCACAGCCAGGTGGTGCCACGGGTAGCACACATCCCTCTGGCACCGATATCTGGGACACACTTTCGTACGGACCGGACGGTGCACCACTATCTTACGACGCTGCTATCTCGGCCCTGACTACATCTGGTATTCCAGTCGGTTGTTCACCCGGTGGCACTATCCCAACGGGTCCAAGTCAAGGTCAAGGTCAGCCGCCAACATCCGGCGGGCCTTCCCCACTTTCTGATGTGATATTCCCGGAGAATGGTCTGTTATATATGGCAGAGGACCTGCCGGTCTTTGGCATCTGGGAAGACAGTCAAGTACCTTAAGAGTGCAGGGCCTGCTGCCCCTCCAAATAGAGGGCTTCTCCTGATATTTTTCCTCATGTCGCGATGCATTATCTTCTTAGCAGCGGGGCGCTTGGTGGTTTTGTTTCTGATACAAGAGGCTGGTCTACGATGTGATGAACCTTCATGGATGTCTATCAAAATATTCCAATTACGATTTTGGATCTTTCGAACAATCAGACGGGATTGATATTGATCTCTCTGCTATCTTATCTTATACCCCCCCGGCGCGGCATTCAATATTCCAAAAGCATTTTACATACAGTTATCTTCTAGAAACGTAGAGACACACGATTAGGTCCCTTGGTAGCAAAGCCATTCAGAAGCTTCCATGGACCCCGTATCTTTATCTATAAGAAAATCGTTATCTCTTGAAAATACATGTTAAATAATATCGTCCTATATACCATACATCGACATCGTCCACAGAAAAAAAAAAGTCACACTCGACGGGGAAAAGGGAATAGGCAAAATGAAAAGCTATGGAAGATGCGAGACAGCATTTTACCCATATCAGAGCGCGTGAGACATGAAATAGGAGAGATAGGGCGAAGGAGAGAAGAATCATAATGCTTGTTTGAGCAACAAATGAAAGTTGGAAACGGGGAAGCGAACGGAGGTGTGAGAGAGACAAGAGAGCATTCAACGGCACCCAAGCACAACCATATGACCATCAACCGAGACAAGAAGGGGAATGCAAGGCACGTAAAGGGATCAAAATAGGAAAGACGTAGAACGGGTAGGAGAAAGGAAATGGGATGATGGCTCGCTAAGTCAAAGCTAAGGAATTTCGTAAGAAAACCAGGCTCATCACAAACGTGGCCTGCATTAGAGAAACGGAAGACGAGACGAGACATTGAGACCATAAATAGAGCGGGATTGGTATGTACGCATGTCAATTCCACGAGTGCAAGAACGAGTATGAAAAGGACAAGCTGAGTTATGTAAGATTCCAGCCCTGATGGATACAATGCTGCAGCGCAAAACAAAGAGGAAGGGATTTGCCAATCGCCAGTATCACAAAAGGTAGACCAAGACAGAATTATATATGCCAGACAGGACGGAGGGAATATTCGAAGATACGACGTCCCTTAGAAGCCGAAAGGGTTGGTGGGCGCTGAATGAATGTTAGATCTCTCGATTCGTCATATTCTAAGTGCAGATCCAGAGTAAAGGCACTTACTAGCTTGAGAAAGATTTGCCCGCAATCCCGTAGGCTGAGGGGCAAGCTTCTTGGGGGCATCTGGCTTGACACCGAATCTAATTGATGGAGGCGGACCCGTCTTCTGAGGCGACAGAGGGGTGGCGGTTGGCTGCTGAGGAATTGGTGGTACTGGAGGCGGGTTATTGATCGAGTATGCGTTGGTGCCGAAGCCATTAGCACCAGTAGGCTGAGGCTGGAGTGCGGGGGGTAGCATAGAGTTGATTCCAGTTTGCATCGGCTGCTGGGGTGGTGCAAATCCACCAAAGCCAGTAGCTTGTGGAGCTATGCCCTGGAAGCCTGGCTGGCCGTTCGTGTAGGGCAGCTGGTTCTGTTGTTGCTGTTGAATGCCAAACTGTGACTGCGGAATAAATCCTGTAGGCTGAGGGATAATCATTCCGTTTTGGTACTGATTCGGGCCCATGAAACCAGTGACTTGCGGCTGCATCTGGATCTGAGGCTGTAACCGCTGCTGGTTCAGCTCGGTCAAACTCTGGCCAGGAAGAACAGGCCCGGGCTGGGGAACTCCAGTCAGCTGGGGCTGTAATGGAGGTGGGCCGAAGGAGTTTTGCTGCTGCGTGAAGTTTTGTGGCGCTGACAGCGGACGCTGCGGAGGTGGTGGGAGAAGCGAGTTCTGGGCCATGTTTGGCGGAACCTGTGGGCGCTGTCTGGCTTGCGTCTGGAATCCAGTTTGTTGGGGACTGAATGCCTGGGCCTGCTGTTGCTGCTGCTGGTGCTGGCCGATCTGTGCAATTTGGGTAAAGAAATTAGGAGTGGCACCCGTCGGTTGCGGCTGGACTGGCGGGGTCTGCACAGCGGTCTGCTGCGGCTGAAGTGCAGGGATAGTTGAGACGGCCGGCGTGGGAGCGGGCTGAGCCGGAGTAGGCTGCAGAGGGGCTTGAAGAAGGGACAAGTCTGCCATTGCACCAGTGACCTGCTTCTGGATGGGAGGTTGAGCAGGTGGAGGTGAAGCTGTACTAGAGGGAGGTGCGGCAGCAGCAGCAGCAGCAGATTCCTTGGGCTTTTTCACCTCCCATGCATCATCATCGAACCCGCGAGCAACAGGCTTCTCGGGGGCCGCAGGGGCCGGAGGGGCTTCGGTCTTCTCTTCGGCCTTGGGTTTGGACTCGTCTGCTTGCTCAAATGCCTTGGGATCGACAACGTCGCCCGCCTGCACAGCTGGTGTCGGTCTCCCCTTGCGGGTGTTGTTACGCAGCATACCACCGGGTCCAGCGAATAATCCACCTTCTTCCCCATTGCCAATAACCTCCTCGCCCCCGAAACTCACGTTGCGAAGCTTAGACTTGGCACCCGTGCGGCCGAGCGTGTTGTCCAGGTGGCGCATGACGCGAAGGATATCGCCCTCCTTCAAGCCCAACGTGCGCAGTGTCTCTGGAGTGATATCAGGCAAAACAGACTCATCCATCGAGTCCTTAATGAAGTTCTGCGCATAACGCTCGCATTGGTGTGGCCCGACGCCAGACTTTAGGAAAAAGTCAAACCAATCGTACTCGGGACGCTGCACGGAAGCACCCGCAGAGCCTCGTTTGGCGTCGGAGGTTCCCCGAGCTCGAATGCTGGAGAGCGGCTTGTCTTCATCAAGAGAGACACCGGCAACCTTCTCCACGTACTCGAGATCCTCGACAGACATTTTTGCGATAGGAACTGCAATCTTGATACCATTGACCTTGTGAAGTTGAATCTTGCCGTCCAAGAGGCCGATATACTGTGCCTCCACAGTGAAAGCCTTGGTCCGATCTGTCCACTTCCTCACCTTGCTAGGATCCGGCTCTAGAATGTTTCGTTAATAACCCATTTCTCAACTCTCTGAAGCTCCCACAAAGTAACTTACTTGACTTAGCCGATTTACTGTCGCGCTTGCTATCACGTTTGCGCTGGAAATAGAGTTGTTTGTCAATATTAAATGGGGGTACACTTTGGGGATAATGTCGTGGGTGTCGAATTCTTACCTCGCTAGAGTCGATTGAATCAGTCCTGGTCTTTCCAATTGCGGCTTTGGCGAGACGAGCTTCCTCCAAGCGGTTTCGCTCGACGCTCGAAATACTAGTATCAACGGTAGGAGTGGGTATGAGAGGCATAAATCCCGTGATCTCAACGTAGCTGCTGGGAACCACACCCTCCTTTCCATTCTTCAAGCGTCGAACCATCCACCATTCCTCAGCCTTGGTGTCATCAATGATAGCAACTTCGTCGCCCACGGCTACCGTAACTTCATCATCGCCTTGCGCCACGAAATCATACAAAATCTGACCCTTCTTTTGAGCACCGCCGCCTTCACCAGCTGCGATAACCTCTCGAAGTCCTTCGGCTCGATAAGCTCCAGCAATCTCACCCAGAGCAGCGACAATCTCCTGAGCGGTATCTTTGGCTCCTGCGTGGAAATCGATGCTCTTGCTGGGTCGGACCAGATCGACAAAGACGTGCTTACCCTCAATCGAGTAGTGGGTGAGCTTCTCTGCGGTCCATTCCTGTTGACGATCGTCGCCCTCGGGAGAAATGAAAATGATTCCCGTGACCATGTTAATACCCAAAGTAGTCGGCATTTTCTTCCGCTTGCCCATTACTTCGACCATTTCATTAATGTTGTAGATATGGTATCCAGACGGCGAACGGGGTGTCATATCGCCGGCTCGATTATATGGAGGAGATTCCTTGACATAATGCCGGGTAGTTCCATCCATAGGGGGAGCGGGCTGCTGGGGACGAGGTGGAGGTGGAGACGGATCGGGATCGTATTGATGCATTGGCGGGGTAAACTGTTCCGAGGGAGGCCGGCGCGGAAGAGCAGGTGGCGGAGATTCTTCACGAGCCTCTTCCTGCTCATGCGAAGGCCGAGTTGGCAACCGGGGTGGTGACGGCTCATCGCGGGTGGGCTCGGGTTGCGCACTGGGAGGCGCATGCTGCTGATGGATGATATTCGCAATCGCGGCGGCCGCAGGATTTTGTGGGGTGTCTATGGGAGACGGAGACGGGGTCTCTTCATATTCTTCGGTGGCAGGCTGCGTTGGCCGCGTAGGCAGAGATGGCGGTGCGGGCTCGGCGGCAGTGGGTGGAGAAGGAGGCACGGCGGTTGTACCAGCAGTAGGAGCAGCGTCTCCCACGATTTCAATGTAGTTTGCTGGCGCAAATCCATATTCCGCGCCGACCCCAACCAAAGTCCAATCCGGATCTGACGTATCGTAGACCAGGATCTGGGCATCTTCCGAGAATGAAACCTCCTCATCCGTCTGCCGTGTGTAGTCGAAAAGAGCTTTGGCCTGGTGTACTGGTTGCGCCTGTTTAAAGCGGGTGAAGAGGTAAGTATCAATCCAATTGCATATCCTTAGTTTCCTCTCGGCGCAGTCAATGCGCGGACGGAACTGCAGCTGCATATCCCCTTCCTGGTAGGCTCACCTCTTCGACATAGTTATTTGGGACTAGACCTTCCGGCTCATCCTCATCGTCCCGTTCGGCCTTCTTTTTGGCTTTCCACCAATCGTCATCGCTGTTCTTGTCCAGAACATAGAGAAGATCACCCTCTTTAATTTCCAGTTCTCCTTCGCCCTGAGGCTGGTAATCATACACAGCCGTGTAAACTCCGAGGAACCCCATAATTAATCCGAAGCCGCGATATGGGCCGCTTCTTCGTCTCGTTCGGGTGACAGAGTCCGAGCGCTGCTAGCGAGACCAGCGAAGGAAAAATGCCAGGTCGAATTGAGGTACGCTTGTGTATTCGGAGAGGCCGGGTGGTGACGCTGGCCGTTGCCGGGGTTGGTCAGCCTTGGCAGCTATGGTGTGTTTAGGCTGGTGCGGGCAAGGGCAGGGGTTGGGTAGGAGGAGGATGGGCGAAATAGAGTAGGCGAGAAGGAACTGAAAAAAGCCGCCGATAGAAGGAAGAGAGAGACCCAAAGGGGCGGGAGGGGGGAAGAGAGGAAGAGGAGAGTGGCCGGAGTTGAATTGGGGATTGGGGGATTAGGGATCAGGGAGGAGGAGTGGGAAGGCGGGCCGAGAGACGATCGATAGGAGGTTTGGGTTGACGGTCACGTTCCTTACGTAGGCTCGCCCTGACCATTAAACCTTCCAACCACCTCACACCTTAACAGCTAATCTCTATATTTTATTCTCTTCTTTCCTCTCCCCCAAAGGATGATCCACTCACTTACCTATTCCCTCACTATCAGTCCTTTTCTCACTGACCGTGCCCCCTTATAAGTGCTTCTCGTAATGCCCCCACTCGGTTCCCGGCAACTGGGGCGACTGACGTCTTTGGGCATGAAGCTAACCGGCTGTTCCTGGAACCAACCTGGTCATGCCTAGACTGGGCCTTTCTTCAATGTCTTTTTTGATCGAGAGATCATTCGGTCGATTACTATAGACGCAAAATCTTGTATGGAAATTTTTAATTGGTTGATCCTCTACTGTACATGATCACGATCTTGTCCCCCTTCGCCTCTCATAGCTCATCTTTGAAGGTTTCCTCACTGCCAGCAGACTCCTCCAGTTCATCCTCGGAGGCTTTGCGGTGCGGTTTTGATTTTTGCTTTGTCTCAGATTCAGATTCGGAACCCGCTGCATCATCGGCATCAGCTAAAGACGCAGGCTTATCCCCGTCCGGTTGGTCCGCAGGCTCTTGCGAAGATGTCTCGTCGAGTTCATCTTCATTCTTCTCAATGGAGCCCTGGAACTTGATCACTCCGTTGCTCTCCACAACTTCCAAGGTCCAATCTTTGCCCTCGGCAATTTTGTCAAGTCGTTTCTTCATATCCTCGATACTCTCCAGGTCAATGTTATACTTTTTCATCACCTGTTTGGACGGACGTTGGACTTCACCGTTCTCGCGCTTAAGAACCACCTCCACGGTCTCCTCGCCGAATGATGCCACCTTTCCCTTCTCAATCTTCTTGCCTTCCATGCCCACGAGTTGCTGGCCGCCAACGACAATTCCACCGACGGTTTGTACTTCTGAATGGGCAGCTGCCGCATCGGCCAGTTGATGGGCCTGATACCACTCCTTGCCGGCCTCCCAGTCGGAGATATCCTCGGGTCTGAGGATCTCACGACACTCAATATTGTGAACCTCATCTTGCTGCGGTGGCAGGAAAGCAACGTCGTCGCAAAGGCGGGGAGTGTAGATAACCATCAAGTAGGAACAGGTCGTTAGTTCTTTGATCCAGCCAATCTGATCCGTTGACTGCGGGTGACAATGGAATTGGACTTCCACCTTGCGGTCTCGCCCTGTCAAGTCACACTTGGTACCGCCACTGAGATGCTGCACCAGATAGCGTGAGCCACCCTTGGTGCGTAGTTCCGCCACATCAGTTTGAGTGGTTTGCTTCAGCTTCGACTTCTCATCCCCATCCGCATCCTGACTCGTTCCCTCTTGGAATCGACCCAGAACGAAGGAATGGGTAGTAGGGTCCTCCACGGGTGGGTAACTCGGGACACCGCCACCCACGGGACGAGCATGAAACTGCTTGATTTGGTTTTTGTAGCAAAAAGAGTACGACCACCAGCCAGAGAAATAGTACATGCAATTCCCCTCCATCTCGCGTAGAAGTTCAAGGCCGCGATCAGTGGCCCGCGCGAGCTCATTCTGTTCGTCGGCTTCTTGAGTTGCGCGGCCAGCCGTGCTATTGGCCTCGTCGGTGGCCACGCGAGGAATCTGGCAGAGAAGCCGCCGGTCGTCCAAAATCATTTCTTCGTAATCGTATTTCGGGTGATTCAGGTCTTCATGCGCTTGCGTGGTATCTTCGGTGTGACCCTTTCCCGTGTAGATTTGCGGGTCATTTCGCTCAATGCTTGAGTCTGGGGTTTGTGTCCGGAGCAGCTCTTCGGCTTGGGATTCTAATATGTATTCTTCTGGGAAGAGCACTTGGTACTACCAAGATAGGATCCATTAGATTATGCGACAAATAAACACAAGGAAAGGTGCGCTGGTTCCTGGACGTACCTGTGGATAGGCCAGTAGATCATCGTGGATATTGAACGGCCTCTTCGCGGCCCAGACACTGGATGTAACGCATCCCAGCACCAGCCAAGGTGCAAGGCTCCAGCTGTAACGGCCCATTCTGCTGGGAACCTGGTCTGATACAATATCTCCGGGTGACAATGACGCAGTTGTATGGCACACAGGCTAGAGAGGGTATGATGTCGACAGGCGTTTGCTGCGTTTGGGCTTCCCCCGTCGGGGTGTTCACGAGATCTCTCGGCAGGAGAGAGGTAGATACCACCTAGCTGAATGTGATATCTCAGGATCAATCAACACGAGTGCTGCAGGCCTGGACAATAGGCGATCGCGTGCAGAGCTGGGCGTAGAGCGGAGCGCGGAGAGCGGGAGCTGCTCCGTGGCCTTATCAGATAGCGATTATCTGAGGTGGCCAGAACATCAACTACGGAGTAAAGCCCGGCTAAATCGCAACATGAGACGCATAGAAGAAGACTCTTCGAGGTTACAATGCTTGGTTTCAAATTTGAGGGTATTAAATATGATCGCACATTAAGAATACATACCTAAAACGATAACGAGCTTCATTCATTGCTGTTGTGACTACTTATTGTTTGGGATGTATATCACACGTGTCTGGAGGGATGTGTTTCTAGAGAGCTCATCACTCAATTTTCATAAACAGTTGGAATGATACTCATTTATTTTAATTAATCATTGCTTATAGTTTCCATTGTAAGCTAAAATCCAAGCCAAAACCAGACACTCTATTTTCTTGTATCCCATTAAGTTGCTGATCCAACGATGATTCACACCTTAAAACACAGGCACCAAGGCCACAAGATGCCAAGGCCACAAGGCACCCAGGTCTACTGTACTCCGTAGGTGGACCCGCTTATCACCTGCTGACGGGCATCTTGGTCATCTTCACCATTCCGGAGAAATGATTAATTCCGTAAATCCGCGCGCCTCGATTCGCTGAAATCACCCTGCAATGTCTCTACCGACCCCGCTGACTGATGTCTTGCAAAGCATTGGATGCGCTCAGAGACGCAGCTTAAACATTCTTATTATAAGCCATTGACTAACGCTGACTTTAGCTTTTTTAACTAGATTCTTCCGCAGTTCAAATTCTATTTCTCTACTCTATACTCGAACATTCGAGGCTTTGGCTTCGCAGAAATATAAAAGGCCGCCATCGCGCCCATGAGACTACTTTTGCCCTTTTTAATTTGCATCACAGCAATCCTCTACGCTTATTGTCCTTTGACTACAACCTCGATTCAGGAGTCTATCACTACTTTCCTCCACCAGAAGCTCCCAGCTACGTTATCGCAGTATCTACCTGAGGCTACTCGCAAGACCACCACAACCATCTCTCCACCTACAGACCCCAACTTCGACTCCCTCTTAAGCTACCCCGCCCCCATCGTCCTCCCCGTCACCAATATGAGCACCGCTCGCGCAATCCGCCAAGTCTTCCTGGCCATCGAGCAAGCCGAGGGCGCCGGCGCCCGCGTCCGCCGCTCCGTCGGCACCGCCAAACTGCGCAACTTCAGTCCCTTCCTCATGCTCGACCACTTCACCATCGGCAAGGGTGCCGGTTTCCCGGATCACCCTCACCGCGGCCAGGAGACCATCACATATCTGCTATCCGGTGGTGTCGACCACGAAGATTTCGCCGGGAACAAGGGCACCATCGGACCGGGAGATTTGCAATTCATGACCGCCGGTCGTGGTATTATGCACGCTGAAATGCCTCACGAGAACCCCGACGGCTCGCCCAATGTCGGCCTGCAGCTTTGGGTTGATCTTCCCAAGCAATTGAAGATGTGTGAGCCTCGGTATCGCGATCTGCGTGCCAGCGAGATTCCCCTCGTCAAGACGGATGAGGATCGTGTCGAGATCAAGGTCATTTCTGGCCAGTCGCATGGTGTTGATTCCGTAAAGGAACTTGCGTACACCCCCGTCTGGTTGTTGGATGTGTCTATTCGTCCGGGTGGTCGTCTGTTGCAGACCCTGCCTAAGGGGTGGAATGCATTTGCCTATACCCTGGCCGGCAAGACTATCTTTGGATCAAACGACTCTACACAGACTGTCAAGGAATTCCACAATGTGGTCTTTGAGCAGGAGGGTGACTATGTCGAGGCCTCTGTGCCGGATAATGCGGACTCGGATGCTCGCTTTATCATTGTGGCGGGTCAGCCCCTGGATCAGAAGGTGGTGCAGTACGGTCCCTTCGTGCTGAACAGCCAAGAGGAGGTCTACCAGGCCATGCTCGACTACCAGACTGCATCGAACGGCTTTGAGAAGTCGCGTAACTGGCAGAGCGAGATTGGCAAGCGGATGGCATACTAGAGATGGGTTGGGATGGAAGATGAGATTGACTGAAAAGATTAATTTGTGTTTTGTTTGTGGCATTGTATATCGCAGTTAAGACTTGGCGTACTGTTAGGGATACCTTGATATGATTTTGAATGAATGTGATGAGCCTTGGTTGTTGCACACTTTACACATTGTTTTCTTTTGTCCTCAAAGTAGTCGTAGAATGACCTGTACTTCATCAATCATGGTAAAAACTGTAGTATATTTGCCTCCTCATCCCAACCACCACATCATCTTGAACCAGACCTTGCCTCTCCTCCCCGGAGCCCCATTCAATCCCTACTCTCCAAAACGTAAGACAGAATTTGAAGTTGCTCCCATGGAAACATTTTTTTAACGAGCAACTTGCCGGTTGACGTCATGACTTCGTACCGGCCGCCTACCGCACGCAGCCATGTAACGAAACGGGAAACAGGCAGTAATTGCAAGTCTTGCAATCGCTAGATGATAAAATACAAAAAAAAGGATTTCAGTAGAGCCGAGATCCAGGCTTCTAGGAACAAGACCAGCGGATTCTCGATGTGGCTTTTTTATCTTCAACCCATCTACAGGAACGTGTGGTGGTGGCTGCGGGAGAGACCCAAGGCCCGGGCGATTTGCTGAACCTTAGCCCAGCCCTAATGTCCCTGTTGATAATTACATAGATCGAGCCACCACCGACCCAACAAAATGAATCCACGACAGGTGAAATGGCGAGTGTGTATCGAGAAATTATATGATATCCAGGATTCTCAATCTAATACTGAGAATAATGTAATCATGCCACCCCAGTGGCGGGTCTCTCTTTGCCTCTCCATCATCCATGACGGGCTCATTCCACTTACCTTCGGCAGTTGCAATGGGAATCGTGGCGTCGGATTATCAAGTCGGGATCGGATGGAGGCGGATTTATAGTGCTGTTCCATAGCCTGTTTCTCTAGCATATAGCATAAGAAGGCCATTCTTGCTTTTCTGGTCTAATATTGGTTGAATTGATCTTCTCCCATCTCCCGTCTCCGATTTTTCCTACTCAACCTCCTCCTATACTACATACAACCTCTAGTCCATTGTACATCTCACCATGATAAACCCTTTCACCAATAAACCCCTATCACAGCCACAAGCAGAACCAACACCCCCCTCCAGCTCCGCCACACCCTCCGACAACGAAAAGGAAAAGGCGCGCCGCAGCTCCTCCTTTGACGAAGGCCGCGTCCCATGGGTAACATGGCGTTCTCTCACCCTCGGCGCCTTTGTCTCCATCGGCGGTATCATCTTCGGTTATGATACGGGCCAGATCTCGGGATTCCTCGAAATGAACAATTACAAGCAGCGGTACGGACAGTATCGGAATGGGGAGTGGGTGTTCAGTAATGTTAGGTCTGGGTTGATTGTTTCGTTGGTAAGACACAGCTTTTTTATGAGCCTCCAACGAGATAGGGGAAAAGAAAGGCGGAATTGTATGATTGAATGTATATGAGTGTCGTGGCTAACAGGTTGGTGATTTTCTGATCCAGTTGTCAATCGGCACGATGATCGGCGCCCTGTTAGCAGGGCCGCTCGCAGATCGAGTTGGCCGTAAATGGTCCATTTTCGCCTGGTGTGTGATTCTCCACGTTGGTCTGATTATCCAAATCTCTTCTCCGTCGGGGAAATGGTACCAAATGATGATGGGCCGATTCGTGACGGGATTTGGGGTCGGTGCTTGTTCCTTGTTGGTACCTATGTATCAGGGTGAGATTGCGCCGAGACACATTCGTGGTGCGATGGTCTGGTAAGTGAACATCTTCGAAAACAGGACGATACACCAAAAGTACGAGTCACGGGCTAATATATATATATCAATGCTTGTTCCTGGATCGCAGTTCCTATCAACTCTTCGTCACACTAGGAATCTTCGTCGCATACTGCATAAACTACGGCACAGAACACATATCCAACACCGCATCCTGGCGCATTCCCCTCGGCATCACATTTCTCTGGGGTCTGATTCTCGGATTTGGAATCCTTCTTTTCCCCGAATCTCCACGTTTCGATTACCGCATGGGGAGAATCGATATTGCCAAGAGGACGATGAGCAAGTTATACGGTGTCTCGGAGAATCACCGCGTCATTGTTCATGAGATTCTCGAGATTCAGGAACAACTGGATGCGGAGAAAGGTGCGAAGGGTGGTTGGCATGGGTGGATTGAAATGTTCCAGGCTCCGAGGATGCCATATCGGATTGCTCTTGGAGTGGTGCTGCAGGCGTTGCAGCAGCTGACGGGTGCTAATTACTTCTTTTACTATGTGGGTGATACACTCCCCCAAAGTACAAACCCTACCCTTATCAAGGCTCATAAGGGTCGTGGTTTTGGAAATCCCGGATCAGCCAGAATCACAATGCTCACCTTTTTTTTTTCTCCTTTTCTAGGGAACCGTCATCTTCAACGGTGCCGGCATCAGCAACACCTACGTCACGCAAATGATCCTCGGCGGCGTCAACTTCGGCACCACCTTTGGCGGTCTCTACGTGATTGAGCACTTCGGCCGGCGCAAATCGCTCATCGCCGGCGGAATCTGGATGTTCATCTGCTTCATGGTCTTCGCCTCTGTCGGCCACTTCTCGTTAGACGTCGCCAACCCGCCCGCCACACCAGGCGCGGGAAAAGCAATGGTCGTCTTCGCCTGCCTCTTCATTACGGGCTTCGCCATGACATGGGGACCCATGGTGTGGGCGATCGTAGCGGAGTTATACCCCAGTCGCTATCGAGCACGCGCCATGGCGTTAGCGACGGCGTCGAATTGGCTGTGGAATTTTTTGATTGGGTTTTTCACGCCGTTTATTACCGGGGATATTGATTTTGCGTATGGGTATGTTTTTGCGGGGTGTTTGTTTGTGGCGGTGCTCGTGGTCTATTTCTTCGTGCTGGAGGGGAAGGATAGAACCCTGGAGGAGATGGATATGATGTACGTTATGCGAGTGAAGCCGTGGGAAAGTTCGAAGTGGCAGGCGCCGGCGCCGGAGGAGCAGTTGACCACGGCGCAGTTGATGGATCGGAGGGTGGCGGAGGGGTTTGATCGGGAGGAGGCGGCGGCGGCAGGGAGGAAGAATGCTGAGACGCCGGGGCATGTGCATGCGGAGGATACGGCGGCGGCAGGCCCTTCGCAGGCTTGATGAGCTGAGAGAGGAGGGCGGGAAAGAGGATCGAGAGAAGTAAAATGTACTGATATCGGGGGAGACCGAGTTTATACACATAGATGCGCAGGGGGTCCCTAGAATGGTTGAATGTACAGTTGACCAGGACAGGATTGTCGTTTTGCTAATCTTTGATATTTCAATAGTGTTCTCATGTCAATCTAGTTTCATCACAAACATTCCGTCCTCAATACCAGGATACGGATGAGTGTACTTTCAAAGGAGACAACAGACAATAACCAAGTAACGCGATCCAGACCCCGACAACCCTAATCCACCATCCAAGAGCTGTAGACTGAACTTCCCATGTGCGTCAATGCCAATCACAATCTGAATCTTCCTTCACCATGACATAAGAAACGTGGGCAACTTGGGACCATTTCCAAAAAGAACTCCAAGATGAAAACCAAAAACAACGCAGTATGACGCCTGCCGGGGCTGTGTCCATCTCTCTTGTGAGGAAGTCATCTCAGAACGAGAGAATATTGGAGGAGCCCTGGATAATAAGAGATGCAAATAAGATATGGAATAGAAGATGACAGGAAAGAAAAACATGCAGATAACTTTAGCATCCACATACTTCCTTAGTCCATGAAGTCACCCCGGAGGATTTTCTCCTGGAAGAAATCAGGCTTATTCTGCTTCGGCTGCTTCGGGATTTCTCGAATAGGTTGCTCCATCGTGGCAATCGATGCGGCACGCTGGTGGCTTACATTACGGCCGGTATTCGGAGAGACGGACCCCCCGATGGATGGGGCACGCTCGGCGCGGTGACGGAGCGCCTCGGTCCAATTGAAGCCTTCGCCTGGGCGGCGTGATGCGTTAGATCTCTCTTCCAGAAGGGCAGCTGAAGGACTTGCAGATGCGGGAGATCGGGAAGAAGAAGAAGAAGGAGGGCTATGACCCGGGATGGAGGAGCCCGCTACCGCGGTCGACGCGGTGCGCCGAGCCCCTGCCAGGGATGAACTAGGGGGTGGGTATCTACCATTGCCTATACTTCCGGCCCGAGCCTCGCGGAGAGCTTGAGCCCCAAAGGACACGCGCCGAGCAAAGGGTGAACTGGGAGTCACACCGGGGGAGGATCCTTCTGCATCCTCCGCCACGGCATCTTCATTATTCTGGTTGGAGCCCCATGAGCTGGACAGACTGCCTCGGCGGAAGGCTCGGCTTCCGAAGGTGGAAGTCTGGGTGGGCGAGCCCGACAGGCCGAGGGTGGTAATGGACAGCCGGCGCTGTTGATTGGGTTGGGTGTTGGCGCCTGGCTGCTGGCCAGAGGGATTGGGACTCTGCTTGGAGAAGAGGTCGGTGAACGGGAGACCGGCGAAAGAACTCCGGCGGCGACGATTCTCCGAGGCGGGAACGGAGATGGGGGAGGTGGAGCGATCATCCGACATGATTGATTCTGAAGGTCTTGTTGTGGATGGAGATGGGCGTGCTCGTCGTGGGGACGGATGATGGTGGTGGATACGAATGAGCCCCGAATGGAAGTATGAGAGGAGAGAGTAGACAGCACGAAAGGAACTCAGGGAGCTGAGCTGGGGGGAACAGAAAAAGAGGTCTCGGACGGACTCGCCGCCCTTCTCATGCAATGAAAATCGATTGGGGTGAAGCCGAAGCGTACGCACAACCAGGAGGGAAGAGGGGGACCCAGTTGTAGCGTGGGAGAGGTGATGATGGATGACGTTGATGAAGAATGCAGAGAAGCAAAGAAGGGGGGGGAGTGATAGAAGAATTGAAGAATGGTCGGACGAGATCAGCCGTGAGAGGAGGGCGATGAGGAGGATCAGAGTCGAAATGGGAGGACAAAATCCGGGAAGAAAGAGGGGAAATGGAGGGGGCAGGGCAGAATAATCAAATAATGGGGAAAGGAAGCAGTAAAGAGTGTGGTGATGGTGCCACTAAGAGAGTTTACAGCTGCAGGAGAGGAGGAAGAGGAGGAAGAGGAGGGGGGCAAAAAAGAGGACAGCTGCAATCGGGAAAGTTAAGCTCGGGCCAAGTCCAAAGAGCAGCAGAGCAGAATATCTGGGGTAGCGTCCATCCCAATCTTCAGTTAGCCAATCAAATGAACATTCCCCATCCACTCCGGGTCCACTCATTACCCAACTCAGTCAAGTGAGTTGGTGTGAGCTCATTAGCTTGTCGTATCCCAAAGGTCACCACGGGGGCGCCAAGTGGACCAAGAGGCAAGGGAAGTGGAGACGGAACAATTGCAAGCTTGGGCCCGAGATGGGATCAGATTGAGTCAGATTGGACTGGCGACTCAGCGTGGAAAGCGTAATGATGCTGCCAAGTCGAGGATCACAGCCGATGACTGGCTGAAGGAGGAAAAGAGTTGACCGTGGGCCGTTTTGGGTTTGGCCTGGGCGGGTTACCGAACCGTCCGACGGATTAGTAACCGTCCATGGGCCATCGCGACAGACTCTGGATGCCCATTGGAAATATCCTCCGACAGACGCTCGTCCGGGAAGATAGGATAGAAAAGACTACTCTCTCCATCATTGGTGGACAATGCCACGAAACAATCCTGCAGTTCCAGACAAATGATGCACTGTAGGGCAGATCACCTAAGATAGTAGAGATCATTTCTCTTCCATATCGGTAAGACTGGTGTCTACATAGAGTCATCATGTCGCACTCTTCCAAGGGACTCCTCTTTTACCCCAGATCACATTACAGTCTGTATCATTATCATTAATATACATACTAAATGTACATACTAACTCCCCCGTTCAGTTTCTTTCCCCACGCCCGCGACATTCTATCCCTCGTTATAGTGATACACTTTATCCCCACACCAAAAAATAAGCCAAAAAAGGAGCACAAACCGTAATCAATGACAAGATAACACAATCAGGAGAAGTACAAGACCCGAATCAAAAATTCCCTCGGGTAACATGATCCTGGTGGAATGATCATTCCACGAGGTTGGTCATTATATATGGCACCATCGCAGATGGGGTGTGTGGCGCCACTAGAGTCCACTTAGAGTAGAGAGGGAATAAGAGATAAAGATGGAAATAGAAACGAGAATGGAAATCAAAACGGAGATCAAAGATTAAGATGAAAAGAAAAAAAAAGGTAAAGAAATCATCAACAGAAGCTCAAATGGACGTACGTCGTGTATTGCTCGTTTCCCATGAAAAGTGTTTTTTGGAACAAATCGCATCCCTCTTTTCATAACCTCCAGGGTGAGGGGTTGTGGGAAAGTGGATTTCTGATTGTGGAGTTTCCTCCTGCTTGCATCCACCTTTCAAGATCACTCTGCTCTTCTGGTCTGGTAGGTGAACAGGAAACCGGATGGGGAGATAGTCAACAGAAGACTAATCGAAGATCAGTGCGATGAGATTTCTGTGGACGCCCGAAGGACAAAAGCGTACACAATGCACCGTATCTCCTCGATCCCCAGGGTATTCCAACTCATTCATAAAAAGAATCCCAGGCCTAGAAGTGAGAGAGAGCGAGAGAGGGAGAGGGAGAGGGGGGGGGGGGGGAGAGAGAGAGAGAGAGAGGGAGAGGGAGAGGGAGAGAGAGAGTGGGAGAGAGAGAGAGAGGAAAGAGACTGGGGGAGAAAGACCTGCCTCATCACCCGCCCTTCAAAAAAAACTCCCCCGAAATCATAACTCAGGGGAGGGGGAGGACCCCTTAGGCCAAATGAAACAAGGCAATCAATTTCCGCCCAACGGTCGGCTCGATTTCAGTCCCGTCACGGGCAATCTTCACCTCGCGATTGGCATTCCACGGATTACGAAGGCCTCGTGTACGATGGAATGGCACCCGCTCGGTTGACAACCACTGAATGCGAAACGGTTTGCCAAAGGACTGGGCCTCTTCATCATCGACTGTTATCGGTCCAGGAGCGGAGTTGGCGGGGCCGGAACCAGCACCAGCACTAGCACCAGTGCCATCGACAGTCTTCTCGGCGTGGGAATCGTCGTACTCATCGTCGGAGGATTCAACTTCCCAGAAGATCGTGCCGCGTGCCGAATCGTCAATGATGCGGCCTTTGGGGGCAGTAGAGGTCGCTGCAGTTATAGTCACCTCCAATTCGTCGGTCGTGCCGGCGAGGGGCTCCGGGCGCGGTGGCATCTCCGAGGCGAGCTCCTCATCGTCGCTGATGGGGGATAGCATGCGAGCGTAGCCAAAGTATTCACCCGACTTGTTTGCCGAGAAGATCAAATAGACGTGATCCGTATTCTAGTAGGATGATCAGAGTCAGCTAGTTATCATAGCAGAGACGAAGTAGATGATGTGAAGGAGAAACAACGCCAACCGAAGAACAGAGATTCACTCACCTCAAAGGCATGATTCAAGTTAGTTTCATTGTGCGTCTGCGTCGCCCAGATTCCGCTCTGCTTGCTAAGCTCAAGATCCTCCACCGTCAAACTCTTGACGATAAAGTATCGGTCCAGAGTGCGAGAACCCTCCCTGTCCGCCGGCGGTCCAGGGATTGCGGTCTCTGATGACTTAACTCCAGGGGGAGGATCTGTCGTCTCCTCCGGGCGAGACCGAGAGCCTGGACCCGCGACACCAAGACTCAAGCCTGATCCCGGGGCTGTAAAGCCTTTGCGGAGACGGCACACAAGACGGATGCCCTGAAAACGAGAGTCGTGGAAGCGGACCAGAGCAGCCGCACAAGCCGCGGCAGACTTGTAGTTCACAAACGCACAATTACTTTTCGAAATTAAAAATACGCTTTCAATATCGCTAGTTGCGTCCTGCGAAAAGTGATCCTTGAGATCGACCACGCTCGCTCCGGGTGGTAGGTTGCCCACCCACAGAGCATGACCGGACTGTTTCGGCTTTCGAGGTGGTCCGCGGGGGGTACTGGAGGTAGTCGGCACGGGTTGGGAGAGAAGCGCAGGATCTGTCGGGAGGAAACGTGATTCGTTAGTGACAGTGTTTGACTGATGAACGCTCCGACCGCGAGATTGTTTGACGGCTATGCTTGTGTATATAGGTTCCCACATACCGGCTGAGACGGATGAAACGGGCGCCAACTTCATCGGATTCGAACCATCCACAATTGTCTTAGATACGTCGTATTCTCCGTCCAAGGCTCGTTTATCTGTATCCTTCTTCACATTCTCAGCCGGTGTAGCCTGTGATAGACTTCCCTGTCTGGATTGAGAACCCGAGTGCCGCATTCGCACTGGCCCGGACTGTGATCCATGTCGAGGAGGCGGTGCGTAACCCGGATGGTAATAGCCTGAACCATAGGCAGGGGCCCGTCCTGGTCCCATGTTCTGCATCGTCGGATTGTTCACATACGGTGGATAGGGTCCAGTGATATGTTGAACAGCCCCAGGGGGCTGCATAGAGTAAGGTACATACCCTGGTGCGTAAGGTACGGCATATGGAATATTCCCACCAGAGTTTGGACCAGGATATTGCCCCATGGATTGTATCGGGTAAACGAGGCTCTGTGGATGGGCAGACGGATATTGATGGATCAGATGCTGGCCTTCGAACGGGGATGACGGAGATTGGTGATTCGGGAGCGAGTAAGCCATATTGTTCATGTTCAGGGGAGACGGCGGTCCATATCGTCCGGATGGGAAGGTCGAAGTCGACGGGTGGGTTGAATATCCTGGCCGCGGATACTTGTTCGCAGTTGAAATATCTGCAAAATCAAACCATCTCATCAACGGATACATTCTCCACGGATATGGTTCTAGGACTTGCGTCATTGTGCGTTTGCTGTATCTCCTGGGAAAACACTGACCAGATGTCGAGTCGGACCGCAACGTGTTGGGCTCGGGTGCTGGTGATGTCCCATCTCCCGCCCCCTGGGATGTGGTGATCTTGTCGGGAGAAGCATTGCCCATGGGGCCTAGTTTGAAAGACTGGCGTGGGAGATAAGATTGGTGAAATTTCTTCTTAGGGCTGGTGTAAGCAGGCAGGACTGAAGAATGGAGACTGAGGTAAGGACAATGTAGACAGTAACACATACCTCTAGAAAGAAACCGTTGAGGCCTTTCCGAGTCGAAGGACCGTCCACAAACGCGGGTGACCCAGGAAATCAGCCCGATCTCCTACTCTGGACAAGGCAAATGTGGTTGGGAAGCAAGATGCTGTTGATGGGAGATAGACTGGTCAGTAAAACATCCATAGAAGAACGACAACGAAAGACAAGATCAGTCTCGAACAAAGGGGGCTGGATTGCAAGGAAAGTGAAAAAGCCCAGACACGAAAATACCAATCCAATAACGGAAGGAAGTCGGGACAGCAAAATCATGATGAGAGACAACAGTTTTCCCAAGATGCAGAAGACTTTGAATGGCGTCTAAAGAGGCGCTCCAGTGCGGCCGGGCCAGAGGGACATGGGCTTGTTAAAAGCCACGCCGTTTTATGGCCCAAAGAGAAAGTGTACGCCTTGATGAATATGGATGCGATAGGAGAGAGGGCGGACGAATAAATGAATCAATATGAGGTGCAAAAGGAAAGCCTCACATCAATTAAGGGGTCATAGCCACACGGCAAAATTGAGTCTCTGGGATGAAAAGGAACATCGAAGATGACAAGAGGCCATGGGGAAGATCCAGGGAGCGCCGCTATAGGGACGGGACTCTTTCGGGTAAGGTGTTGAAAGTATTTTCCCCACAAGGAGAAAACTCGACCAACGCCCTAATCGAGTATAAAAACGGCAGGGAAGGGAAATCTCCGTAAAAATGGGAATAGCACGATGGGAACAGGAGACAAGAGTCCGGCAAACGGGCCCGAAACCGATTGGGTGAGAGCCTCGTCCTTGTAGGGCTGGTGATTCCCACAAAATTGGGAGACGGGCAAGACTAGAGGAAAATGGGAAAAAGGACAACACGAGACTACAGGGTAGACGCAGCAAGAACCAATCAAGGAGAACGTAGCTTACCCGGCTAAAAGGTCAGGAGGAGACGAGGTACAACAGCCTATGTAATTTTCAAGTCAGATTCGTCAAAATTAGCATGAGCTAGAGGTGTGGTTGACAATGTGTGATGGCGACAAAAGGCCGCGGGGCAAGAGGGGGCCCTAAGCACCAAACGGGGAACCAGATAAAAAAGAAACCCAGATAGATGAATGAGACCATCCACTAATAATGATAAGACAAGAGAGGACCAACCTAAGGGGAAAGGAGCAAAGCCGCTGCAGGAAGCGAGACCAAGGGATCGGATGTGGCTCAGTTGGACGGGGAGCAACAAAGAGACGTCCTACACGGACGTAAACGTTGAGCGTGAAGATGAGTAGAGATATGCTCAAGGGGCCAAAGAGAAAGAAACCCAATCCTCCGCGGGGCCCGGGACTTCCCAGATATACCTCCTCACGGACGGCGAATGTGGAGAGCTTCAACGAAGACGATAGAAAGGCAGCAGAATAAAAATGATCCAAAATAGAAAAAATGAAAAAGAATACAAAGCTAAAGAAGAGGTTGAAGCAAAAAGGAATCGACCGAAATCCAGATCAATTGGCGTCAAACCACAGAACTGGTCTGCTGGAAACCAGCCACAGTGTCCTAGACGAATGAGTTGTTGGACTGTGGATGAGTACTGTGGCGGAATCGAATGCCTGGGCGCCCACAGAAGAGCAGGGATATGGAGTAGAACCGTGAGGACCACGTCTGAGCTGCGGCTGACAGCGGGACAGATGTGCTAGAGAGTCAATGGAATATCAGAGAACTGGAGACCGGGCGAGTGCACGGAGTTCGCGAGGTGGAAGAGGTGGATAAGGGATGAGAACCGTTGTGAACCGATTGAAGGATTGATCGGACCCAGGATGATTCGTCAGTGGTGATAGGTCGAGAAGGAGTATGTGATTTTGAGTCACGACTTGCTGGAGACACCGGGAGAAAAGGGTAGAGCAAGGTGCACCTAGTCCACTGGTGTGTCCGGCATGTACCTCGTCGAAGCCTGTGGGTCAAGGCTAGTGATCGAGAGTTGTTGGGAGGCGGGATTGGAGGTGGGTGATTGTGTGTGCGCTTGTGTGCGCGAGGAGGACAAGTGGATATCCCCTGCCCAGACCACAGCAGCACACTAAGCTAAATAACCTCCTAGACACAAGTCGCTGTGACTAGGTACCATCACCATGACAAGGTGTGCGCCGTAGGGCTCCACCAACAGACGGATTTAAATCAGATCTTCCAAGTTAGTCGGGGTTTTCTTTTCAGCCATACGCCACTCAATCCGCCGATCTCTTTCGATTCTTAAGCCACGGATGGTTTTTTTTTTCTCGAATTAATTCTTGTTCATTCGACGAATGCTTGTGATCCAGCCCGGTGGAGCAAATGCGGGGCCTGTTGATCTAGTCAACCGCCTTTCTGCTCTGATATCTCTTTCTCTTTCGCCTCTGGGAGAGATCATTAGCCAAATGGAAGGAGTTGGGTCGGTTGTTTCTCAAATAAAAGCGGCTCGGCGGGTCGTTGAACAGAGGAAGCCGTGCCACAGATGGGTTGTGGCTTAAGCGGCCCACGGATCTGCTGGGGGAGGAAAAGAACGCTTGGCAATTGGAGAAGTTAATTGGAGATGGTAGACTATGAGGGGCTATCAAGCCATGAATTGCGTGGCATTGAGCCAATGACGCCAGCCTGAGTGAGCTGGAAACAAGATCCCCAAAGTCAGGCAACGGAATTAGCGATCTTGTCAATGCCTGATTGCGAGTCACACAAAATGGCATCAATCGGACTTATCCGTCTTTAACGCGGACCTTACAGTACAAAGAGATCGTATGTATCAACACAAGCAGGACCACAGGCCCAATGGGAAGAGGCGTAGCCGCGAGTATGGAAACTGGAGGACCAGCAAAATTACAGATTGGGGGCAGCCAACTCGTGGTGGCAGTGAAAAGGGTTGCAAGGCCAAGTTGCCACTGTCAGGGGTGTGGGTTATGCATGTATGAAGGAGTGGGCGAACTGTCAATGAGTGGATCGATAATGGGGAAATTGAACAATTGGGAATAAAAAGCGATTTTCTCCCAAAAAATAATCAGAATAACTCTTGAACATCGAGTGCGAGTAGTATGTGATACCTCGGTGGGAACTAGGTGGTGATGGCGGCCGTAATCACGGGCATCTGTCTCCTTCTACGGGGAGGAGAAAGGCACTGATGGTGGTATCAAAGAATGGGGTCCGTCAACACTCTCACTGTGCCCGGGTGCAGCAAAGAGAGCACGACATTAGCCGTCCAGACGGGGAAGGCCCCGGGAGGGACCACTGGCTACACTCCCACTAGACTCGATCACGAACTGACCAATCATGAATGGGAGAAATGAGGTCGCCAAAAATTCCGGTGGCGCCCGGAAAACCAGAAGCTGCTCCCTGGCAGCTTCCCATTTCGGAAGTGAGATCCATGTTTCAAAGCACAATATCCAGGACAATGCCCATAGATAGCGCCACCGTGGAAGCTCGCCCAACGTGGCTTTCCCATGAGCATTCTAGGACCATTCATGCATTCATACCTTACAGAAAGGCACGCTTCATCCGAGGGCCGTTGTACAGCGTTTTGGGTTTTCCGGAGGCGACCCAAGGCTCCAGGGCGATCAGACCATACTGTCGGGTAAGGCGGGCACCCGCTGCAGGAGCTGTATTTTGACCTCGTCTCTATCAGTCGTGCGAGAAAGGCGATCAGTCAGATTCATCTCGCTTCTGCAATGAATAGGATGAGCGGAAAAGGAATGCGCACGAGGCAGGTTCTCTGATTGGCGCAAATTCGGATTTTTCTTGGTTCTGGTAACGAGGGCTGGTTGACAAGGGCGGCGTTAGTCATGCCTTGTCCATGCGAAGGGGCTTGAAATGGAGCCGACTAGTGGGAGTGGGAGTGGAAGTTGAGCCGACTTCTGACGTTGGAGTCTCCACCTTTCGGTATTGCGCGCCAGCCAATCACGGGGGCGGTGAGCCGGTACATCTATTTGGAGTATTTACACGCGATTATGGAGTGTACCACTGCGTTGCTGCAATGTATACACGGTTGCAGATTATGAGAAGTTTCCAGTAAACCTATACCAAAGGGACGAGTATGCCCTAAGTGGAGATCTCCGTCCTCACCCATTGATGTTTGTCCCCGAATCTGAAATTGTTTCAAACCTCCCCACACGACCCGTAAGCTGGTCTCACTGGTGGTGGCAATCACATGGGAATCAAAATAGTAATCAGCTTGTCGATCACATGACCTCCACAAATTCATAGAGTCGCTGTCTCGCTCTGGCAGAAGGAGAACGTTTCTCCGCTACCTAGAGTCTTTCTCCATCCTCTATGGATGCTGTACGGAGTACCCCTTCAGACTTGAGCCACCGCTGACGCAGACTGATTTAGGGGGTTTACTATATACTACTATACGGTTTTGGATACTCGCGGGCATTCATTGAGTATACGAGGAAAAGCACATCAAGCTCTGGCTTGTGATTCTATAAATAGGCCTCTCTGATCATCGATTGCTGCAGCCATATCCCTCGCTGCTGCCCTCGGCTGTGTGAATATACTCGCGGACGAAGAATGAGGAAGCCTTTCTCTGGAGGATCAGGTGGTCTGTTCGCCTCGCTGTAGCACTTGACGCTCAGCATCGTCCCTACTTCTTCAGACAGTGATATTCAGCGATACTCAGGGATTGAACCAATGCAGGATCACAGATCCCGACCCGATGGCTGCATAGAGCTCCTTGATACACGAGAACGAAAACGATGCTTCCGCCATACATACCGATCGTTGGTTACGGACATACACCGAACGTGTTGGCTCTCTACTACGTACCTCAATCACATAGTGGAGGTATATGCTGTTGACTATTGTACCGGCCACATCCACTGCCACAAGGATCAAGCCAACCCTGAGGCCTCAAGATACAGGACAGACCCGCTCCAATTGAACAAATAACAGGCCTGATCAGAGCCTGATCTCCCTTCCCTCTCATATCTCTAATATGGTCCCGATCGGCGCCACCCGGAAGCCTGACGAAGCCTGACAAAGCCTGAGGCGCCGAGGCGCCCAGGCGCCACATTCATGAATGACAGGGAAAGGAGGGGCGTCGTGACGTCATATGGGGTCATGATCTCCGCGTTCCTGACGAGCCACCCAATCAGACAGCGTCATCGGACCACCACGTACGCTGATGGGCATCATTTCGCAACAGGGTAACAGCCTTAGGGCAAACGGAATCCCCATCCGCAAGACCCTCCATCGAGCGCCGCTGATGGAATTCGGAAGATGTGTATGGGGTTGGGAGATACTGTGCGCCCAGTCAGTTGTCAAGGAGGAGTTTTATCTTGGTTCATCCGAACTCTGGGGCTGTCGAATCGTCATACCGACTCAAGGACACTTCTAACCAGGGTAAGTGTCCAATTGAACACGTACCTGTTCTGAAGATCACGCATTTTTGTGAAAAGAGACATTTGCAGACGCCACAGAGGGGTGCGGAGTGTCTTCCTGCTCCACTTTGGCATATGGCCGTTGGCATCCAAGCCCGTTGGATCATCAGCCTTACATTGCCGCAGGACCGTCCGACCCGGTCCATCAGGCAATGGTACCGTTGTCTTGTGACCGAAAGGGCTTGCACAGCCCCGTTTTGTTGCTGAAACAAGAATAGTCGACGAGGCTTTGTGGCTGATCGACTGGAGATCAATTGGGGACTTGGACGGCTTACTGGCCGATCCGTCGCCTGAAATTTCTGCATGAGATAACAATGAGTCAGAGTGATGGGAATCGGCCCCAGCAAGATGTTGCTCCTTTGCCTAAAGAAGGAATCAGCTTCTGCAGGATCGGCGTGGTTGATTTGATCTGTGACCATCGGGATCTGCTCTGCTTGAGGCAGGAGCTTTGTGCTTTTGAGGCGATTTTTGCAGTGGCGCCGTACGGCCAGACCACTGTGCATCCGTTCTGCTCCTCGCCCTACTTTATCTGTGGACCTATCAATCACGTCTTTTTGCGCCGGACTCGCCTGGACTGGACTCGGCTTGTCCGAGATAACTGTGGCTGGACTAGATGCCACAGCCACCTTGCGGCCAGTACACAGACGTCTATTCGAGTCCAGCCAAATCAGATTACGATCACGATCACGATCACGATCGAAAACTCATGAATTTACTGTTTGGAGCATATTTCGACTATCTCCACCTGCGGAGCTGTGCCGTGCGTTGTCTTCGGCCGACACCGCATACCATACCGTGCACGCCACGGCCCCACGGCATGCCCCTGCGTCGCATCAAGTGGATAAATGTGGACATGCTAAGCTGTGGGGTTCGGAAAGGACCACATTCAGCATAAGGATAAGCGATGTTGCCACAGTCAGGCAGCGAGATATTTGGAGCTGAGCAACTCTCTGCTCGGTACGGTAAGGTATCTCCGCGGAACGGTAGGGCATCTCCACAGGAAAGTGTAATGTCCAGATGGGTTGATCTGACCTGCGGGCTTGTGGTGGTAATCAACTCACATGCAAGACTAAAATGTGTTGAGAGAGAATGAAGACGGCCGGGCTTCGAAGATTTAGCTTGAAGACTTTTCAGGATTGACTAATTCGTCACCGCACCGAAGGGGCTATATCTGTAGAGAAGTTGAACACGGCATTCGTCGGCGATTTGAGCAAGTAGGATCTAGATAGACCTTCTAGAACAGCACCTTTGATCCAATAGAATGCTGCAAAATCTATTTATTATCTTCAAACATGCAACCTACCTTCAACTAGATACCTATTACCTGTAGTCGAAGAGGCCATTCATGTAGTGAGTCTTTTGAGAAGAACTATATCGGAAAGGTCGAACTTGCGAATCATCAATAGAAAAGGTCGAACTTGCGAATCATCAATAGAAAACGTCAAGACCACACCACAGTCAGTCCAAAAGCATCAAGTCACCAATGCCTACATATGTACACAATTGACATTGCATTATCTCTCTTTCCGTCTTGCAACAAGGTAGAAACAAACATGCCGAAGAAAAGAAGACGTATCAAATGAGAAGACAATCAAAAAGACGACCTGGCTCGGTCCAAGACCTCCAGACCTCCATCCTAGCAAATTGTTTCAAGAGATGAGGTGGATACCAAGTAGGACATAAGCATGATAGAGGATAGACAAGAGACAAGGTAAACAGCCTCACGCTTATGAACTTCCATTGAGGAAGTGATATAGTATAAAGAAGCAATAGCAATAGCAAAAACCGAATCAAATGAGACACACGCAGACATGAAAAAGAGAAAAGACAAAAAAGCTAGGTCACCTATGACCAATGATCTCAAACATTACCCTCCCAATATCCATGAGTGTGAAGAAAAAAGTCGTGAAAGGGGAATGGGGAACGGGTCATGCAAGGGTCATCAAAAGGATATAAGATAAATTTGGAGTTGAAAAGCATGTAAAGGCGTATCGAGGTATTGCCTCCCAGGCCAATCGAGAGACAGAAGCGTATTCCGGAGTGACAAGGGGAAAAATAGAGAATGGAAAAGATAATTACGTGAGATTCAAGTAGAAATTTATCGATCGATTCCAAGAGATGCCACCTTGCCCGCAAATCGGGCACCAGCACTCCCGCGCTTGGAGAGTTTCTCTCTCTCTTTAGAATCCAAGGAGCTAGTGGAACTCTGTGACGCAGATGAGACTGGACCATCTTTACTAGAGGCGCGGATGGTAGGTAGTGAGCCCAAGGTATCACTAACGGCGGGCTTCCCCAGGCCAGGAGCACTAAAGGCAGACGAGCGGGCTGTGCGTTGACTGATGTACAACTGGGCGGCCGGGGAGAGAGGGATGGAGGGTGGTGCCGGGGGAATCTCCGCGCCATTCTGAACCAGCAACTCGGCGACCGGGAAAGGAATGGCCTTCGCACTGGAGCGGGCGGAGAGGGTGGTCGGGGTCGAGCCTGGAGAGGCTGGATCGGCGGCCGCGAGAGCCAAGAACACGGCGTGCGTGTTGCGGGAGCGGTCTGCGACGTTCAAGTTGGCACGCAACGCGATACCATAGAGAACACCTTGTATATCATTCTTCTTGATAGATGCTAGCAGGGTCTCATCTGGGGTTGCAAAGCGGGATCGTGGGGACGGTAGGCACTCGACGTATGCTCGATCAACATATTTAGCTGTGATAAACTTGAGCCGCTGCTCGCGGGTGGAGCTGGCAATCGGCTTTTGTGACTGGTCCAGCGTAGCCTCCCAGATCATATTGCTGACGCGGTTTCCGATCTGCAGGAGGATTTCCACAATGTCGTTTGAGAACGAGTGAACATCGAGAGTGAGCGAACGGATCTTGGAAATATGAGTTCCTAGAGATCGGTGGATTCCGCTACACTCGATGCACAATATAATTCCAAGGTTGATGGACACCCATTCAACCTTTGAGGAGGAACCACAGTCGG
Source organism: Penicillium sp. F50 (assembly GCA_037356195.1). NCBI lineage: Eukaryota > Fungi > Ascomycota > Eurotiomycetes > Eurotiales > Aspergillaceae > Penicillium > Penicillium sp. F50. Next base: position 1,072,164 of record JAYXSA010000040.1, read on the forward strand.
CACACCAGTTATTCCCTTCGTCAGCCTCGCGAACAACCTGTAGCAAGCGAGAGGGATTCTCCTCGTAAGTATTGCTGTCGTTTCTCACGTAGCTGGGTCGTGCTCCCACTGTGGTGCGACGACTGACACCGCCGGCGGTGGTGCTGGAGCTGGAGCTATTCGAGTAGGAATGGTGACCAGACACAGAAGAACTCTTGCCAGTCAGCACCGAGCCAATATCTCGGCCGCTGGAAGACTCATTTTTGGATGAATGCGGGGGTGGTGGCATTCCTCGGCCTTCCACTGCACTCTGAAGCGCATTATTGATAGAGCGTATCCAATTCGCCATGTCATCCTCCGAGGTGGCTTGATATATGCGTTTGTACTGAGGCGTGATAACTTCAAAGCAGAAGCGTCGCTCTGCATTTCTCGCTTCACGAACAGAAGCCATCCGCAGATCAATAGGCTCCATGTGGAGGTCTAGTTTCTGCTTCCAATTACTGTACTCTGAAAGCTTTCCTTGGTCTAAAACAATCCAGAACCTGCGAGAGAAATCAACTTTAGCAACAGAAATCCGGTAGCAGAGGAGGAAACTCAGGTAACTAGGTATCTTACTTGTGCCATGCCTGTTTGTTGATACCCTTCGGATCCATATGCGAACCAGGACGGGACAGCGCCCACAGCAAACCCTCCTTCCGTTGCTGACCAGCAGTACGGTCAGCTCCAAGATTATCTCGCTCTTCCAGATCTCGGATCCCCTTGAAGCGATTTTGAATCTGGGCAGCGGCAGCGTTATTATTCGTGCTAGGTGCCGAGATCCCAGCAGACGAACCGACCGACCCTGCATTAGCTTGGGACGAAACAGAAGAACTGTTGCTAATGACCCCGCGAAGCTGGGAGCCAGTGCTGTCTGCTCGTCCCAGCTCTACTTCACCAGATGCACTCCCGTTGTTAACGGAGGCGGTAGTAGAAGCAGCAGCGACAGTGGATGTCGATGCGATGCTTAAGGGCCCGCCAGCAACGACATCAGGCTCCATGTACGGATTGCTGTTTTTCTCCAAAGCCCTGCGCTTTTCCTCGCGTTCAGATCTCTGGAACTGGAATTCTTTGTCGGCTTGGTTGACCTCGTGCACGAGGGCATTTAACTGAGGAGCCATTTCTTCCACTTTCTTGGCAGCTGCCAAGAAAGCTTGAGCCTGCAAATCTGCATACTTAGTCAGATGCGAAAGTACCTCTTGCTCCTTGCGGCCGCCGTGCAGATCTTGCATGAAAGAAGAATAGTCAAAGCGCTTCAGCTCAAAATTTCGACGCTTAGCCTGATATTTAGAGTCACTCTCCGCACGTTTCTTTTCCTTGAGAGAGTCTTGTCGTTGGCCGAGGTATCGGCTGACATAGGCATAGTAGTCGCGGCTCTCTTCGTCGAAATCCTTCTTTTTAGACTCGGCTTGTTTGATGTCGTTGTTGTAGAGCTTGATGAGTGGTTCAATGACAAGCTTTTGCAGGTGTACCGTGTTGGTCAGCTCGTAATTCTGAATCTGCCGAGCGATCTTCTCGAAATAATGATCCAACGCCGGCTGGATCGCGTTGGCATTTGATGTCGATGCATCGTTCAAGGAGCCCAAGAACGCCTCCATGGACTCGTTGCAGGCTACTTGCGCCTGTTGTGCAGCCTCGGCCTTTTTAAGGACCTTCTTTATTTTCGCCCGCATGCTCCCTGTCTTCTGTTCCAGCGCCTTCATCGTGGCGCGGAAGAGCGGGCCATCCTCCACGACGCTCATGTCATCCCCGGGACGAGAGTGTAACAGGTCGACTTTCACGGGAGGTGGGGGCGGGGGGACGGCGGGAACGGGTGGCGGTGGGAGTAAAGGAGGACCGTCTGCAGATTCGGGAGGAGTGGTGACTGGAACATTCGAGGTTGAAAGTGCATCGCTATCGCTAAAATGCGAAATAGCGGACTGAGTAGAAGGGACGCGGCTCCGTGAGGGTAGCACAGGCAACTCCAGTTTAGGTGAGGAGAGAAGTGGGCTGGGCAGTGGGCGAACGGAATTATGTACCCAGAAGGAGAAATGTGCAACGGTGTTAAGGCGATTCGTTTTTTGGTCATAGTCCAAAAAGCTGCAGCTGTTCCGCCAGCCGCCTCCTTTGTCTTCCGTGGGCTTTGGGGGCTTCCATCTCCAGCACCATTCGAAAGACACGGAGGGCGTGCCTTCGGTAGAGTAATTTCCGATGAGCTGAACGTTGGAATTATTCTGCAAGTTTGGGTTCGCATGGAACTCTCTTGTGATCAAGTTATCCAGTTCTTTCGAGTTCGACGCGTGCGCAAAAGTGAGTCCCGTGAGATTGGTGTCTACAACCTCGGGTAGCGATGTCGAGACGCCATTCACGGTGGAACCGGCGACATTTCCGGTCTGTGTCTGGCGGAGAATGAAGGTAAAATTGAAGATGAGTTCATCCTCATTCGATAGGCGCAGCAGGAACGTCGGGACTTGCGCGGTTGGAGGGACATCAGGATCCTACAACATTGCATTGTTATGGCGTTAGCCCGCTTGGCACCGTCGCTCCAGGGTATCGCAAACACCCTCCCTTGGAATCCATACCTGAATATATTCGATCGGCGTCTCGTCACCGGGTTCCCTTTTCGCTATATATCTGGCCGCGGGGAACGCATTCGGGGATAGCGTCAGCAGACGGCGGCGGGGGTTGCTTATGGTAACGGCGGCGATGGACACTGTGGAGGCACCGATTTTGATCAGTTAAATCGCACGACTCAGGAGATAGGACCCGACAAGGGCCAGACATACGGCGATTCTGATCCTTGAAGAACAAGTTCCCACCGTCGTCGAGACGACTGGCGACATTGCCCATGATGGCGGCGCAGGCTCCAGAGGATTCAGGTTACTGCGCGAGAAGGAGTCGGAATAAGCACCGAGTCAATCGGCCATCGACGAGGTCCGCGGCGGTCGGATAGCCCGTAGGAGAAATTAGGCGAGCAAGAAAAATCCGTCATTCAGTCGTGGAGAGCTGCGAGGCTGGGGGCCTTGCGTGGGAGTGGGAGGAGAGAGTAGAGGAGGGAGGAGGGGGCGAAGAGAGTGGAGTCGGCGAAGCTTGGGATCGGGTTATCTGGGGAGGATCGGTGGAGCGCCTCTTTCAATCTTGGGCTTGTTATGCCCCATGGATCGGCTGATAGTTTGCGCCTCCGTTGTAAGTATGCGTTGATATGATTTGCATGACTTTCTATTCACTTTCTCCCTTTCCAGTGTAATGTTTCTTGGGTTCTCACCCTCCCTTCGGTGCATAACTCCGAGATTACAAGGAGAGTGGCTGACCAGGCGCCTTGTTTCAGCCTCCAACAACGAGTCCCTCGCGAGGCGCTGGTTAAAAGCTCATGTCAAAGAAGAAGAGGAAGGGAGGAAACCCCGAATTCAATTTAGAGAAATGAAGAAACATCAGAGATATGGAATCAAAACAACGTATACTGGAGTTACACACTGCACGTACCAGACCCAAAACGCACGCAATATTAATGGTCCTCGTAGTATTAAATCGCAAGGCAATGACAGTAACAGTAAAGCTAGGAATCATAAAAGAAAAGCCTATGAGACACACGCGGAATCACTATACGAAAGCCTCTTCCCGATCCTTGTCTCCCGTCTTTATCCGTCCTTCCTTTCCAGGTATCGCATCGTGGCTGTAAATATCAACCAGGTCGTGAACGTCGTGACACTCGGTTCCAGACCGAGCTGAGAGTGTAGCAAGCAGTAGCAAAAGACAAAATAAGAAAGAGAACATGCAACTAAAGAGGCGCCGACAAACAAAAGACAACAACAGCATCTAGGCCGCCGAATCTACTTTGCGAGCATTTTTGACCTCGCCCATTGAGGCAGCCCGATCGCGTCCGGTACCATGGCGATGCTTGGGTCGATCGGCGTGGCCGTCATGTTCCACCCACCGCATCATTTGGCCCTTGACATCACGCATCTCATGAACTCGGCGAGAAAGATCACCCCGTGCTTTGCCGGTCCCACTGCGCTCATTGAGTTCATCTTCCTCCGAGCTGGAGATGGACAGGGAGGAGACACTGCTCTGCTGAAGGTACGTAATGAGATGACCTTGTTTTCTCTTGAACTCGCGCTGCTCCTCCTTGAGCTGGCCCATACGCTCAGCGTCGCCGTTGCAGTCTAATGTCGTAATATGCAGACCGGGGAAATTTGAGCCGAAAAACTTCTTAAGCTGGGGTAGAAGCTCGGCATTCGGACGGTATGTGCCACTATCGTTGTCGATGAAAAGCTCATAGTCTGCAGGATCCGTAGAGACCTCCTGGACCTCCTGGACCTCCTTGGAATGGTCTCCATCGCCATCCTCCTCAACTGGGAACTCAGTGGATGGATGTGATGTCGAGGGTCGTGATGCTGGGGACTGCGAGCGAGAGCGATGGCGATGGCGGTGTTTGCGACGGCGGACAAAGAACTCGCCCGAGAACGCGATGTAGCTCGTTACGTCACTATGCATCGTATGTTTGCTTAGCAAGTCAATTCCAAATTCCTTGCCAGTCTCGGTGAAGCGGAACTGTCCATCCAGCATGAGCACGTAGGTGAAAATGCGTCCACCCTGGCCGTATTGGACAAACTCGAGGAACTTTTGGGTCATTTCCCGGCAAGGTTCCGGGAAGGTACCATAGAGCGTCGAGCGATCAAAGTTGTAGATGCGCTGATGCTGGTGATGGAGTGCCTTGTGCAGGATTCGACCTCGCAAGCTTTGTGCCTGGAACATGCCGGCCACGAAGGGTTTGAACTCCACATAGCGATGGTACATTTCCGCGGGGACTGGCCCGGTGAGCTGCATCTGGATGGCTTGGAAACTGATCGGGAGTACAGATTGTCAGCCAAAAAGCCGGGGGGAAAACAACACCAGATCAGAACAATTGATCGTGCCACTTACTTGTATCGACTGATCTCCTTGCCACTTCCATCCTCACTCTGAACTTGATCCTTAACACCGGCCAGCCGTCCGATGAGGGGAGAGAAGTGCTTAAACCAGATATTGGGACCAACGGTATATATCTGACCACCCTCGGTACCCGGAGTCTTCCCCAGGCATTCGATGCTGATGTAAATGAACGACTCCTTGTGATGGCCAGTGACCTTGGAGATATTGGTCAAGACATAGACCCGCTTACTTGCGAAACGATGCTTGACCTTGAACGGATGCTCTTTGATATCCGACCAGTTCTCTGAGAGTGTAGGGACATCGATGGTCGCCAGGCCCAGCTTATCATCATGATCTGCGGGATCTTCATCGTACACTGTGGTCTTGAGCTTGAACCCTGAGGCGGGCACGTTTGCCACAATCCATTCGCAGTTCCAGATAGGGCTTTTATCCTTGTGTATCGTGGGGGTTCGGAACGTCACACCCGGATCTTGCTTGTGACGGCGGGGTAGATCAACCTCGAGACGCGCAAAAACGTACGGATCCGACGAAAAACTACCGATATCTGCGAAGGGAAGGTCCACTGCGCGATGGAAGGTGAACTTGACCGTATACCCCGGCGGCGCATGGGGGATGGGAGTCGCATCGAAACCGCCCGCTGGCTGTGAGTCTTCCTTCATGCTCATTCGTTGCTGGATTTTATCGGCCTTTTCGACCAACTTGGGGCCAAAGTGATCCACGGTGTTGGCAGCCATGGCGGAGAGGGGTGTTTGCGTTTTCTTTTAAACAGTATGGGTCTTGGTGCGTCACAAGTTGGGAAAGATCATTCTGAGATTAGAGGAGCCAAGAGTAATAATAGTCCACAGGGAAGGTAAGAAGATGCAGGGCGTGAGGAAAAGAGAGCGGGGGGCTGGCTGGAGGAAGAGGACGACCCGGCGTAGGCGAGGTCGGTAAGAACGGGAAATGATATTGGTGCCTTTTTCTCCTCTCTTTGTAAAAATCTCAGGTTACTCAGGGCAGGTGGGGGAGAATGGCCCAGTATGAGCCAAGCTTTTTCAGCCTTATGACAGGCAACAACATAAAAATGGCGGCGCGATCGCAAAACTCGCATTGATCATCGCAAAGTGGAGGGGCGTGGTTGCGTTGCCAAGTCGATGCCAAGATTTAGTGACGGATGAGGTCATCGTTCTGGGGTTGTACTTCGTAGACGGGAAGAATGGGAGTACGGATTGGAGAAGAGCAATAGGTCCCTGATGACATGGGAAATCACCTTATTGGTTGTACTCTTTTCGAATTGCATCTTCCAGGTGGCACCCTCACCAGCCCGGTACCACCGTGTGGCACTTACGGTACTCCGTACATTCATGGACTCGGATGCTTTGCGAAGGCCTCCAGGCGGAGACACTCGGATACGGTGACTGATGAAGACCCGGACTCCGACTAATGCCAAGCACATGGGTGGAGTAGTCAGTAATACGGGATGTACAGCACTGTGTGCACATGAGAAACAGGCAAGTGAAAGCCATTCAAAATTGTGCAAATACAAACTCGATTTTTTCTAATAGTACAAGAGCTAAAGTTGAAGCATGCTTGATGACGATGATTGTCAAAGAAAAAGCACAAAGAAATCAAGTACAAAAGTCAAATCACTCGCGAGTCGCTACTAGTCCGCCGCATAGAATCGATACAAAAGGGGTGTCTCAGAGAACACGACGTTGGGGGCGTGAGATCATATCGCTTTTCGTGGGGGTCACCTCTGCTCTGCAGCTTTGCAGTGACGTCGCGGACATATCGCGACTCGTCAACCAATTGGGCGCCGCGTGGCTTCCCAATTTAGGAGAGAAGGCAAATTGGGTACCCCACATTGATGCTAGGGCTGCCTACGAACCTCGGAACAGGAACTGCATATCTTCGGGGGTCAGTTTCTCCAGCGCCTTATCCTGATCCTTGTTGATGGTGCCCCGAATGAGATTGGCCTTCTTTTCTTGAAGCTGGACGATTCGAGATTCGACCGAGTCTTCGATGGTAAGCCGAGTGATGACACAGGGCCGCTGCTGGCCAATGCGGTGACTACGATCGGCACTCTGCCATTCCGCCGCGGGATTCCACCATCTATATGGAAAAGTGTCAGTGAGACGGAAGCGGAACCGACGTTGAAGCTAACATCGATAAGGGGCAAAACTTACGGGTCCACAATAAACACCCGAGAAGCCTCGGTCAAGTTCAGTGCCACACCGCCCGCTTTCAGCGAGACCAGGAACACTTCGACGTCGGCATTCTTCATAAAATGCTCAATAGATTTCTGCCGCTGAGCCGGCGTCATCGTGCCATCGAGCATGACCGTGTTGAATCCGGCATGACGCAGGCGCCACTCCACCAGTTGAAGCATCGACGTGAACTGCGAGAAGATGATCGATTTCGGAGTATGACTCTTGCTTCGCTGCTGATAGAGTTCGTAGACAAGGGTTTCAATCTTGGTCGAAGACGTCCATTTATCCATCATGATGCGGTTGATGATTGAGTTCTTCTTTACGCCTTCCCCAGACTGTTCAACAGTAGGCTGCTCCAGATCAATCGAGAGAGCAATGTGGCATTGAGGGCAGTCGACAGACGAGGTGTCGTCAAAAGACTGAATGTAGTCCTTGGCACACTTGCGGCAGAACTCATGGCGACAGCGGGACCGAATCGCATCCTCCGCAGGCTCGTCACAAACGCGGCAGACCAGAACATTATATCCAGGCTCCACATGTTTTTTGAGGATCAAATCCGGGTGATTTGCGACTTGTCGCATCTGCATGATCAAACCGAAAATGTTGGCGTAGTTGTTGAGCATCACACCTCGGCTGACGTAGGTATCAAATTGGCGGGAAGTGTTGGTCATGATACTACGAGAGAAATCATGTTCGATCTCGCCGAAAAACTCATTGTGGATGGTGATACTGGGGGAGATCATAACACGTCAGCCTCAAATGAGCAACCAGGTGGAGAAATCGCTGTAGCTGGCATAAAATCTTACCGTTTTGGTGGAAGTTCCATCGAAGATGTATGCTCTTCCTTCATGCGTCGAAGCATGATATGATCAGTGATCAGCCGAAGCTTTGCCAAGCCTTCTTTACGAGCTTCAATAGATCGTCCCTCCGTGACTATGACGATATCAGTATCTCTGCAGGAGAGCGGCGTACGAGTGAAGTTTAGATTGCAACTTACTGGGATTCAGGATTTCCTTATTGAAAAGGGAAATATGGTTGAAGCCACTAAAATCAAGTCAGCAGATGTCCTGAAGGAGGTATTTGGGATTGAACAGAAACAGAGGATCGTCAACATACGTGTGTCCACATTCAGTGCAACGGCCCTGCTTATTCGCAGACCACTGGAGTTGTTCGCAGGGACATTGTTTGCAAAAGTAACAAGCAAAGGGCTTGACTTGTAAGAAGCGCAAAAGGGAGAAAAACTCTCCAATCCTGTTTTGCACGGGAGTGCCAGACAAGCACCACTTGTATGAAGCCTTGAGGGCAAAGCAAGCTTTGGCCACTCCCGTAGTACGTTGCTGCTCAGGTCAGCACCCGTCGTCTCAAGACCTGATTTGGGCGGAAAGAATTGGAATTACCTTGATACTGTGTGCTTCGTCAAGGATGAGCCGGTGATAGTCGATAGAATGGATCACGCTATCTTCTTTCACGGTTCCATTACCGCGAGTCCACCCTTTCTCCTGCTTTCTGTGAATAGATTCAAGGCTCGAGTCTTGAGGGAAAGTTAGCGTACTCATGTCATAAGCCAAGAAGCTGGTGACTCACAAGAGATCATGATCACGTTGAACTTTCGCAGATCCGCTCGGGAAAGCTTTTTGACCTTTGAATCTGAGTTATGGTAGACGCAGACCTTCAACTTGCCATTGGTGTATTCCTTGAAAAATAAAAGTGAGCTTGCAAATCAACACTTCGATGGAAGGACCGGATACGCACCTTGATTTCAGAGACCCATTGCATCAGAGCAACGGGTGGCACAATGACAAGGGTCGGCTCACGTTGCGGGAAATCAGACATGATCAGAGACACCGCCTGGATCGTCTTTCCCATGCCCATTTCATCACCTAGGAGGCCACCTCGGTACTGCGTCTTTTCCTGTTCCATCATCCAATTCAAGCCTTCTAATTGGAAAGGCTTGAGCTTGCGAGTAATAGATTCTGGCTGCTGAGCGGCCTTTGGGGTGATGATAGGCGTTGCCTTCAACGTATCCCACATGGTAATAATAGCTGGATGCTTCTTCTCCAGCTTCTTTCGGTCAGCGAGCATCTAGAATAGCGTTAGCCGACCTGTTGTCCAGATACCTTCCCCAGAAATCGAGTTGAGCCTTCAGACTTACCCGGCGTGCTTTTCGCTGCTCATCCCAGCTCGGGGGCAAATCAGCTTGATTCTCCTCTCTCGCATCCCAGTCAGATCCATCGTCGTCTTCATCTTGGTCCTCTTCTGCTGACCCTTCTCGCGGTCTTTCCTCCTTATATGAGCCAGCGGAAGAGTACGAATCATCCTCTGAGATCTTGTCAAATATATCCCATTCGGACAATTCACTATCGCTCGATGCCAGGAGCTCCTGAAGAGCTGTATTTCGTTGCCCGGACCGCTTTAGTACTGAGGTTTTCTGCTTCTTAGGGGGCGGCTGCTCATATTCCTCCATCTGAAGAGCATAAGCTATGGCCGCATCAGAGGTTTCCAGACTTGCTTCATCTTCCGACAGTGCAGCATCATCCGCGGACCTCTTTTTCCCTCGCAAGGACGCTCTTCTGGTCATGATGCTCGTGCGAAGGCTTTGGGCACGGTCCGATGCATTCACACGGCCCCGAGTCCGCTTAGTACTGGATTCGGCGGGAGTACCGACACTGGTCGCCGGGGTACTGCAGCCAGTGGTCCCATCAGCGGACCGGTTACCCGAGGAGCCGCTCGAGTCACTTGGTGATACATCTTTCTTTGTGGGAATCACCACTTTCACAGCCCTTGTAGTGTCATTTCGAGGAGTAGAAATATGAGGAACATTCGAGTCTAGATCGGCGGGGCTATCATCCTCGGAATCTTGGATGACGCGGTAGGTCTGTGTTCTGGAATGCGACGACTTCCGCTGGGGCTGTAGTCGACGAGGGGGGGAAGAATCCCTCAATGACGTCCCGCTGAGAACATCATCCTCGGAATCGGGAATCACCGCAGCCTGGGATCTTCTTCTCATTGTGGTGGCGGATGTTGGAGGGTGGGGGGTGAGGCCGGGAGAGATAAGCAGGTATTGTTGTAGATTGTTGTAGAGAAAGTAGTAGGAAGACTGAGAAATCGCTCGGGGTGACAGAGAGAATCTGATCTATTGTATTGACGGAATTAGCGCCTGAATCCAAATGAAGTCTATCGACGTGATTGACGTACAGTCTACAGTCGGGAAATGCGCTTGACTTACAGAGGCTCACTCAGTTATCTCAGATTGCCGCGCCGGGTGACAGGGCAAACACGGAAAAGGGGCCGAAGGAAGGTGCAGAGTGAGGAACTGAAATGAGATAATACCAGACTCTTAAGCGGGAGTGTCGGAGACAAGGAAATGATGATCAAGCTAAGGGAGAGATGGATGAGGCGACGAGGTGATCGGCAGAGGAGCGGATGATCGATCGACTGAAGGTGCCTGAAGTGAACCATTCAATCAGGAACCAGGAAATCTCTTCGGTCGGTCCGACACCAGAATTTTCTCCATTGCCATTCCTGAGTCAACTATCGAAGCAGAATTTGCCTCATTCCATTTCCCATTTGAGTCCGTCTCTTTTCCCGATCTTTCTGCCATCCCCTGATCGCCGAATCGAACGATTGAGCAATCGCATCAGTCCCGTCGCCACTCCGATCCACCGAGACCACTTCTCCACTTATCGTCGATAAGAGACGAGACTCGCGTTAAGTGCAACGCGAAACTGTCGCGATCCCGTGACCTGCCTGCCCTCCCATTGCTCCTGCGCCACTACTCTCTCCTCGAGATTCTCAGCGAGAAAACTCGTTCGCTCACCTTCACCTGCACTCCTTACCTTACAGTCAAGATGTACGCTACCGCCCAATTTGCTGGATGGCTGAGATATTAATACTCTGTCGCAGGGCGAGCCGAAGACAGGCTAGTAACATTCGCGGCCCGTATGACCTCATATTCCCGACTCCATCCCCCGGTGCTTGGATTTAAACTAATCGATTCCTTTCAAGGCGATCTGCACTCACCGATTTCCTTGCTGTATGTCCAGCGATCAATCCTTATACACTATCCCATCGGTCCTCGTTGGCTAATTCTCTTCTTTTGGCTACAGTCGAACAACATCTCCGCCGCCCAGATTCGCGATGACTACGACCGACGAGTGGCAGAGGCAGCCCGCCAGGCTGCAAACGAAGAGGAAGATGCTGATATCGACATGGAAGAGCCGGAGTATGAGCCAACACCAGAGCCGGACTCGCCAGAGGACAAGGCAAAGAAGCGCAAACGCCAACAAGCTATTGAAAAGATCAAGAAGAGCAAAGAATTCGCCCGCCGCAAGGCTCGACGGGTCGGAGAACCTGAAGATGACGATGATGCGCTGGCCAACGAGATGGTGGATGAGAGAGAGCGGCCGACTCCCGGCCAACTAGAAAACTGCGAGGTCTGTGGCAAGCGATTCACCGTCACCCCCTACAGCAAGACGGGCCCTAGTGGAGGCCTGCTCTGCGCCGAATGCTCCAAGAAGCATATCAACGAGGACAAGAAAGCTCCACCTAAAAAGCGCACCCCTGGCATTAGACGGCGCCAAAATCAAGCTGATCTGCTCGATGGCTTAGCCTCTCAAGGTGCTCAAAGTCTACTGGAGACTTGCATCAAGGTATGTTCGAGAAGGAGTTCCCCGTTTACTATGGCAATTGGATATTGATTCCCTGCTAGAAAGTAGCGGAAAATATCTCTGATGTGGAAGAGTTTGGTGACCTCCCTCCACCTGTGATGCGTCGCCTCAGCCAGATCTTGGCCCGGAGACGGGCGATCACGTCCACGACTCTGGATCTGTTCCTACGCCCTCAGAACACGGAGATTGACATTTATGATTGTGCTAGTACGTATACCTGATCATGATTGGCTGTTTGGAACTTTTCACCCTTTGAGTCAGAGTCTGACTCGAAGTATAGAGCTTGGTACGGACGACTTTCACAAGATCCTCGCTACGATGCCAAATTTAACTCGGCTCAACTTGCGATTCGTCACGCCGATGAAGGATCGCATTTTCCAGTATATGATGGATCGAGATATGAATATCCAAGACTTGCATCTAGATTCACCAAACTTGGTGACAGATGAAGTTTGGCGTCAGCTATTTACTCGACTGGGTCCGCGACTTCGCAGCCTGAAGCTGTGGAACCTCGATTCCGCTTTCGATGATGAGACTGCCGAGGTCATGGCCAAGAACTGCACTCAACTTCAGCGTTTGAAGTTGAAGCATCTCAACCAAATAGGTGACAGAGCACTAGAAGCGATCTCGACAATGAAGACCCTTGAGCATCTGTCACTGCATATCAGTCAGGAAACGACACCCGAGCCTCTTCTACAGATAATTACTGAGCTCGGGTTTAATCTTCGGTCCCTTTCACTGGAAGAATTCTATTTCGCAGATGACATGCTGCTCCAGCGAATACGGGAGAAATGTCGACGTTTGACCAAGCTGCGCCTTGCCATAAATGCCGAGTTCACAGACAAGGCTCTGGCAAATCTCTTCCACGAGTGGCCAAATCCCCCCTTGACATTTGCAGACTTCCACCGTGTTCGTGACGTGGACATGGCCAATCCCAGTGGTCCTCTCGAGCCCGTCGGTCTTGCATCAAACAGCTTCATTGCATTGATGGAGCACTCGGGTGCCAGACTGCAAAGTCTGAATGTTGCATCGTGCCGCCACATCTCCCACGCGGCATACGAAACAGTTTTTGCTGAGAACAAGACATATCCGGAACTCAAGTACCTGGATATTTCGTTTAATGGCGTGGTAGATGACTATTTGGCGCAATGCATCTTCCGATGCTGCCCGGCTCTCACGAGAATGGTTGTCTTTGGCTGCTTCAAGATTCGTGATGTCAAGGTCCCCCGGGGCGTCGCGGTGATTGGTACCGTAGGTGCCAAATTGACGATCGATGGAATCGCGCAAAAGGAGCTGGTTTAATGATGAGTGTCCGACCGCTCTCGACTTTTACCATTGTCTTGATGGGACGCGAAAGTCGAGCAAGGCATCCTCTATGATTTTAAGGGTGCTCAAATCTCCAAATGAGACATGCACGAGCTTTGATGCTTTATTCTTAGCGATCCAAGACTTGATTATGACACATTTCTTTTTTCTGGCTCTTAATGAGAAAAAGGAGTTTTTAATAAGGCAGACCATGTTAAATTATTATTAGACCTTGAAAAGGCGAGGAGAGAACAAAGAATTATCAAATCGCAAATCAACAAATGTCAAAAACATCGAAGACAAAGACGAAGCTGCGATGATCGAAGCAGACCAAACCTAATCAATACGGGATACCGTTTGTCATAAGCTGGAACTGATCGTATCCCTTAGTCGACACGCTCATGTATGATTTGCGCGTCAATTCGCGCATGTACTCCGCAGCATCACGCTCGCTCTTTTCCAACACAAATCGGTCCCGGAAGTTCTTCAGTGTCTCGGGCTTGAAGCACGGAAGTCCACTATCTAGCATCAGCGACACAATATGCGCTAGCTTGGTGCAGTACGGCCGCGACGCAAGGAACGCCTTGACCACCAGCGACTCAAACCACCGGTACGGTTGTGTGGTCGTCGGGTTGTGCGAGTTGCTGCCTGGCAGGCTGATCCCAGAGGTCCCGCTGGGATGGTGTGCCGGGTTGTGGGTGCCGCTCATGACTGCAACCATCTCGGAGGTTAACTTGAATGGCGCACGCTCAAAGCGGACACCGCCGGGGGCGATGTCGAAGCAGAAGCCGAAATCGATGTGGATGATGTGTCCTGCGTCGTCGATCATGATGTTGCCGTTGTGCCGGTCCTTGAACTGGAGGAGATATGAGATGACGGAATATGCGGCCATGCTCTTGACGAAGTTGGTGCGGGCTTCCTGGAAGCGGATTGAGTCTTCACCGCCGTACTTGGAGACGAAGTAGTCGTATAATCCGTTAACTGCTTCGCGGCCAAGCATATCACGGGAGATTGAGTTTGGCAGGACGTCGATCACGCCACAGCCTGGCGCGGTTGAGGTCACTCGGTATGGGAACACCCAGACGTCCAGTCCAACGTTGGAGAAGATACTACGGAAGGCCGCAATCATCTGCAGGGCAAGCATATCCTGGCGACAATCGTCACCGACCTTGAAAATGGCCGACTGCCACACTTCGTAGGTCTCCGGGTCTTGCTCGCCTTGGCGAGACACCAGCTGGCGTTGCTCAGTCCCGTTAACGACGGCAGCCTTGGTCGCATCACTCTTGCCTTCAAGACGAGGCCGAGTTTTTTGGATTCGGAAGGTTGCCATGTAAGGGGCCTTAGCGTGACTCTGCAGCGGCTTTCCAGACTTGCGGTCGATTCCGACGACCACGCCATCGGGGTTACTGGGCAAGTATACGCCGACCTCGACCTTGATCTTGCGCAGCTCCTCTTCAATCTTTTCCTTCTTTTCGGGCTTGCTCCGCTTAATATATGGGCGGAGCTTACCAGAGATGCCGGTGATCTCGTTGAAGAATGAGAACTCTCGCTCGTAGAAATCGCGCTCTTCAGTCGTGAAACTCGAGATGAGGGCCTCCAGGAATTTATCAAGGGTTGGCTTAATTGGGTCCGGCTATGTTTTGTAAGTGTTAGAAAATGACAAATGAACAATGTGGAACATAGGAGACACTTACCACTTGCGAATCCTCGTCCTTGTATGAGTTGGCCTTCATGTTCCAGATCACTTGATGGGCAAAAAGCTGGGATTGCTTTGCTGTTTCAAGGGTATAGCGTTCAACATAACCCAAAGCATCGTATCGAAGAGCCTGAACCAGCTGTGGCACAAAGTAGAATCGGATATCCATGGAATGAGATTCCAGGGCCCGCATGGCATACTGAAGAATGAATGGATGATTGCCATAGGCCGGAAGGAAGTAGGTGAGTGCTTCTGTCGGGTTGACTGGAGCCCAGTACAGGAGGTACTAATTGCTGTCAGCAAGTCGAGAATGCATCATCGCATAGACCCTTTCGAGAACTTACCTTGAGCTGGAAGTTGACATCAGGCTGCAGGGAGGAATCAAACATGATCTCCAACGCGCTCGGCTCATGCACGGCCTTCTCAGGGAAATTAAGAATCAACCACCGGATCTCGGTCTGCATCTTGATCGATGGGAATCGCGAAGCAAGCTGGATTGCTAGACCCGGGCTCTCAGCCCAGGCAAGTCGGAGATACGCCGTGACAGCCTATGTCTCTCGTGTCAGCGTCTCTTGATCCACAGGTATCAGATAAGTAGAAACTGAGAGAACCTACATCGGTCGAGTTCTTGGAACCGCCGATTGAGGGAATGTGGTGCTTTCGCTCAGGCTCCAGAGGGAACAGCCAAACTCGAAGACGGGCCCGCTCATTCTCAATAAGGATCTGGGTCAGCTCTTGCTTTGACTGCAAGGACTTGTAAGATCCTTTGACCTGGGTAGCGATATCTGCAACATTCCGCAGAGCGGAGAGCACGTCGCTGAAAACCTTGTCTTCGGCCTTAATTTGCAAGCGGTTTCCACCGAAGGACCATCTAAAACCAAGTCAGCGCAATGTGCCCGTCTTGTCAATTTGACATTCTCTAAATGAACACGAACCTTGGTGCATGCTTGAACCAGCTCAGTGCAGCGGACAAAACCTGGTCCTTTAGCTTCCAGGTGGCGGCACTATCGCGCGGGCTTAGATTCTGCAAAATACGCAAGCCAAAGAGGACGATGCGGAAGTGAATCTCCCTTGCCAAAGGATGAGCCTTTGTTTTGGTGAGTGCCACAAGAGTATTGCTGATTAGTCGACAGAACAACTGCTGGTCCTGGAGATTACCCAAGCGTATGGCACTGAAGTGGCTCTCAAAGAACTGGAGGACACGCAAGTGTGGCGAGACTGTGTCTTGAGCATCCTGTTGCCTCCTAAGCATAGATGCTTTGTCTGTAGGCAGCAGTTCAATCTTTGTTTGCAGCGGATCCAGGTAACTAAAACAAGAAATTAGACTTTTCTGGGCAGGAGCATAGAGGGAGGGATGCTTCTTACTCGAAAGTCGGGTCAAACAGGCCTTGGCGTCTTTGAATGCTCTTATCCCATGCCTCGACTACGTGTGCCAGGATGCGCGGCTCGACGCTGGGATTCTCGTGGATCACACCAAGCCACAGTGAAACACCCAATTTGATCGTGTCTTTATTGAAAATCTGGAACGGCAAAGCCACCAGATAATGGACAACAGAGAGTCGAGGGTTGCTACTGCTGCAAATCAAACGCGCAGCTTGCCGCAGAGCATCTCTCACTTCTCCGAGTGGAATTTCGTCTCCCTTCATGCTACGTCCGTAAAGGCGAGCGAGGGAGTATTCGAGAGCTTTGGCAGACTCAGTGGAAAGGTCTACTTCGGATTTACGGCCTATAAATTGCAGCGGGTCAGTATAGGCAATGATGAGAGTTAGGACCGGTAAACCAACCACCAATTCCAAAGTCAAGGCCATTAGCAGTGTCAAGCAACGAGATATCTGGACGTCGGTACTTCTGTCGTGTGGTGTAGAGCGCCATAAAGTCGGAAGCGACATTGACTTCACTCTCATGGCTATCAATGGATCCTGCTCAAGATGTGAGATAAGCGGACGAAAGAGTATTTCCGTGTCAGACAACAACTTACCTAGACGAGGGTCGCTGCGGGGAATGAGGGAACCCATCTCAAGGGCGAAGGAGCGGCCTAATGAGATATGACCATAGCCACCATCGTCATCGTACTCAGAAAGAAATGTCTAACATAGGGGTTAGTGCTGATTCGCATACTAGGGAGTAAAGGTCCACGTACCTGAAGCAGTCCCTTGATGTCCAATGGGGCGATGTTCAGGACTGTGGTAACCCAAGTTCTAGCCCGCTCCAGGAAACGGTTCAATGTGGCCTTTCGCAGGGCATAATTATCAGACAATTCCACTTTGACAATGCCCATCGGAGAAACCAGGGTTGATTTCCACTCAAATTCGTCAAGCTCGCCTTGGAGGCAGGACAACCACATTACGGTCAAAATCTCAAGCAACGCAAAGAGGGATTGCTTCTCGCAGAGAGCAGAAGGGCACTCGCGGATGATCTTGTCGGCACATTGCGTCGCGATATGTTGAATTCTCTCGATGCGGTGGCAGCAAGCCATGAGGAAGTTGGCGAGTTGCTTTGCTAAGTAGGGCGCCGAGAACTCATCAAACTTCCCAGAAAGCGTGCGCGAGAGGTAGCAGGCGACAACTTTGTCGGCTACGGAATTCATGCAAATGACCATCTCCGGAGCAGCGACGGCTGGATCCCGGAAGTAGTTCAGAACCTTCGTGCAGTCACCTGCCGCCGAGCGGAGGGTTTCCACCAACAAGACAGCGTTAAGAAACACTGATCTGGGGTAATCCAAGCGCTTGATGTCCGACTCCCGACCGGGGAGCTCCGCAATCAGCGAGCGCTTCTGCTCCAGAACACGCTGTGGTCCCATGCCCCTCCTGAGTACGGTGTTGAGCTCCACGTCGCTCTCAAGAGACTCCATACGCTCCTCCGCAACCAACGGTGGGGAGTGGCTCGCGAGGAGGCTCAGTTCCTTGAGATGCTGGTGATAAACGCTCGAGTTGAGTGAAATTCCATGAATGGCGATATTGAACCAGGCGTCACGGAATAAAGAGCAGATAACATCATCATAGCCCAAAGTCAAATTGCAAGTGTCCATGGTTGTCTTCTTTGAAGAAACAAGCAGCGCCAGGGGTTTCAAGAGGGGTGTGATGTCGCCATGGGCGAAAACAACCTCCCTGTGGCGTTCGGTCTCACCCATGTCAGGGACATCTCCCTTGTTGACAACACTCTCCAGCAGATGGGTCAGATAAAGTCTGTGGAGTGGGGAACCGCTGTCTAGGGTTGCAGAGAGATACGACATGGCACACTGAATAGCGTCGGTGATCATGTCTAGACCTTTACGAACTCCGTCAAGGTAAATGCGGTCGTAGAACTTCATCAGCAGCAAGAACTCAGGCTGCCCGCTGCTCAATGCAAGAACAGCAGTTTCCTGGATAATGAAAGCGTCCACTGAAACATTGATCTTGCCGACCTTTTGCAGAAGCATCGACTGAGCGAGTGCGCTGATCTTATCGTCATTGCAGCTGGTCGCAATGATCACAATAGCATGAATGATATTCCGGTTGGTCAATGTTTCTTCCTCGCCGAGAGCCGAAAGTGTTGCCTGGCTTGCGTTACCTGCATGCGCATACGCGACCAGATTTCCTGTGACTCCAGTAGTATCGACAAGAACATGATCTTGGGGTGCTTGGTCACCCATGGGGCCGGGGCTCAGTGAATTGCCCAGAGAGTACAATGTCGCTATCACGGAATCCTCAGAGAGAATACTCAAGATTTGGGCAAGGCATCGAGAGGCCACGGCGACAACAGAGCCCTTCGATGCGCGACCGTGGACCAAGTATTTCAACAGGCAGCGCCGTCCCAACATGGCTCCGTTTGAAGACATTCTAGCGAGAATCGCTGTGCACTTGAGCGCAGTGATTGCCAGCTCGTCACAGGCCATCTGCTGAGAATCACCCACGGTACTTTCAAGCCAGGACAAAAGGACATCATTATTAGCAGCATCTTCACCAAGGACAACGCAGTTCAAGTATCCAACCAGAGCATGACCCTTCACAGAAAAGGCTAGTCGCTGCTGTGAGGGCGACCCAACCTGCAGATAATCCGATCCATCCTCGAGCAAGTTGATCTCCTCGCTAATCAGGTCTGTAACGCGTTCAATCAGAGCGATGTCGGCCTCATCGTAACTCTTAGCAATGCCGACCCCAGCCATGTATTCATCTAAAAGCTGGTCATCGGACAGATTCTGAGATCCGATCAAAGAGGCGGCGCAGGACTTGACGAAGCGCATGAAGCCCTCTTGAACCAGCATGGCACCCAATGGGCGCCCTTGGGCTGCATACCGCCTCGTATATTTTCTCCAGTCCTTGATGCTGGTTTCCGAGTGGCTGACATTACGAACAGTCGACGACGCAGTTTCAACGGCAATCATGAACGACTCAGAGAGCATTGATCGCAACAGATCGATGGTTTCCAACTTCTCTCCGGCTGTCCAGATCACCGTGTACTTGGCGGATGCCTCCAGGAATCCAATCAACGACACCGCAATTGACAAGACGGCGATCGATTCGTGGACAACACCTCGTCCCCCGGCCTCCTGTGATGAGTATTGAAACGGAGTGACCGCATTGACCGCATCGGAGCAGTTCTTCAGGTATCCGCTGATCGCATTGAGGGCCACTTTGCGCAACGATGGGAACTCGGTGGCCAAGGACAAAAGTGCCGTGGTCAGACTGCGAGAGAGAATCTCCCACGGCGACGGCTTGACCTGGTGGAGAAATGGGGATGGGCGAAACAACTGCGTAGGGACCTCTGGCAAGTATCGAGACAATTGGGAAACCAGACGGTTGGCATGTTCGGGATCGTTCACGGCGGAGGCGGCCTTGCATAGGGCGAGTAAGACATCAAGTTCACGAATCCCCTGTGTATAGATTTGGGTATTAGTATAAGATCACCCCGCAATATGCATTCGTCGGTGTATGTGTACCATTGGAACTCGAGAAGTCGGAGCCTGTTCCTTCAATACTCCATTGAGAGCTCCATCGGGCTGGCGAGCCAGTCGAGTCTGTTTGGCCAGGCGCGCAAGGTCCGAAGCATCGTCATTGCCAGGAGACTTGACGGCCAAGGCCGCCAACTTCTCGAACGCAGAGCGTCGAATCCCGACCGAAAGACTACTCGCCGAAAATCTCATTAGCATGCCGTATCCAATTTATTGAATTCAGACCATCATTTTCACGTACACATCCATTCTCGCTTTCTGTCCAGGGATGTTGAAAGAAAGAAGGAGGTCCCGGTAGGACTCGAGATTCCTTAGACTTCGTGGGGAATGGAGCCAGGGCACGTGTTGACGCGGCGAACCTAGGCCCGACTGACGACTTTGTTACTGTACGGAGAACACAGTCGTTCCCTTCGCTGGTTCCCCCTAGTCCAATGGTCCCATGGTCCAATGAACTAGCCCGCTCTGAGTAATTAAAAGGAACAAATAACTAGTCAATCAACATTATAAATGACCAGTTTCGACCGCGGTCGGATATCGACATCTTCTGCTGGCATAAATATATATGTATATATACACTCTCCGATATATCATTCCAGATCATCGACTCATGTACAACGTACACCCCTCAACAATTGGATACATAGCAAACAAGACCGTGTTGACAGGTCCAACTTGGGGCGGGTGGCGGCTGAGGGCCTCTCTCACCCTCGACCAAGTAGCTTTCTTGAGCCTCCAAAGCTTCCCCCGTTCCCCGTCTCTTCTTTCCCCCCGCTCGGTTCAAAACCCACTTTCCCTTCAGATTGGTCTTTTTCGCTCCAGTAAACTCCGATTCAGCCGATATTTACCTGCGAAGGCTCGACACTACCGAGTTTCTGAATTCTCGCTGGCTACCCCGACGGTCCATACCCCGGGAAGCCTCGTTCAGACAGCACCGCTAATTGGCCTGTGACAATTTCCCAACACCGGGGGTCTGTGTGGTATGACTGAGGGAGATGGCACCTCGTGAAAAAAGCTCCCTCAAACGGGGCAGGGTAAGTGTCCGTCGACGTGGTTCGTGACTTGCTGTTGGCTAACCCCGTTCGTTCCATCGCCGACAGCATAGCGTGGATCTCGATTCCCAGGACTTGAAGAAGCCCCGGCGCTCGCAGAGAATTTCCAGTCAGCAACAACAACAAGTTCAGCCTCTAGAGACACCGACTATCCATGACTATCTACCGACTCCGCTGACCCACGGCAACTCGACGGCCACGGATATCCGTAACGAAGATACGGCCACCCCCCCGGACAGCCCGAACCACAATGTCAGTCAGCAAATGCCGGCGAATGATGTCTCTCAGGCCTATTCGTCGCCCCCGGGGGACACACAAGCCCTTTCACAGTTCATTTACCCCCCACGGACCTACGCAGACGAGGTCGACGACGAGAGTGCAGAGGGAGTTTGGGGATACCTCATTCCCCTCGATGACAGCGTGAGCGGTGCAGTCGTTTTGAAGCAACGAGATGGTTGTGCTGGGCGCGATGAGCCCGCCAACGGTAAATCGAGCAAGAAGTCTCAGTCCCGCAAACAAGGGAATGGTCGTGTCCCTGGCGGCTACTTGGTTGGCCGCCATCCTGAATGTGGTTCGTAAATACACATTCCTTGGCACTTGCCTGGCGACTAACTCGCCTCTTTTCTTCTTCCAGATCTGGTCATCAATAGTCCAACAATCTCAAATCGGCATTTTCTTCTCTTCTCCGAGAAGCGGAAAGGCGATGTAGTTGCAATGTTGGAGGATCTCTCCAGCAATGGAACCTTCGTCAATGATGCGTTGGTGGGCCGTAACAAGTCTCGCGAGCTCGAAGATAGAGATGAGGTCTCCATTTTGAACGAGGCTCGATTTGTCTTCCGTTACCCTCGTACGCGAGACGCGAGTGGCTTCCGACACCAGTACCGAAGACTTCAGCAGCTGGGCAAGGGTCATTTTGCTACGGTGTATCTGTGTGCCGATCGAACCACGGGCAAGCAGTATGCCGCCAAGGTTTTCGAGAAACGGCCGGGTGATTCTCAAAAATCCCAGTCGCAGAATGAGGCATTGCAGCAAGAGATTGCTCTTCTGATGAGTGTGAATCATCCAAATTTGCTTTGCCTGAAGGACACCTTTGATGAAACCGATGGTGCCTATCTGATTCTGGAGCTAGCCCCGGAGGGTGAGCTGTTCAACTTGATCGTGACCAAGCAGAAGCTGACCGAGGCTGAAACCCGCCATGTGTTCCGTCAGCTCTTCGAGGGGCTGAAGTATCTGGTGAGTGTTCTCCTCCTTTCCAGATTGTCGACGCAACTGGCATCGCGCTAATTCCTCCATCAAGCATGATCGAGGAATCGTCCATCGGGACATCAAGCCCGAGAATATTCTCGTCGCGGACAAAAAGTTGACCGTCAAGCTGGGCGATTTCGGTCTGGCCAAGATCATTGGAGAGGATTCATTCACCACAACCCTGTAAGACCCCGCGCGATCTTCCGTTTCGTCTGAACCTCAGACATGCGCTAACACATCCTATCCATAGCTGCGGTACCCCCAGTTGTAAGTTTAGTGCCATTGACACGTTTAGAAGGGAATTATGTGTTCGGGACTAACTGATACAGATGTTGCGCCAGAGATCTTGCAAGAAACCCGCCGACGACGATATACCAAAGCTGTGGATGTCTGGTCACTGGGCGTAGTCCTTTACATCTGCCTCTGCGGCTTCCCGCCCTTTTCGGATGAATTGTACACGCGGGAGAATCCATACACTCTGGCTCAGCAGATCAAAATGGGTCGTTTTGACTACCCGTCCCCGTACTGGGACTCTGTGGGCGACCCGGCTCTGGACCTGATTGACAAGATGCTCACCGTAGACGTTGAGAAACGGATCACGGTGGATGAGTGTCTCGAGCACCCCTGGCTTACCCAGAAGTATCCCAGCGTGAATGACAGTACGGATGGTCTCACTGGAGCTCTTGACAAGCTAGACTTTTCCAAGCGCAAGGTCGAGCGTGAGCGCACCATGTTGAGCAGTGTCAATGACGTCCACTTTAGCGAGCATGCTGAGGGCGGCAGCCACCCAGTCAAGGTCTACCACAAAAACGAGGCTGGGAAGCGAGTCCACAATCGGCCCAGAGCACCGCACCCCGAACCTTCTCCTCGCGGTGATCGTGATCCCAAGGACTTTGTGAACTTGGGTCAAGCCGGAGACCCTGCCCTCTATGACTAGTCCGCGGCGACGACGGGCTCCTTCTTACGTGGACTCGACTGGTTCAGCTGACTTTCCAGTGGTGGAAATGGTGTGTATGTATTATTTTTTTGCAGGATAGGAAGGTAACTATTGGGGTAAGGGACTGGTATGGCACCAAAAGGGCTTTCTTAATGTATAGTTTAGAGTCCTTTCAGTCTGGCGTTGAGAGGAATGCAATTCTCATGATCTCATGAATGTCTCCATTCCGTAATCTCGAGGTTCATTTGTTACGGCTGGGACCAGAGATCATGCCATCATGTACTCCTGCATACCATCGGACGATACACTCGAGTATCGCTCTCTACCCTTCGTGATGATAATCCTCCTCCGCCAAGGAGTACTGGAGATGACCTCTACTCATCGCCCATTTTCTTACTATGAGCCCCAAGCAGCGATTGGTGGTAAAGACCCAGCTCAATATACGGAGTAGTGGTAGGGTACCGAGTCACGTAGCAATAATTCAGGGGGTGTAGATGTATTGAGCCTAAACCCTCCACCAACCGTGTGGCGTGATAAACTGCCCATCCGGAGATTGCGCAATCCTCATTGGCCGAGAGATCAGAGTCGACTTTTCCCGATGAATCTATACCTCTATACTTCGCCAGAAAGCACCCGATTCAGATCCCGAAAGAACTTTTCAAAAGTGAGGGCTACGATGTAGGCTAATCCGGATCTCTAATATAGTTGAGTCTGTTGTACTCTATACACGAATAGTCTCGATCGAACCGTGAGAGACCGACTATGGGACGAGGCACCAGTGGCCCCCCCTGGTGGGTCCTCACCGAATGAGGGCGGAGGTTATATTATTTTGCACCCCCTTCCATCTGCGACAACTGCCAACTCTTCCACCACATCAGTTTCCTTGTTGAACCGCGCACCCACGGCAAACGGTCGCGTGGTTCAATTCCGTCTTCTCCCCCCTCTCGCCGCGCCCCTGCAGGCATTGGGAATTCAAAAGCCCCTCTCTTCTTGTTACCTCGATTTTGAAACCCCCCTGATCGCCTCCCGTCCGCCGCCATGGGTCTTCTCAACAGTTTCCTCGACAAGTTTTGCGAGCACTGCTCGACGCAGTCCATTTACACACTAGTCGCGGTTGGCGCATTGTCATTCATCGCCTTGTCCGTCGTGATCAATGTCCTGCGCCAGCTCCTGTTCAAGAACCCTCACGAGCCCCCCGTCGTTTTCCACTGGTTCCCTTTTATTGGCAGCACCATCAGTTATGGCATCGACCCGTACAAGTTCTTCTTCAATGCCCGGGAAAAGGTGCGCATACTCCACTACTTCCTTAGATCGAATGCCTCTAATGTCTCTTCTTTGCAGTATGGTGATATTTTCACCTTCGTTCTCCTCGGCAAGAAGACCACCGTGTACCTGGGTACCAAGGGTAATGAATTCATTCTGAACGGCAAACTGCGTGACGTGTGTGCCGAGGAGGTGTACTCGCCCCTGACGACTCCCGTCTTTGGAAGCAATGTGGTCTACGATTGCCCGAACTCCAAGTTGATGGAACAGAAGAAGGTGAGAAGAGGCAACACTTTTGCCAATGCCAACTCTTCACGCACTGAGTACTAACTGGATTGGCTACCGATAGTTCGTTAAGTTCGGCCTGACTTCGGACGCGCTTCGCTCCTACGTCCGCCTGATCACCGACGAGGTCGATCAGTTTGTCAAGACCTCCCCCGCATTCAACGACCCCAAGGGCTCTTTCGACGTAACCAAAGTCATTGCGGAAATCACCATCTACACTGCGTCGCGCTCTCTGCAGGGCAAGGAGGTTCGTGATCGATTCAACTCGACCTTCGCCGAGATGTACCACGAC
This sequence comes from Penicillium sp. F50, assembly GCA_037356195.1. Lineage (NCBI taxonomy): Eukaryota > Fungi > Ascomycota > Eurotiomycetes > Eurotiales > Aspergillaceae > Penicillium > Penicillium sp. F50. Next base: position 1,096,948 of record JAYXSA010000040.1, read on the forward strand.
CTGGACATGGGTTTCGCCCCCATCAACTTCATGTTGCCCTGGGCCCCGCTCCCCCACAACCGCAAGCGTGACGCTGCCCAGCGCAAGTTGACCGAGACCTACATGGATATCATTCGCAAGCGCCGTGAGGCTGGTGGCAAGAAGGACTCTGAGGATATGGTCTGGAATTTGATGTCGTGCACCTACAAGAACGGCACCCCGGTCCCCGATGAAGAGGTCGCCCACATGATGATCGCCCTTTTGATGGCCGGTCAGCACTCGTCCTCTTCGACCGCTGCTTGGATTGTTCTGCGCCTCGCCACCTGCCCCGAGATTATTGAGGAACTCTATCAGGAACAGCTGCGTGTTTTGGGTAAGGACCTGCCTGACCTGACTTTCGAGACCCTCCAGAAGCTGGACCTGCACTCCAAGGTCATCAAAGAGACCCTCCGCATCCACGCCCCTATCCACTCTATTATCCGCGCCGTCAAGAACCCCATGCCTGTTGAGGGAACCCCCTATGTCATCCCCACTACCCACAATGTCCTGTCATCCCCCGGTGTCACCGCTCGGTCAGAGGAGTACTTCCCCGAGCCATTGAAGTGGAACCCCCACCGTTGGGACGAAGATAACGCGGCCAAGGAGAATGATGAGGACGATGAGAAGATCGATTATGGTTATGGTCTGGTGAGCAAGGGTACCAACAGCCCTTACCTGCCCTTCGGTGCCGGTCGTCACCGTTGCATCGGCGAGCAGTTTGCCTACGTCCAGCTCGGCACAATTTTGGCCGCACTGGTCAGGCATTTCAAGTTCTCCACCGATGGCGGCATTCCGGAGACAGACTACTCGGTAAGTGATTTTGCATCAATTGGCGATTACTGGAATCCGAAAGATCCCAAACTCATGTTCTCTCTAGTCCCTTTTCTCCAAGCCTCTGGGCAAGTCGTTTGTCAACTATGAGAAGCGTAACATCAAGAAATAGACGGAGTCCGCGAGTCGGCACTTACGAAAGAAAGTCACTAGAACTTTGGTTACCTGCTATTACATTTAATGACCTCTTCATCGGAGTGGCGGGGATCGGAAGAGATTAAATTGCTCCTGGGATGTGCCATCCCCGCTGTAAGTGTATGGCCTCTCTTCCCCCCACTCTCGACGTCCATGGAACGACTGTACTCCTTGTACACTACAACTTTGTGTTTCTCGTCAACGCGCTCTGGAATTTCTATCTTCGTTTTCTTTCTGTGTTGATACCGTGACTGTAATTATATCTAATTGAAAACGAGTCAAGACGATACCACTTTGCAAGCGAGTAGCTGGCGAGAGTATATGACAGACAATCTTCTGCACCTCCATCTCTATCAAATGGTGCAGTATGGATCCTTTTTTTGGGTCCTGAAAAAATTGTGGAAGATAATACGAAATGAAAGACTCTCAGGGCTGGAATGTAGCAAACTAGAAGGGGCTATGAAAGCCTTTGAATATGAGATAGTTGATAGTATAGCAGTATAGTACATCGCAAATAGAACACACAAGTCCATCAGGAAGGGCTCAAGAGATATGCAGGAAACGCCAATCCATCCCAGTCAACTCTTACGCTTTTCTCCTCTCCTCGAGCCTCTTCTTGGCCCGAACCTCAACCCGTCGTCGCTCACCACCATCCACCTTCTGTCCCCGCTTATCCTCCCACATACCCTCCTGAACCGAGATCGTCGCCGCCGAGCCATGAGATCCCTTGATCGGCTGTAGGAACGGCCCCATGATCTTCGAACCCCGGTGGATCTTCATGTGCGCAAACTTCTTCAGCTCGGTCGACACGCTGTGCTTATATTCCGTGGCATCGGGTGCCAGGTTCACAATCGCCTTCTTCATTCCCGGCGTCAGTGTCGCGGAACTGGCGCCTGAGACTGCACCGCCTGATGCACTGCCGGACTCGCGGGGGACCTCCACCACGCGTAATTGGGCTACGCCATCCACGACTTGCTCGAGGTCGCCGCCGGGTCCGTAGATGCCATTGCGGAACTTCTCGCGCTTCCGTATGAGGTACCGACGTTGCCGGGCGGGCTCGATGCCTAGTTCGCGGAGCTGGTCGGAGTTGGAGGCGAAGAGTTGCTCCCAGGAGGAGATTTTGCTCGCGTGCTTGGACATTTCCCGGCCGATCAGAGTGAGGAAGGTTTGGACGTCGGGGACGAAGGGGGTCGGGGCCGGCACGGAGGATGCGGCTTTGCGGTGCAATGGACGAATGCACTGTTTGGAGATGTTGAGGGTCTGGAAGAGTCGTGGGAGACTTCGGAGTTGGGGGTTGCGCATCGCCATGATGGGGTTGATTGCGGACTTGACTCCCGCAAGTTACTCTCTGGGCTGCTGCTTTGTTTTGGGCCCGCGGAGGTAGAGCACTCCCTGTGAATTGGCGGCCCTCCTCAGGAATAAATTGAGGGTGAGAGGAGAAGCGAAGAAGGAATTGGCCCGCGGGAAGTGTATCGTTGGATGGCCGAGTTGCCCGTGGCTCTATCTGTTTGGCCGCGCTGAGAAATTTCGGAGGCACTTAGCACCTTCGGGATCAACGATACTCCGAGGCGCGTGCATGGTACAGCTTCTCGGCCATGCACCTGTCTTAACTTTCGCTTTTTTTCATTTTATCTACATCCATTCCTCTTTCTTCAGAGATGACTATGCGATCAGGAATTCCATATACTTTTTGATTGTTTTTCACTCACACCCTCTGCGGGTACGGAAGAGTGCCTATTAACCACGTGAGCTCATTTGAGCCTCTGCGCTCAGCTTATTACCGCCATGGCTCTTTCACCATTCGCCTCTCGCTCACCTTCCTTGACCGTCGCATCCCCCAGTTCAGCTCTCCGTTTGAAAGCTTCGGCTGTTCCTCGCTCAACTGGCCAGGCAGTTGCTGCCAACGCCCAATCGAACCCGGAACGTGAGCTCACGGAACAGCTAAATGATGATGTGCGACGGAAATACATCAAGGGTATGCTGGATACTAAACCTCCTGAAATTACCGACAAACTCCTATTGATACTAAAAATGCGATAGGCAAGAAACTCGGTGAAGGTACATACGCTGTCGTATACCTAGGGCACTTCCGCGATAACCCTTCTTCACACGTCGCCATCAAGAAGATCAAAGTCAATGCGGAATATAAAGATGGACTCACCATGGATGCCATCCGAGAAGTCAAATACCTCCAAGAATTGTCTCATCGGAATGTGATTGCACTCCATGATGTGTTTTCGTCCAAGGATCAAAACCTCAATTTAGTCCTGGAGTTCCTTCCCGGAGGCGATCTTGAGATGCTGATCAAAGATGGTGACATTCACTACGGTGTGAGTGATGTCAAAGCTTGGATGGGCATGTTGGCTCGCGGAGTGTGGTTCTGCCATGAGAACTTTGTCCTCCATCGAGATATCAAGCCCAACAACTTGTTGATCGCGGCCGATGGCGAGGTCAAGTTGGCAGATTTTGGTCTAGCACGATCATTTGCGGACCCTTACCTCAATATGACCCACCAAGTCATCACTCGCTGGTATCGGCCCCCTGAGTTGCTCTTTGGTGCCAAACAATACTCAGGCGCTGTGGATGTCTGGTCTATGGGTATGGTGTTTGCAGAATTGCTCTTGCGAGTTCCATTGCTAGCAGGGATGTCCGACCTAGATCAGATTAGCAAGATCTGCGAGGCCTTTGGCACACCCACCGAGGAAAATTGGCCGGGCGTGACCCAGTTGGCCAATTACGTTACAGACAAGGTGGTACCGTTACAAGGACGAGACTTTTTCCTGCGGCAGTTCCCTACGGCTGGCCCGTTGGGCGCTGATCTGCTCATGTCGATGTGTGTTTTGGACCCTCGCAAGCGCGCTACGGCCCTGCAAGTCTTGCAGCACAAATGGTGGACGGCCGAGCCGCGTCCGACTAAGAATGAAGATCTGCCGCGCAAGTCAGGTACCAAGAAGATGGGTGATGATTTAGCTCGGCGGGGTGGCGACAACGATGAAGGTCCATTTAAGAATGCGGCCCGACAGTTGGATTTCGGGGGCATGAAATAATGACGATTTTTGATTAAAATAATAATGACGAAGAAATATGATGAACACTTCTTGCATCTTCGGAACTCCTGTTTTGGCTCCTATAATTGTTCTCTCCTGCATCCCGGGATCGAACACTGCATAATTGATAGTCGCCGGGGGGAGGCCGACGCATCGACGGTGGGAAACCATCCGTTTGAACCCTGACGAGTCTTCGCAACCATCGCTGCAGTCGCGAGTTGAACGAGAGACTTGAAAAAGTAATATTTCGCTATCAAGAAAGAGAACCTGGATGAGCTTTGAAATGACCTTGCGAAAAACAAGAAGTCAAAGCATATCTGTGGAGTAATTTCTCTAGTTTCTAGACTCGGACACTGGAACTGCCGTACATACCTCGACTACATGATATGCATGCAGGTCAACAAACTATCATCTCTGCCCAACTTTCTCCCAACAGGATCAAGGGTCAACTATCGAGAGATCTAATTGATAGCTCGCCAATCTAGGGACTAGGGAGGGAATCCAGTACAAGGTCCTTGCACGGCGGGGAGGACGATAGTAGGGACTCGGACTCCTGGGTTGGTTCGTTGATCAACGCCTAGCAGTGACACCATGACACGGACATCTCCTCGATCTGGCAGCCGCACGATCCGCTACCTGTCATGTCGCAATCTCTCCCATGATCATCCAGACAAATTGGGTTGGAAGACGAGGTGTTCCACTGTTTGCCGGATGGGACGGCAGTTCCTCTTCGCCCTTGCGTTGATTGTCGATCTATTAATTGACCCTCGCGCGGTTATGGCCTGCTGAGAGGCGAAAAAAAAAAAGGAGAGACCGGGTCATCAAGATGGGAATCGCGTGTACAATGGCATTCCGTGGCCTCTGGAGGTGGTCTCTCTCTCTCACACATCCAGTCTCGAGGGATCCAACGAGACCGAGACCACTGTCAGTGTCAACCGGAGTGGGGCTGGTGGTAAATGATGGGGTGGGGATCAAATGAGGATCAACGGTGAGTTCGCACATGGCGGCCTGAGTTAGTTTCCTTTTTCAGCATCGCGAATTGTCTAGCGTTCAGCACTGTTGAAGGCCCAACAAATCAAGCACCAGTTCGCCCGTCCGAGTGCTGCGCCTTTGATTGCTGCTTGTTTCGCCCCGTTCTGCGCATGCTCCAGTTCTGTTGGATGCTGGAATCAGGACTCCACCAGGCCCCAGGGGGCGAACCTTCATTCGCCCCCCTTTTCTCACAGCTTCCTTTGGGTCCCGGGTACCTTCCTCCACAGCTGGTCTCTTCGGGATCATGATTGGGTTCCCCGACCTTCCCGCGAGACCACCAGGAACCGGCGCCTTGACTCCTTCGAGCATTAGACTGTGATTCTCTTGTTTTAGCACCACGCCATTTCTACCCCTTTTCTCCGGGAGACGGTTGCTGAATGGGTGAGATTTGATGAAGGAGCAGAACATAAGGCCCGAGAGGGGAAAAAAAAAGATAAAGGGCAAAAGGATTGGCCGAGAAAAGACGAAAGGGGAGGAGATTGTCACTATCGTTGGCACTTGAACCATCAAAGGAGAACGCATGCCAGTATCGTATCAATGCCATTATTGGGAGTGTAGCTGTGCCTAGAGGCGGAAGGAGAGTAGAGGAAAAGGATCGAAGGGACACGCACTCCTTCAAGCAGTCGAAGGAGTTGTCGGAGCAAGGATGTAGGACCGTCCTCCTGTACGAAGGGCATACCGACCTACTTGGGTGAATGGTCGTAGTCTTCAGGAGGAGAGGATAATCCCATCAACCACAATGGGGTCTGGTGCGTTTCCGCGCTGCGCGGGGGAGGAAGACTGGGAGACTGTCGAGACTAATAGTCCTAGTGGGTCGACTCCAATTATTATTCTTTCGACAGTCGTGACTGTCTGTACAATCTCTTTCTCTCTCTCTCTCCACATCTAAACGACCGTCTTTCAATTATTCCTCTACCGCTCCTTTGATCTCCCCGATCTCCCTCTGATCGCTGATCGGCACGGCTCGAGTCCAAAGTGTTCGATCCTCTCCTCGGCCAGTTCTCGTCGAATCACTGCGGTAGTGGCGCTGCGTGGACCTCCAAGTTTCACCTCGTCGCGATCGCAACACCTGGTTGTTTGAGCCTGTAAGTACCCGAAACCCCACAATTCTTCATCTCTCCATATTTCCGGGTGCGCAACACTCTTGAGGACTATTCTTCCATTCTTGTTCGAGAAGAGGTACTGCTCCGGCAACCAGCTCTGAGCGCGCCGGAGACCGCTGGTGTTTATCTGCCGGTTGTGTGTCGGAAATCAGTTGTCGGAAAAAGTTGGCTGATCCAATGCGCGTTGACAATAGTGAATCCTCCCCCCCCCCCCCCGCCGCCGCCTAAGTTGAGATCTCCGACAGTCGCGACGCCCACAACTCTTGATACTCGCCTGCATGTGGTGTTTCCGCCTACAACTGATTCACTGAACTGACAATCTGGGGAAAGAATTGGGAATTATTACATGCCCCTGTGACCGGCGCAATACGACAACACCATGGCCTCCATGTCCACGCTTCCAACACCTGCACGACCATCAACAAACCCTCCTACGGGCTCTTTGCCCCCGCTACCGACTCCCAAAGCTGCGAGACGAAGCACTCCGGCTCCCGATGCCTCCCGATCCGCATCGCCATACCAACTGTCAAAGCTACGGACACCGTCCAGTCCCAGACCGCCGTCCCTCGCTCGGTCCCCGCTATCTAATTCCAACTCAACTTCCAATCTCAACGCCGTCCGATCGGTATCCAGTGGCCGCACACCGGGCAGCCCCGACAAGACGCTACGCCGTACAATTAGCATCGCCTCTTTCCCACAACCTCCCAAGGCCGCCAGCCGCCCATCTACGGCTGCATCCTCAGTGTCGGGTATCCAAGGCGTCACGTCCTCCGGGAGTGTGAAGCAGCAGCGAAGCTCACGGCTGAGCACAGGCACTACGAGCAGCTATCGCAGCTCGAGAACCCCGTCCTTGCTGAATGGCAGCGCAGATGGAAAGTCAATCCTGGCAGATGCGCGGGATCCGGAGGCCTCGCCGTCTCACAGTCGAAGCTCTTCTGCCAACGGGTCCTGTTCCACCAGTGCAACCACATTTGAGGACACGGAAGATGCCGCGGGTACGGGCAAGGGGGGTAAGCCTAAAGAGTCGAAGGGTAATGTGATTGTCAGTGTCCGCGTTCGGCCGGATACGAGTATGGGAGGCGAGACTCCACGAAATCACGGGGAATGGGTACTGGATGGGCGTCGGAGCTTGATTTCTCATCGTGGCAAAGATGGAGGCGACTACTACTATGGTCAGTATTCACGACGCAATAGATTATTGGTCTTCCGAAGTCGGTAATGAGGACCTGCGCTGACCCCGGCAAATAGATAATGTGTTTACACCACAGGAAAATAACGCCAAGGTGTATGATTCAGCCGCGAAACGGCTTGTGCGACGGGTCATGGAGGGTTACCACGGTACTGTCTTTGCCTATGGTATGACAGGCACTGGTAAGACATTCTCGATGCAGGGAACTGCCACTTCCCCCGGTGTGATTCCACTCGCCATCACCGATATATTCTCTTTCATTCGAGAAACGCCTCATCGAGAATTTCTGCTCCGAGTGAGCTATCTGGAGATCTATAATGAGAAAATCCACGACCTTCTCTCGACTTCGGTGACTAACGGGGTCCCGGCACCTCAACAGGAGGAAATCAAGCTCCGTGAAGACAGTAAACGGGGCGTGTATGCAACCCCACTGAAGGAAGAGATTGTGCAGAGCCCTACACAGCTTCTGCGGGTGATCGCAAGGGGAGACCATGCCAGACGCACGAGCAGCACCCAGTTCAACGCGCGGAGTTCTCGAAGTCATGCGGTCGTTCAGATTGTCGTCGAAAGTCGTGAACGAGTGCCTGCCGGCGACTCACAGGACAAGCGATCTGGCATTGCTCCCGGTGGTGTCCGAGTGTCGACTCTGAGTTTGATCGATCTGGCGGGTTCAGAGCGTGCGGCCGATGACAAAGAGCGCCGAACCGAAGGTGCTCACATCAACAAGAGTTTGCTCACTTTGGGTAACATCATCTCCAAGCTTTCAGAGAACAAGGACAAGCAAGGCAATCCAATCGATCGGGACGGTAGACATCTGCCATACCGTGATTCCAAGTTGACGAGATTGCTGCAGCCTGCACTATCGGGCAACTCTCTCGTGAGTATCCTCTGCACGGTTCAGCTCGTCGCGGGTATCAATGCACACTCCGGGGAGACCTTGAACACCTTGAAGTTTGCTGCTCGAGCAAAGAACAGCATTGTCAGTCACGCAAAGAAGGCCGAGGAAGCATACGGTAGTGGTGGTGGAGATGCTGGTAGTCGAGTCCTGCTTGAACGCTACCGCATGGAAATTCAAGCTCTTCGTGGGCAACTGGACACCCAAGCCAAGGCGCAGGCGGAGAAGGAGCTCAAGTGGGATGAGCAGCAATTTGAAAAGGAAGCCCAGGCACGCCACGAGGAACAAGTGCTGGAGATGCAGCTGGCGAGAACCGCTTTGAAAGAACGGATCGAGCATCTGAATCGGTTGATTCTGAGCTCCAAATCAACTGGTGTGAACAGCCATGGTAGTTTCTCTTCTGCCTTTGGTCGCCTGTCTAGAATGTCCAGCACCGACACCGGAACCCGTTCACTCCGGTCATCCGCCAGTCAATCTACGTTGGGGGCAGCTCACTCGATTCGACCTGTCTCGTTCATGTCGGTCAATAGCAATGACCCGACAATGTCATTTGCTAACGGCTCCTTCAGCAATGAAGACGACGAGGACATGGGCGAGTTTGGCGATGGGAAAGCAAGCCTGCAGCGACAAGTCGCCGCCCTGCAAGCTGACCTGAGCGACAAAAATCGATATATTTCCACGCTGGAGCGGCGCCTCCTTCAGGCTCGTCGTTCAAGTCACTCCCGAATGTCGGTGGGAGTCAAATCCAACGCTCCATCTACCGCCACTATTTCCGAGCACCCGGATATGATTACCTTACTTCGTGAGAAAGACATGGAGATCAACGAGCTCCGCATCCAACTCGATGACAAAGACCGGATGCTGGCCGCACTGCGGTCTGCTGCCCGTCACCGCGACTTGGCGGCTGTGACCGGCGACTCTCAGTCCCCAGAACTAAAAGTCAAGGTGGACTCGTCAGCTTCCGGGCCTAGCAGTCCCCGGCTCCCACCCCCCGGCGATGTGAGTGACAAAAATACAAGCCCCTCTAGGCACGCCATTCCCGGTAAAGCCGGTGAGAGAGAAGAGGACCGAAGAAAGAACATGGATGAGGTGTCTCGGATGCTTGATGAGATGATTCAAGGCCGAGTGGAAAGTGGCCATCTGGACAGAAACTCTCTTGGACATTTCAAGCGTGTGTCAAATGATAGTCGTCGAGGTTCACGCTCTGCTGAAGTGCCAGGATTGACTCCCACTCCTTCTCTCCCCGTGGAGCCAATTCCAGGCTCCCCATTAAGTTGATATTATCGCTGCACTTGGTCCTCATTCTATTTGATTTCTGTTTTTGCTTTTTTTGGATGCTTTTGATTGATCTGATACCCCGTCTATCTATTTGATGTTGTCCTTTCCATGTCCATGCATGTGTTTTATTTCTTTTTTTTATAAGAAATTTGATTTCCTTTTCTCTGGCTTTTTTACCCCGCGGGAGACAATGTATCATTGATTACACTTACTTTTCTTCGCGTGGATTGTTTTAATTTGCGATCCGTATTCGTTTCGATGCCTGTCTCAAGAGCTTGGAAATGCATGGTATCTGTAGACAAATAGATGTATGGACATGGACATATTCTTATGCTCAGGGAGCCCCCTCAATGCAGACCATTGTGAACAACCCAACCAGCTGAGACATGACTGGTTTTGGTGTGAATCAGGCAATGATCTCGAGTTCGCCCGTCCTATCTTTGGCGTAAACATCTTTCCATTGATCCCACAATCGTTGTAGTTCCTCCACATATTTGGCGTGAAGCTCATCAATGTAGCTATCACTGATCTTCTCTCGATTCGACTGCTGCATGACTGAAATCGGCTTGCCAGTCACGATATTGAGGGGTCGTCGATATGGCATCAATCCAACATCATAGTTGAATACCCCCCGCGCATGGAAAAGCGGAATTGTAAATCCCATTGTGCGCTTGATCAGCATTTGCAGTTTGTGGATTATCGGATGTTCGTCAGAATTGACTTGTTCGTAAAGATCGTTCTCACCAAAGGCAAGTACAGGCACTAAATCCGCGCCCGTGCGAATGGCTAGCTTGATGAACCCCTTTCGTCGCTTGAGGACTAGACGGAGTGAAAATGGTTGAGCGTTGAGTGATTCCCGAGCTCCACCGATGACGATGGTGATGGCCCGGCCCATACCTTCGCCATTAGGCCCACCCTTGGTCAGGATATTCTCACATGACTCCCGAGATACACTCGCTAGACCCATGGCAAGCGCGTACTCGCGGTAAAATGGGATGCGAAAGTTCGAGTCCAGCGTCAACAGGGTGTTTGTGATTCCCGGGAATAGTTTTGAAAAGCCGAGAGCCTCTGTGGCGAAGGCGGCAAAGGCACCGTGTGAGATGATGCCATGTGGGTGGTAGCCGAAGATATACTTCTTAGTTGGGGGCAGGACTTCCTCCCGGTGAAGACGAGCTGGGAAGTAGGATGCGTAGACCTTCCAGATCGGAAGGTGTCGCAAGAAGTTTCTCCGGCCCTTGAGTTCGCCTGATGTTGCCGCCGTCGAGAATAGTGAGATATAGACCAGGTACGGGAGCAGCAGTGGCCAGAACAAGGGGATGGCACATGTGAAGAAGAAGCCGGTTAAGAAGATTGCAATAGTGAGTGTATGACAGAGCACAATCAGTGTCTGTAAGCGTCGCTCAAGACCGACATTCAGCGGTGCCCAGTGGATGCTAATTATCCGTTAGTGAGAGGATCTTCGACCATGGAGGCTGGACAGGCAGCAGGGTGCACACCGTTTCCTCTCGGCATTCCCGGGCCTTGTACGAGGCCTAGTGGCCGTGGTAGTTCGCTCGCGTCCTTGCCCAGTATCCCCATTCATCTTTTTAGCATTACGCCCTGAATTGAGGGGAAAGGGAGAAAATGGAATTGTTGATTTCGGACTCCCCCGCGCGTGTCGCTGGGAACCTTTGCGGTCTTAAACACTTGCACGGGCGGATGACGTCGGGTGCCACGCGCTTAGGTAATACCGAGGCTCCGAGCTGTACCTTAACGTAATTCCCGGTCAATATGATAATCCTATAGCACCATACTAAATGCAAATCTTCAGGTCACGGTATAACACCCAGGAGCTTTGATGTTTAAATTAAATAGTATTTAGATCTTTGGCATGAAGAAGGGTGTGAGGTGTGATAGGACTGAAATATCTTGGAATCGGGTCTGATCTATAGTACAAAAAGAACGCTCTGATCCGGCGACATATATATTAGAACACCACACAACCTGAGAGATGTTTCTCAACCGACTAAAACATTCAGTATACCGTGTAAAAAACCAATTGATTTCTGGACGATACTCGTCGCCTTCGCGGCTGCAATCCGAAGGTGCAGAATATCGCATTTACTATAGTGTTTGGGGTCATCAGGTCAACCGGGAATCACGTTAAGTAGTCAGTATTCATTTTTTAGTTTCTACATAGTTGCACTCTACATAAATTGTACGACCAAGTGGTTATACTGTAGTATAGTGGGGTAAATCAGTAACTACATGGCAGCTTGCATAGAGAAAGGTTGGACCCTCAGTCAGTAATCACGCTGCCTAGTTACCCCGGTCATTAGATTGTATCAACTCGTCAACTAGTCGGACTGTTTGTAGTATAGGGTCATACGTCAGCCGGAGGCCAGGGATTGCGTCACTGCGTGATCTTTCTTGTAAGTAGATAGCTGGAAATACCTGCATGATGGCAAGGTCAACTTCAGAAAAGCTGAATTTTGGCCTCACATTCCGAGCAGCACTGCGTCCGCTACTGCGAATCCTCATCAACAAAACCTCCTTCCTCCGAATTCATGCCATAGAGAGCCGGATGTCCTGTGGCTTTGTAGAAGGAAAGATCCCATCCGAAGGGATTCGTATGAATCACCCTGATAGTGGTTTCAAGCTTCCACGGGCTTCTCCATATCCCGCTGCACATAGAAAGACGACAAAGCCCGGGCAGCAACGATGATCCTAAGAAACTTGACGGTACAACTTTTCATGAAGTCCGCGATCAGTACAGTATGTGGATTGCGGAGCAGCTGCCGTTGATAAAGTCCTCCCCCCTCTATTGACAGAAGAGTCCGAATAGAGGATGAGCCTTACCATCAACCGGGCCTAGAATATGTATTTTGAGCACGCTATAATTTCCCTGTTCGTGGACAACATTTGCTTAGAGTCGTTGGACCATGTGTACTCGCCCGCGGTCAATTTATGTTTAAGCAGTGGGGGATCGTGACTTCCGAGGAAAGGAATTACGAGGTGTATCCTGAGGATCAGCCGACTGAGATGGGCGAAGAAGATATAGGATAGATGTATATGTATGTTGGCGAGTGTGTGGAGTTGTATGATAAGCTGAAATATACTTGTCTATACTTGTCTTTGCGCCTGATACAATAGCATGGACTCGTGTTGGGAGGATGAGTCAAGTCAACTAGGATTCTGGCGGAATCAAGTAAGATAAGATCCTGCTTCACTGTTTCAGCTTCATTACCTCCCCTACTCTTTCCTCGGCGAGTTGAGATGAGAAATGGCGGAAGCTAATTCACGACTTTGACGTCGACTTGAGTCACGAAGTTTCATTTTCAGAAGTGATCTCTAGAATTGCCCGAGAAAGAAAAAGCAAACGGACGAAGACCGCCAATAGACTGTTCTCGCCCGTTTGAAGGCTAAGTAACATACAACCGATTTGCGCCAAACACCTTGCCCATGAATCCCGATAATATATGTCTATGCAATGCAGCCTTGATATCTATGCCTTAACCATGAAGATCTGTTCCCAAATACCACAATTAGCAATCTGATCGTAGATTGAATTCCCGGGAAAGGGTTCATCCTCCGGATTCCTGTACTCACCTCATTGAGCGATTTGTCGTCCATAAGAGCCCTCTTCTTCTGTGCAATGTGTCGCCCGCGGAACACCTGTCTACCCATCGGCCGACGCTCTCCTAGTGAAACGGTCGGAACCGTGGGCACTGTGGACGGCTTGTCACCAGGAATAGAAGCCTGGCGCTTAGTCGTAGTTTCAGACTCATCATCGTCCTCATCCGCCTTTCTCTTCTTGGACTTCTTCTTTTTCTTATCAGAGACCGATGACGAGCTGTCTGCCTCGTCGGATTGGGAACGCGACTTTTTCGAGGACTTTTTGGAGGACTTGGACTTGGACTTGGATTTGGATTTGGAGGATTCCTCGGTCGCAGACTCGGAATTGACGTCGCTGGATGTGGTGTCGGTTTTCTGGTTTGCCTGCTCTTCCTTGGGTGTCTCGGGTAATCGCTGGAGTTTCTCCTGGGTCAATAGGCCACCCCGCACGAAGCGCACCTCCTGGAACTTGAGGGCGACGTAACGAGCCAGTTGGACGTCGTCTCTCTTCCGTTGTTCAACTTGAAGTTCCTCGTCGCTCTTGCCATTAAGTCGGCCCAGTAACCCTTTGAACGCATCCAAGCCTGTGGGTTGACCCTCTCGCCCAACGCGCGCACCCAGTCCGAGGTTGTCGTCCTTGATGGTGACCTTGATATGGGAGATACTCGCAGAGGTCAAGTGTTCGGCATGCGCGGCATCTTTGGCTCCAAGGCGATTACCCGGAGTCCAGCCCTGGGCACTCATAATCCGGTGTCCGAAGCCCGACGTGGAGCGGGCCCATTTTGTGTTGTTCGGATCATTGGAGATCTTGGTTTTCCTGTAAGATGTAAGTAACATTGCGATGTGAGTCGCAGGAAAGAGACATACTTCTTGGGCGCGGCCAAGCCCATGACTGCAGCAAAAAGAGAGTGTGTGTCGGAAAAGAGGACTTGCGGTTTGGACCTCTAGGAAGTGAAGAAAAGAAAGTTTTGAGAAAATTGAAAACTTGCGGTGCTGAGTCAGCGGGCGATAAGGAACCATTCCCCGCGTATCAATCATCTCACTTATACAATCCCCCAAACTCGGCCACGTCCAACATTCGACCACGTCCATGACCACTCATCGACGGTGAAAATATTCATAACATCCCCAAAAAATACAATTCGTGAGCAAAAAGATTTTCGCGCTCTGTTTAAGAATCGCCTCGGTGCTCAGTGAGGTTTCTCTTCAATCCACCGGTCTTGCTCGCGTATGGACCAGCAAGAGCCACCTGTTTTCCGTTGGGCAGCTGAGGCTTAGCCTCCACCAGTGCATATGATAGACAGTGCGACAATTCAAGATCATTTCACAGGCCATGTTTAATCTCCGTGTTCTCTGCCAAGATCAGCCACGACGGAGAATTGCATTGCTCGCTTCCGATCATGTCTTGATCTTCCACCACAACGAAGCAGAGGGTGGGTCTAGGGCCACCCCCCGCTGTCAGGTCGAATTTTTGGAGGCTTCGTCCGTGGACCTTACGGGATATCGATCTTTGGGTGCTGGGTATGGCACTCTCGGTCTTGTTACGCTAAACGACGATGTTTTTGTTTGCGTGGTTACCGGCTCCTCGCAAGCGGCTACTGTGCGTCCCGCAGAAGCCGTATCAAGGATTGACAGCGTAGACTTTTGTATGCATCTGATGAGAAATTCCTATCATCAATCCTCTTCCTTTTCAAACAGTCTAACGATCTTTAGATTGTCTCAACCGATCCGAATATGAGTATGGACTAGACTACGAGACTAGCTCCCAATTCGCCGTTGACGAGCGGCCTGGTGCGGATGGGAAAGAAGTGGTCACCGATCATCCATTCTTGGCCTTGAAGAAGCTTCTTGGAGATGGCAGTTTCTACTACAGTCTCGATTTCAACTTGACTGATCGTCTGCAAGATCGGTAAGCTGATGTTTCCTTCCACCTGCTGACCCGCCCTTTGCTCAACATTCACCCCAGGTCCGAGAAATCGGCCGCCTTTGACATTGACTCACTAGATGAGGACATGTTGTGGAATTCATACATGATTCACCCTCTTCTTCTGTTCCGGAGTCACCTTCCCCCTTACGACAAGGCGAAGCTAGATGCATCTCAAATATTGACTTGTGTCATTCGAGGGTATGCCGCTACGTTGAAGATTCCTGCAACAGTCTCAATATTGCCCAAAGTACGGACGAATTTACCAGCTCTGTTGACCATTATCTCTCGACAATCTTCTCGGCGTGCCGGCACACGGTTCAACTCGCGAGGCATCGATGATGACGGTAATGTGGCCAATTTTGTGGAGACCGAGGTAGTTCTCTGGGTATCTCCGGGGATTTGCTTCTCGTATGTGCAAATTCGAGGCTCAGTGCCGATCTTTTGGGAGCAAACACCCGGACTACTCCCTGGTCAACAGAAGATTGAAGTGACACGCTCGTTTGAAGCAACCCAGCACGCATTTAACCAACATTTTGAGAATTTGGAATTGGAGTATGGGGCTGTCCACGTTGTTAACCTACTCAGTGAACTCAAATCTGGAGAGGCAGATCTATCGGCCAAGTTTCGAGAGCACATTGCTCGAAGCTCTGTCAGGCAGAAAGAAGGATTCCCCAAATCCCCCCATCAAAGCCTTTTACGAATGACAGATTATGACTTCCATGCTGAAACTCGAGGCCCTGCTGGTTACGAGGCCAGTCATCAAATCAAGTACGAATTGGCTGACTCCCTGGACGGATTTGCCTATTTCCTATCCGAGGATAGTAGCCGTCCGGCCTCTTCCATCTTGGACAGAGACGATGTGCCTAGCACTTCATCCACCCTCCTTCAGCAAGAAGGCGTCTTTCGAACCAATTGTCTGGATTGTCTTGATCGGACAAACCTTGTTCAAACCATTATTAGCGCCATGGCTCTGGGAACTTTCTTGTCCCAACAGGGTGCAAGACTAAGCTCGGACCTACAAATGCGACACTCCACGCTATGGGCCGATAATGGAGATGCACTTTCGAAGATATATGCAGGAACAGGGGCTTTGAAGTCATCCTTTACCCGCACGGGAAAAATGTCGCTCGCGGGAGCGTTAGCAGACGCACGGAAAAGCGCGACTAGGCTCTACGTTAATAATTTTACCGACAAAGCCCGACAAAAGACGATTGATCTCTTGCTAGGTCGACTAGCAAACCAGATTCCGGTCCATCTCTATGACCCAATGAATGAACTAGTCATCGAGGACTTGGGTCGACGTGCGGCTGAATTTTCATCTTCGAAGCAGATCCGGATCTGGGTCGGCACATTCAACGTGAACGGTCGTGATGAAGGTCCAGGCGCAGATCTTTCTTCCTGGCTCTTCCCTGATGGAGAGCAATCCAAGGAAGATCCCACAATTTTCGCCGTCGGGTTCCAGGAGATTGTTGACCTCAGCCCTCAGCAGATCATGTCAACCGATCCGAGCAACCGCAAGGGTTGGGAAAGGGCCGTTCAAAATTGTTTGAATGAGCACACGAGCGCGAAAGGGACCGGCAAGTACGTCTTGCTGCGAAGTGGGCAGCTTGTAGGCGCTGCCTTGATGATCTATGTGAAAGCGGAAGCGCTGAAGGAGATCAAAAACGTTGAAGGAGCTGTAAAGAAGGTAATGCTTTATCATAATATTGCGCCCTACCGCTGATCCTGCGCGTTATAAAGCTAATGCGTTGATAGACCGGCCTTTCCGGAATCGCTGGGAATAAAGGAGGCTGTGCGATCCGTTTCGACTTTTCAAACACGAGCATCTGCTTCGTCACTGCCCATCTGGCCGCTGGGTTTGGGAATGACGACGAACGAGATCGCGATTACGAAACCATCAACCTTGGCTTGCGTTTTCAAAAGAGTCGAACTATTGCCGACCATGACTCCACGATCTGGCTGGGTGACTTCAACTATCGAATCGGTCTAAGCAACCACATCGTTCGCGATCTTATATCGCAAGGCGATCTCCAAAAACTGTATGACAATGATCAGGTAAGAGCACAACTTGACTTATAGTGTGCTTCGCTCTAAACAAGAAACTATTAGTTGAGTTTGCACATGGGCGCAGGAAGAGTTTTCCAATTCTATTCTGAAGGTCTCATTACATTCCCTCCAACCTACAAATACGATGTTGGAACCGATCATTACGATACCTCGTGAGGGCCCTATTTCTCTTTAACCCTTAACAAAAGGTATACACGAACCTTGACTAACCTACCCTGCAGTGACAAATCCAGAATTCCCGCTTGGTGTGACCGCATTCTATGGAGAGGAGCCAATTTGCGACAGACACAATACCATACCGCCGATCTCAGGTGTTCAGATCATCGACCAGTCTACGCCAAATTCGATTGTATAATTGACGTCGTCGACGTTGCACTCAAAGACAAGCTCAGACGTCAGCTCTACGAGGAGAAACAGCGCGACGCTCTTTCTGATACCCTCAATCTGTTAGACTTGGATGATGAGGATAGCGCGCCACAAGGTCCCATTGCACCAGGCTTACCGCCTGCGAGCTCTGATCGAAGCAAATGGTGGCTTGATAATGGTAGGCAAACCCGTGCTGGTTCTCGCTTAAACTGCTCAGCTGAGTTACTGACCTATCTCGTGGCAGGCGTGTCCGCAAAAGCAGCTGTACAGCCGCCAAAGGAGGGACTCGTCCCAAACCCTCAACGCAAATCGAATCCCTTTTCTATGGATGAGGAGCCGGACTGGATTCCAAGCTCGCGAGGGTTGGACCAGGAAAGGGAGGCTCATATTGATAGAAAGCCATTACCACCTCCACGACGGGGAACTTCGGGCAGATCCAAAAACAACATGCAGTCTCTTGGGGGAGATGCGCCTGTCGTGGAGAAATCGCCGCCGGCGGTCCCTCGGAAACCAGTATCCTTGAGCTCTCAGCCGACAGCTGGTCGGATTCTCTCTGCAAGTTCCAGTCAAGCTGTGAGCGCTGATTTGCAACACAGCCCTAGTTTGAGCCACTCATCAGGTGGGGGAAGAGGAGTGTCCAATGCTGATACAGGTGATCTCTTGGGTGATACATCGGGAGAAACGATTGGGTGGAAGCCGCTATTGCCTCAGCGATAAGCGGGAACATTTTCTCTACACTACTAGGAGCCCTGTCACAAAAGCCCAGCTAAGAACCATTCTCGAAATCTACAATTCTAGAGCAAACAGAGTGAAAGACACTGTCACCGGCCAATATAAGTCGCTACAAGTCGAGCGTGACACAAGCCAGTCTACGTAGGGGTTTGGTCCGATATCTTTCAAAATAGATTTTTCATGGGTATTTCATTCAGGTATAGATGGGAGTGAATGGCGATACAATCCCCAACGGGATCTTAATGCGGTGTCATGTTTTTCATGGACACCTTCGCGACTGTCAGCAAGGGCTGCGGCATATGAATGCCTTCTGGACTGGGTTCTCACGTGTCTTCTTTATGGGTGAAGGCAAGTGAGCCGACCGGCAAAATGGTCGGGTCCACTAGTTCTCCAAGCTCAGCCCGATGTCCTTGGTGACTGACCATTTTTTTTCGCAGCATTTCTCTCTCAAGTCTTGGTGCCTTTCGTCTCTTGTCCGGCCCAAGCTCGATTGTGGAAGGGCCAACATTCGACCCACGAAGGGTTGAAGGGTGCGGGATGGGGTGTGGATTTGTATCTCGAAGGATCTCGAAGGATGGGACGGGAGAAACCCCTACAAGGCGGGCCACGTCCCGTTAATCCAACATCTTCTGCAATACACATCATTAGGGAGCTGGAGCGGGAGCGGCCTCGGGTTTCTTCTCTGCAGCCTTTGCAGCCTTGGCTGCCTTGGGAGGAGGGCGGCCACCCAACATCCACTTTGCAAAGCCGCCAGCATCGCCTTTGCGGACCGGTTTCTTGACAACTGTTGAAGAAAATTGGTGAGTACCTCACTGTTGAGTTTGTACGGGGATCCTTTTTCTCTTGGCTGTACTCAATTAGAAAATAATGGGACATACCTTCAGGTTTCTTTTTAGGCTCCGGAGCTGCTGCTGCGGGTGGTGGATCAGCCTTGGCCGGAGGAGGGGGAGCCTCCTCCTTCGCTGGGGGTTCGGGGTCTTTGGGCTTTTCAGGAATAGGCCACATGTGCATGGTGATGGTCCAATCCGGCTCGACGACAGTCTCCCAGACTTGAGGGAGAATGATGTCCCCGTTGGGGCCTACAAGATCATAATGCCCTTCCGCAACATGTGGTCCAATGACTTCGATGTGAAGAAAAGCCTGTTTGATGAGATCTTCCATACCCTAAAAATCAGAGTATTAGTCACACTTCCATGCATATGTAATCTCGTCAGGGAGCGGACGGATGATGGAACAGATTTCTCACCTGCCATGTGGCACACAACTCGAAGGGAAAACTGAATTTCCTTCCCACCGCATCTTTGAATTTGATAGGCTTTTTTTTCTCGGGAGGAGGCTTATTGGCTGCTGCAGCTGCGGCACTGGCTGCTTGCTCGGCCGCGGCGGCGGCGGCTTCGGTAGCAGCTTTCGTGGCGGCCGCTGCGGCCTCAGAGGCCGCGGCAGCCGCTGCTTTTTCTGCTTCGTCCTTGGCTGCCGCTGCTGCTTCGGCGGCCTTTTTCTCTGCATCCGCCCGAGCCAAGAATGCCGCTTCCTCAGCGATCTTCCGGTCATGCGCAAGCTGCTGCTCTCGCGCCGCCTCTTCGGCTTTTTCACGCTCAATTGCGGCAATGCGCGCAGCTTCCTTGGCCTCGCGCTCCGCACGTTCATCCATAATTAACTTCTCCAGTCGCGCAATGGCTTCATCCTTTGCTGCGTCGGCTGCGGGGGCCGGCTCGGCGGCTGGAGCGGGTGCAGGTGTGGGTGCGGGTGCCGGGGTTGGCGCGGGCGCGGGCGCCGGGGACTTGGGTGCTTCCGGGGGCTGAGCAGGGGAAGGAACCGGGGGATATGGGAAAAAGCCCGGCGGTACCATGCCGGGGATCATGGAGTATGGGTCTCGGTAGTTCAGGAACGGATTTGGCGCATAATGCATCAATTCCTGGTGGAACGGCGACGCGCCATATGGCGAGGGTGAGATGTGCCCGGCCAGGTGAGGAGGGATGTGTGGCTGAGCGGGATTATGGGGATCCATGCGGGACTGCGGTGGTAGGCGCGAGGGATGACGAGGGTGCCCTTGCTCGTGGGGATAGAATTGGTGCATGGCCGCTCCATGTGAGGTTGGAAACTGCGCGCCGTGCGCGCCATATGGATAGTGTCCCGGGCCGTACGGTTGAGCCCCTGGGTTGGGATGGCCCAAGCGAACTAGTTGGTCCGATGGGATCGGGCCATTCGGGTGCTGCTGGTAGGGCGGCGCATGTCCTGGAGGATATGCGCCAAAGCTGGGGCCGGATGAGGAGTTGCTGGGAGGGTAACCCGGTGCTGCCGGGGCCTGGGGCCACCTCCGTTCCGCCGGCGGGGCGCGAGTGTAGTGGCTCGGAATCGGATACTCCTCTGAATCCCCACTGTCGGGAGATTCTGGAGGCGACGGGTGCCGGCGCGAGCGAGTCCGGTAGGACTCGCGTGGTTCGCGTTCAGGAACCATCCGCTGGTGCACTGGGGTTGGGCGGCCCGAAGCGGAGCGGGAACCGTGGTGCGAACGACTACGGTGCGATGTCCTTGGTCGAGAGGCTGAATCAGACGGTTTCAATTCATCCGGAAATGACAGCTGCGCCCACCCATTATCATAGTCCTCATCATAGTCATGGCTGTCAAGAAGCACCGGCGACTGGTCGTCCTCGTCCGACAGAGAATCCGAGCCGTGCGGATCTTGGGGGTCAATCGAGATGCTGAGCCTGTGGAGAGAGACGAAGAAAACGAGGGTCAGCAAATGATTTTTGGCGTCAGGGTCTGAACCCCGCGGGCGGTGGGAGGGCCCTAGAGCAGGCGCGTATTTTATTTTGCCCTTTTGATCGGCAAGGAAACGGGACAGGGGGGTGGGAGAAGAGACGGAAGGAGGGGGGGAGGAGGGGTTATGAAAGACTAAACAAAGGGTAAACATACGTCATAGAGAGATTGCAGAGCCTCTGTAATTAAAAGAGGGAGATATAGGTGTGAAAGGGAACACGGAAGGCCCTCTTCCTTTCTCGCTTTCGCTTCGTCTCGCATGCACGACGCGAGGAGGGAAGTCTAGGGTGGGAATGTGGCGGTGATGTGGGAAGAAAAGAGAAGAAGAAAGTGGAGGTGGTGGACGAGACCGAAAGGGCGGAGGATTTTCCAGGCGGCGACGGGCTGCTGCTGCTGCTGCTGCTTCTTCTTTGGTGGGGACGACTGGTTGGGCACTTCTTTTTTTTCTCTCTTGGTCAGTTTAGTCTTTTTTTTAGGGGGGTGGTTTTTGGACCAGGATTCCAGCTTTGAGTGGACGCGGGGGGAGAGAAAGAAGACAACCTCGCATTTGACTGGCCCCGCTTGATTGTGGGAGGCGTGAGGCTTGGGCCTTGCGGATTGAGTTGGGATCACTTGAGGGAAGAATCCCCTTGCGCCGATCGAGAAAGTCAAGGAGGAGGATCAGACGGTTCCCGTGTTCTCTGCACGGACAAGGGATGAATCCTCGACCAGTATCATCGAGAGTCGAGGATCTCACTCAGCGGGAGAACCACAGAAGGTGGATCAAGTATGGAGCGGTATAGTAGGTAGAGTAATACAGCAGGCGTAGTATATCGTGTGGGCTACCGACGAACGCCCTGGTTCACGATAGGCTGGGATCGGGATCGTCAGTGATATCCGGGTCTCTTAAGATACCAGGGAGTCGACTATGGCCGGAGTGGAAGGGAAGAGGGAGAGGAAGAGCGAAGGCAAAAGAGTGAAAAGGAGATCCAGGTCGTTGGAGGGTTTTGAGTTGGGTCTCATGCCGGCCTGATCGGAGTCATCAGAATCCCAAGATTCACTTCGATGTGGGTGATGATCTGGTCGGTGGCTATGTACCGCTGGTATGGAAATGAGGGTGAAATTACCCCGAAGAATGCGTGTATGGCACTCCGCGAAGAATCCAAACAATTCGACGGAAAATCGAGATTGGGCCTAGATTGGGCACATTTCGATTGGAGATCGGATGACTCCCGTCATAGCGTAATACTCCGGAGTACAAGACCACCTTCTTGGCCCTCTACGGAGTCTCGAGATGATACACTCTTAACGAACAACAGTGGTATAGTTTGGGACGATGGGCGAGGTCCTACGGGATGTACTGCGTATTGAAGTAGCACCAAAACAAACGAACCTCCCAACGGCGACACACGTCGAGACCATCCCCCCCCCCCAAAGAAGGTTCTTCTCGCATAGTACTTTTGAGATCCCTGCACGACAAGAGCCTAGAATCCCGACTGCCTCTGCTTGGCGCCTAAGTATCCGTACAGATTCCGTGCCTAGCGTTTGGCTCTCCAGGATCGAGACGCCACTAGATGTTCCCCTGGTCCCTAGTGCCCTATGTGTCTACCTGACTACAGCTCTCTCAAGAGATTCAGGTACCAACTTTTTTTTTTTTTTTTAATTTCCCGCCAGGAGTCAAATGCGGTAGGGGACTCGCAATGCTAATTTGTCCTGAGATCTTGACCCATTGGCATACATACTCTCTCTCTGTCTCATTCTCGCGCGCGCGCACGCTTTCTCTCTTGCTGTCGCTCTTTCAGATTGGGTCAACTTCGTCAGCCGCCGGGGGAGGAGTGGATCGGCGTAGAGCCATGTCGATCTGCTGCCCGACCTCTGTGCCCAATCACCAGCCCCGATCCGAGCCCTGGGAATGCGAAAGGAGGATAGCGACCGAAGCAATTCTTGACTCGTGTCGCAGTAGAAATCCAATTGTCAATCTGTGCGAATTGATGCGATATCTCAGGGTAGTACTTTATCAATCCAATGTCCTTGAATCTCGATCGTACCGATCTTTTTTTTTTAAAAAAAAAGAAAGAAAAAAAAACACTCCTTCATCATGCATCTCGAACGAGCCTGATTGGTCTCCATCCTGGATCGATTGGGTACACATCACGCAGTCGGGAAGCGACCCTCCCAACGGGTCACGATTAAGCTCACGGAAATCAAGAGACCGGATCGGAGCCTCCATGTAGCCCAGCGATCCCTACCGTCGTCCATACCGTGACATCTTGGCGCAAGAATCCCCCACATACAGTCTCTTCCAAAGTCAGTTAAAGGCCAGTTTACCATAGAAATAAGAATTACCGGCAATGTGAGAAGAGTCTCGAGGAGCCCGTGTCTCCTGGAATGTATAGAGATGTATGCCAGAGGGACTACCCAAGAGGGACGAGCGGAACACACAACTCCGACTCTGAATGCAACCGCGTCTATCGAAGACCAGCTTTGTATAGTCCATCAACCAAGCGCATCCAACCCATGAACAAGCATTGGGCAGCCCAGGGTCAACCACTCGACCATCCTACCCGCAGGCCCCAATACAGCCACCACCACGTACGTCATGCCGACTGCGGTGCCTCACGTAGATCTAAGCATAGGCAGATACGCAGATAGGCAGACATGATAAAATTACAACAACAAGAACATCTTTTACACAAATTGTCATGGGTGACACGGTTGATAAAGTGTGATAAGGGTATCCCAAGAGTAAGCAGAATAATAGTCAATCATCATTTGGACGGCGCGAAGCGATTCAACAGCTCCTTGGCCGCAATCAATTCACTCCGACTGGATGCCCAATGTTGGTCGTCCACCGACCGGGATTGAACGATGTGTTCCAGCCGCTGAAGTGCGAATGTCTGGAGTTGTTGGATAGTCTTCCGGGAGGGGACGGCTGGGTCGGAAGGGCTTTCGGGGGCATACTTCTGATCAAGCATGCGGGATGTGGCCTATTGAAGAACAGGAAAAAAAAAGGCGCGAAATACATTTAGTCGACAGGAACACAGCATTGAAGCAATCTCCCAAGGAGCGAACTCACCAAGACTAAACCGTAGAAGCCCCGGAGATAATCATCGCAGAGTTCAATACTGCGACAGAAATGTTGGACTGACTTGCCAGCAAGTCGGGCCGGATCACCCTCGGAGGAAGAGGAGCAGACATAGAGCAATTCGCCAAGTCGGGCGTGAATCTGCGCAAGACCAGCCACACGAGTTAGCAGGGGGTTTAGCAGATCGAGGAAGGAAAAAGAAGACATGCATTCCAAGAATTCGGGGCGATCAGAAGGGCCTCCTCCAGGCTGAAGATCGCCTGCGAACCTAGTCCTTGGGATTGATATAGGTCGGCTAGCTCTCCCCAGGCCTCGGCATCCGTGGGAATAGCATCGAGAAGCTGAATGAGAGCGGAAATGGCATCCGTAGGCCGCTGAAGTGAGCGAAGCAGAGCGATTCGGCGTTTCATGATAGGCTGAACATGGATAAAGATGGGTGTCAGTTTGAACCCTACTGAGACTACCGACCGACGAGAAGGTAGCCACACAGGCAGAGAAAAGTAACTTACCACATTGACCGGGTTCTCTGACAGAATGGCCTCATATCCTGTCAGGCATTTCTCCAGCGCCGTTTGGTCTTTTGCAATTGCTTCCTGGAACAAGCCACGCAGGCCCATGACTCGCTCGTTTGAGGGACCAAAGCGGTGACTCAGCCGATCAAGGCATGTTTGTGCGGACTGATCATCTCCAGTTTGCAGACAGGCGAGGAATAGTTGTTCAAGGCGGCTGTATTCCTCGGCCGTATCCCGGGAGGACTTGACCGAAGCGACGGGTGTGCTTGATGCTGGACCATGTCCGAGGATTGCCGGGGCTTGCTGGGAGAGTCGAAGGGCAGAGAGCACATCGGACCCATTCAATTCTGCGTCTGCGAGGCCACCCATGGTGAGATGTGCGTGGAAGATGTGCGGGGAGACAAGACTAGAAAGAATCCGATCAGTCAAGAGTTCAGTTTATAATAGGGGGATCCAGGAGGCAAAAAGGTAGGTCTAGAACGAGACAAGCCAGTTGGTGGGGGTAGAGGTATCAGGAGGTACCTGCTCTTCAGAATTGAATGATTCAGTCTTAAGGAATTCACTAACCAGGTGAATAGAAAAATGCAAAAGGTGTTTGGGAGTGATGAAGGTTGCCTGAGAGCAGGACGGTCGAGACCTTTCGCGACTCTGATAGTCTCAACCCCGGAGCGGAGCTTACGATAGATACCAGGTCCCGTGATCCTTATCGGTCGGATAACCCGCCCAGCTCCCCCCACGTAAACTCGGCGTCGCGGCGTACTCGGAGTTCAGCTTTCGGGACGATCAGAACCACGCAGTACCATCGTACATATTGTACAGACTATGCTGCGTGGTTGATGAATATCTTTTTAACGTGCTTTGAACCTCTTCTTGTGGCATTATCCGTCGGTGACAGGCAGACGCAATGTGAGTGTACTTCCGACCGACAACGTCCCCGATGATAGGCTTGGCTACTGGGCTAACGGACCAATCTCAACTGCATAGGTTCGAAAAATCCCTCTATGACCTGATCAAAGGTCTCCGAACCCACAAGGGTGGGGAGGATGAATATGTTCAAAGCTGCTTGCGTGAGTGTAAAGCAGAAATCAAATCCCAAGACATGGGTATGCGCGCGATATTGAATCCCCCGGTCAGCTTCGCATGCTGACTCTTGACAGACAAAAAGGCAACGGCACTATTGAAGCTCATTTACCTGGAAATGTTTGGTTATGACATGTCATGGGCTTCCTTCCATGTCCTGGAAGTCATGTCCTCCTCGAAATACCTTCAAAAACGTGTGGGATACTTAGGGGCAGTACAGAGCTTCCGTCCCGACACGGAAGTGCTGATGTTGGCAACAAATATGTTGAAGAAGGTTCGTTTTGATCAGTTGATAGAGACTTGAGCTTCTTAGGACGATTCGTCTCTCACCCCGATCTCCGACGTGCAAGATCTAAGCTGTATAACCAGGACATCGTGTCTCCCAACATCCCCGCTTTATCGTTGCCGCTAGCTTCATTACCGCATATCATTACCCCATCACTGGCCATGTCATTATTACCCGATATCCTATCTCGACTTTCACATTCAAGCCCAGTCGTCCGGAAGAAAGCGATTGTGTGCTTATACCGCCTTGCGCTGGTATATCCGGAGGCACTTAAGCTAGGATGGCCCAAGATTCAAGATCGGTTGATGGATGACCAAGAGGATAGCAGTGTTACCACGGCTGCTATCAATGTTGTCTGTGAACTAGGATGGCGACGGCCACACGATTTCCTCCCGCTTGCACCGAGGTTCTTCGAGCTTCTCGTGGACAGCGGCAATAATTGGATGGCCATTAAGATTATCAAGCTTGTGAGCCTTTTTTTTTGCTGTCCTGTTCTGACTAAGTAATGCTGATATTCTCAGTTTGCGACTTTGACACCCTTAGAGCCAAGGTTGACCCGCAAACTGCTGCGCCCTTTGGTCACTATCATTCAAACCACATCGGCAATGTCCCTGCTCTACGAGTGTATAAATGGCATCATTCAAGGAGGAATTCTTGATGGCGAGGACAATCTTCAGGAAAGGGACGACGTTGCCACTCTCTGTGTTGGGAAGCTTAGAGGGATGATCGTCATCGACTCTGATCCTAATCGTAAGAGAACCCCTGCTGGATGCTTTTGATTCGTACTACCGCTAATTCATTGAAGTGAAATACGTCGCTCTTCTGGCGTTGAACCGTATTGTCACCACACATCCTTCTTTGGTGTCCATGCAGCAGGATGTGATTATGGACTGCTTGGACGATCCAGACATTTCAATCCGGCTACAGGCCCTGGAGCTTGCTGCGGGAATTGTGACGAGTGACACGCTGCAAGTTGTGGTAGAACGACTGCTAGATCAGCTACGATTGGCTGCACTGTCCTCCTCGGAAAATGGACTTGAGCTCGAGACGGTACCATCCACTCACCCTGATCTCAAGGAACCTGAGGGGTCCAGGTCTCCAGAACCTACTAAAACTACTGCGGTCGCCTTACCAAACGACTACCGAAGTGAGGTCGTTCATCGAATCTTAGACATTTGTTCTCAAAACAATTATTCGGAGGTTGTGGACTTTGAGTGGTATGTCAGTACTCTGGTCCAATTAATCCGTCTCCTGCCACCATCAGAGGTAGACGAGTATTGGAATCAGACCACTGGCCAGGAAGCTATTGCGAACTTGAAATCGAGCACTGCTTTCCGAATTGGATCAGAAATACGCAACATTGCCGTGCGTGTGAGAGGGGTGAGGCTAGAGGCGACCAGAGCTGCCGAGTCACTGCTGCTGATCGACAACCGATCAAATTTCTTTCCGGCCGGGTCAAACGTCGGTAACGACGTCCTGGGGCCCATATCTTGGGTCTCAGGTGAATATGCCAACGACCTCTCCTCGCCTAGTCGGACTCTTCAATCTCTGATTGACCTGTCTAACATCACCCTGCCTGCAAGAACACTTCAGTTATTTTTGCAGGCGATTCCAAAGGTCTTTGTACGGGTGATCCGAGACTTGGGACCCGGCGATTCCTGGAAAACTGAAACATCTCTCCTGTTGGCGAGAGTCGTGGAGTTTCTTGAGGCGCTAGCAGCTCATCCGGACTTGGATGTGCAGGAGCGTGCCATTGAATTCTTGGAGGTTCTTCGCTTGAGTGCTGAAACACTGCGTCCTGATGTCCAGGAAATGCCTTTCCTTCTCGCCTCCGTCCTTCCCAGTCTCTTCACGGGTCTGGAGCTCAATCCGGTAGCATTCAGCGCTCAAAAGAAGGTGGTCTTACCTCCAACTTTGCAACTAGATGTCGCATTCAATGATGAGCTCCAGAGCCTATTTCAAAATTTGGATGGCTCTCAGTTCGAAGCAAGCCAACGTGACTCTTTGCAAGATTTCTACTTCGTCCCTGACCTCGCGCTTTCCCCTACGAAGGCACTCCCTGCTTTTTCTTCTCTTGAGGTGCCCGATAACTCATACCAGAATGCTCTTCGGGGCGCAACAGATTCCTCCGGTGCGACGGAGAGGCGAAAAGTCGAACGCAGAGAACGCTACAAAGACGATCCATTTTACATCGCCTCTCTTTCAGGGACATCAACGCCTCCGTTCGCCAACGATTCAAACGCCGAGGCCCTGGACATCGATTCCATTCCCATTGTGGACTTGAAGTTGGACTTAAGTCAACCCGATCGCCAGGAGCAAGATAATTCCGGTATCCGCAGGAGCCGACGCAAGAAAATGGAAGTTGCAGCTGATGAGACATTCGGAACTGAGGAGATAACCTCCCGCGACTATCTGGTTGGGCCGGCCGGGAGTTCCACTAGCACCAAGCGCTCGTTGCTACAGGTGGATTCTAGCGGGCTTGGACAGCTATCACTGGCAAGCACAGATGGGCCCAAAGCTATTTTGGCCGAGGATGACGGCGACGCTGAGATGAAGAAGGCGATGCGAAATGTGGAGCAGATGCGATTGCGCATGCAACGGGCCTCGGAACGCATTGAATTGGATGGGATTCCGACCGAAGGAACTCTGATCAAGAAGAAAAAAAAGCAAGAAGAAGGTCACATCCTCGTCGACCCAGGCGGCCACGATTGATGATGACTCCCTCCAGCCAGCAGAGGTAACGAAGAAGAAGAAGAAGAAGCGGAGGGAGAAGGAAAAGAGATCGAAAGAGCTACAGATAGACACAGAAGCCACCGTGAGTGACCCGGCGGGCGCTCCCACTTAGCACTCTCGTTGCTATTTTCGGGCCCATTTTCAATGAATTGGTCTGGTCGGACGTCAGACGTTCCTCTACAATTTGTTTACGAGCAAATAATAAAAATCTACGACTTTTTCCACAGAATAGCTATTTCCAGGCAGCAAAAAAAGTCTTGTCTTTGTTATTGCGATTGGTAGGTATGTCGGATCGTCGGTAGGAGTATAGTACAACGAAGGAGGCGAGTAAGGGGGGAGGCTCTTCCCTGCCATACCAGAGCGGCGGTTACGTCCAGTCGCAATGGAGCCTGGGGTGTCAGGGTGTAGACACGAGGTCGAGGTCGAGGTCGAATCGATCTTAGGGTATCTTCGAATGGAGGGTATGGGTATGTGGAGGAGGCCAGAGTTTCCTCTATCCAGTGATTCGAGAGACCATCGAGGCCACGGTATTCCAGATCTCAGGGACGATCCTGAATAGCTCAAGGATGAGGCCACCGCACACGACGAAGGCCAAGATCACTGAAGGATGGGGTTAGCTTGAGGGTCCGCTAGCGAGGAAAAGCTTCCTAGCTACATACCAACCCAGCTGGTTGAAATGGGTGACTTGTTCTGTTGTTTGGGCTTCGACACGGTTGGCCCTTTTCCGCGCTTGGCGGCTTCGTTCTTAGCAAATCTTTCGTTTGCACGGCGTTGTTGAGGAGTTTGAGCCTGAGAAATTAGATTCATCAACTTTTCTCAGAGCCACTATCAAAGCAAGACTTACCATCGTGGTGGTATTTGAGCTACGAAAAGAGTGAGTAGGTGCGAAGAGAGATTGGCAACGACGGAGGTCCCCCCATGATGATGCATATGTCTCTTATCGTTATCAACAACACCGCCTAAACCCCATTCAGTCACAAAGGCCACGTTTTCTCACAATAGTGACTTTGAATTACTACGGAGATTGACCGATTAATCACTTTATCAATAGGCGCTAATTGTCTAGCTTTTTGCGTACATGAAAGGCGCTATGTGCAAACTTACGATCTTATTTTATCCGCAGAACCTAATATTCGCCATACCTAGTGGCAGGCCCAGCGAGAAGGTACGTGTGGCGGTATAAGCCAGCTTTGTAGATAGACAGTTTAATACTGGCAGCGATGCTAACAATAATCACCTGTTCTACGGAATCTCTCTCCAAAAGTCTAACCATAATTTCTTAGGATCTAGAGCTTCTATTTCAATATTTTTAGCTCAATCAAAATACTTCGCCTGCGCTCTTTGACTAAATTCGGTGATGTTCAACTATGCTACAGAATTAAGCTTAAATCTTGCATTTCAATCAATCAATATTCTATTCACCTATTGCAGCCTTACTAGTAGCTTAATAGCTATGTAGCCTTGTTGCTATGTTGGTTGTTGCATCATCCAGATGCTTCGTTGCCGCATGCAGGTGGCTTAAACCTATATGGAGGTGTTACCCACAATCAGATAATTCGTCAACTTCTCAGGACAAGCCGACCCTGTTGATCTCCTGATTTATCCACAGAGCCTTGCCTGTTGCTCAATAGTGGTGGCTATCGTGTACATTGGTCAAAATTCCTGGCTTCTGCACCCAGAATAAGGGTCGCCATAAATGCATATTCGCAATATGTTGAGATAAGTGATTGTCTCCTTGATGCTCAATTACGGAGGAGGGTCGCTCATCTTTGTATCTCCGACCCTAATCCCCTCCATAAGTTTTGCCATCGTGATATTCAACACGCCCACTCGATGGCAACCGACACAGAGGAAGCCAGTGACCATTCACCAAGGTTGCAGCGGGGTCCATTAAACCCTTTAAAACCCCTCTTTGAGGGAAAAGAAGGGAATGGAACTCTTAAAGCTCTGTCTCTGCACAAATTCCAGCAATATATGGTCATCACTCAATACCAAGTCCTCTCCGAAACCATTCAACTCGTTGTCGTGCAAGAGGTTTGGTGAAATCATCGGTAATTTGCTCGGTAATTGGAAAGTATTGTAGTCCCACCGAATCAAGTCATGGCTAAATTAACGTACCGGGTGCTGTAGTGCTCTAGTGTTGTACGCTATATCAACAAGTGGATCATCGGCGAACCTGAGCACTAATATGCGCGGGTTTCTTTTTTCTTTTCTATTTTTTTTACGAGCTCATGGCGACTCTGCTTAAGGATATCGCTTCAAGGTATCACCAAGAATGGGAGTAGTCATAAGACTATTGGAAGGTAATGTCTCGACTCGAGACTGACGCACAGAAATACGATTCTATCAGCTAGATGTATGAATGGATCAACAATCATGCCTCAGTATCACCTACAGTGTCAATGGTCAAGCAAATGGAGGTAAATACAGTGTCTTACACAACCGCCCTATCCATCCAGACTCTTTGAGATGGGTCCGCCGAGTCATTAAAGAATTTTCTACCAAACCCTCTTTGTCTTATCGTTGTTCGTCATGTGCAGAAAAAGAAGAACTCAGTTCATTCGCGAGGGCGCATGTTTCTCTGCTCAAGACATTTCATACATTAACTCATAGACATCAGACCCGCAGGATAGCATTCTGAATGATCGACCAGTCTGCTACCGATTCCACCGGGAGTTGATTTGATTTTCCCAACACATATGCTTGTCGTATCGAGAATGCCCTTTTCAATATTAGTAATAAGTCCTCTGTAACTATTAAGGGCAAAGAACAGACATGTTGCAGCACAACCTAGCTGTTGCTTCAGTATGGCTGGGGCAAGAGTTGATTAGCTTTGGGCAGGAAATTAAGAGCTCTCCCACTTACCTCATCGCCCGGGTTAGATATAGAGCGCCAATTATTCCGGAATCATGTATGCGTTGGATCACTAGTTGGTCATTGAGTAATTCGTGGAAGTTTCCACTTGCATGGATGAGACGACGGGAAGTGACCATAACCCACACGCCGCAAATGCTGCCTCTTGGAAAGCATTAACTCTGAGTAAGTGTCTCCAAATAGGTGAAAACCTACATTGATTGACCTCGTAAGTTAAAAATTTGCCATTCAATCAAGACAAAGCCTTGTAGGTCAGGCCTCAACTTCAAGGTCGGCTGATAGATCATGTCGATACACCACGCACGTATGCCCAGGCCGAATCCACTAGAAGGAGTATCAAAATGTACACAGCTGTGCTCCTCCGTTGTGGAAGAGATGAAATTTTGTCCTTTCTTGGTGTTAGACAAATCCAGAAGATCGTTGATGACATAAACCATAGATTTGGAGGCAGGATATGATTTGATCAAGTTTTCGCGAGTTTCCGCATCAAGGGCACCTTGTAGTGACTTTTCAAGATTTGAGATGATTGCACCAAGGGGCGTGTGAAACATATGAGCCGAATTTGCCAGAACTTCCTTGATGATATGAGAGTCTTCCATCGCTGAGTCTGCGTGGCGCCTGACTTTGATGAATTTTCCGTAAATGAAGCACAATACGGCGCCGGTCTCTAGATTGTCGTTTGACCACTCACGGGATTGACCCAGAATTGTCTCCCGCCATGATGCAAAGCTGGTACGAGGTTCTAAGTAGCCTGCCGTCTCTTTATAAGGATTGCCACCCCATGAAATTTCCTCTTCTTGCCCCTTCCGGAGGAAGACGATGAAATCCCGACCTTCAGTGGATAAAGGTATATATAGCATTCCTGATATGACCTTGAAGCCAGGAGGGTAGCGGAGCGCACGGAAGTCTTTTGTGATTTTGTGGGAGGCAATCACGGATTTCAGTTGATGCACTGAAAGAAATGCCAAAATGGCAAGAACTTCATGCAGATTTGTTTCATCTCCAAGAATTTTTCTTTCATCACATAGAGAGACAGCGACGTAGTCAGAATCAAAAAGCTCCATCAAGTCTTCTAGGGTTGCAATAGTATATCCTGATGGATTGGTTCCGGTGGGAAGTGTGCTAATCAAATCCCGAGCTTTTATCTGAGATTTATCGGAAAGACGCTTGATATTTCTAGAGATCATATCGCCCAGTAGACGACACATCTTGCGAATTGGAAACGGGACGCGCATACCCTTATTCCCATATGAATGACAGGATATCAAGCCCCATAGCTTGTCGGAAGAGGTGAGGCTAACCGACATAGACGACCGTATTTCCATGTTAGCGAGATACTTGATATGGATAGGTGATATAGCGCGTAGGTATGAATGTGTCATGTCTAAGGGCGTTTTCAGATCTTCCAAAGTTCGACATACTACCAGTGATGTGACTTGATCACGATCATAGATCAGCCGAACTTTGTTTAACCTGTACAGCTCACGGGCCTGGGAAGGGATATCTGATGACGGAAAGTGAAGCCCTTTATAGAGGTCAACAGTCGCTCTAGGATCGACTAATTCCGCAACGACAAGGCCATTCCATCTGCTATCAAATCTGTAAATCAAGACTTTGTGGAACCCTGTAAGATCCATGATAATTCCTACAGCAGTGTTGAGTAAGGTGTCAAGGTCGCTGGTTGAGCCTAATTGCTCCTGAATCTGAGCCAAGAGACTAAACACCTCCATAACTGCCGCCTCATCCTTGCAATATCGAACAGTGCGAAGGATTCGAAGTGGCTGACTGACCATTATAGAACTAGCAGCGCATTGCTCCATAGTGGGAAAATTATCGAGAGTGCTCACTGGAGCGTTCGGGAAGTTGGATCCACAATTATTCAGTGGGTTGATCTTATCATCTTTCAGCTCAAGCTCACACATGATAAGATCATTCTGGGCGTGTATAATGTGCGTTGCACACCAAAAGTGGCGGATTTCCCCGGAAGTCGTTGCAATCACCAACGAGAAAACCTCAGGGCCATCCTCATTGAGGTTCGAAGCATTGTCACGCGCATATTTCACATGATTTAATAACTCCTCTGCTTGATCAACCCACAAAATGTCGCAAAAGCTTTCCAGTTCGAATAATTGTTTTGCAGAATAGCCCATTAGCTCGTTGGAATTTTCACTGACCACACGGACCACAAGCTGGTTTGCAGCTTCTTCTCGCAGCGCGAGCATTACACCGAAGCTCTGAATTGCGCCAGGAATCCGGATCGGCTCATCCTCGCAGTAGTGAAACGCAGCCGCGTCTGTTCCTCTGACCACGGCGTGCCCAAATTCGGTCACGACATGGTTGAATCGCGTCGTAAGATAGCCATGAGACTCGCTAGTTGTAGACGCGCGGTGTAGAGACGCCTGATATCCAGAGTCCATCTTGATTTGGCTATCAAATTTTCAAAACAACCCTATATTAAGTAGTCTGAGATGCTGTGTCGATATTTCTGAGCGCACAACTTCTGTTCAATCTAATTAGCTTGGATCAGCTATTTAAAGGGTCACAAACCTTAAGTTAGTACTCTATTGTCTTACTAACTACTGTATCACTTTTGACTAACGTAGTCCACGGCCGAACGGTCAACACGGCCGAGTGGTCACCCCCAAAACACTATACTTAATACTGTCTTTTGATTCATCGGTATCTCGACCACTAGGGAATATATTCAATTCAAATTTCAGATTATGCACTTACTGTGGTATAGGAGAAGCATTTAAATGAAATGGACTATAAATGAAGATCAATTGACCGTATTAGAATATGTATAACTACGCCCATTCCTTAAATCGTCATCCTAAAAATTGCTAGTAAGCTTGAAGTAGTGCCAAGTCTACGATGGCTTAATTTCTAATGAAAAGATCATCTGGTTGTGAAGATGTGAAGATGTGAAGCTGTAATTTATCGCATTTAGTATGGTGTTTTAAGGTTGACCGCTCGACCGTGTTGACCGCTCGGCCGTGGACTACGTTATCACTGTTAACCAACAAAAGCTAATCACTACTGAAGGAGCGGTCTCAGCTTATTGCACACCTTAAATAGTATGTAAGAAATACTATAGCATGCTTATGGAAGGCAAAGGCACTTCTGTGTCAGAATAGTGAGGTATTTTTAGATCACTGGCGCCCAACCAATCTTAAACCTTCCAAAACCTCGCACTGTATTAAGCAGGCGCAGCTGCAATATAATACATATACGATCTCCATGACCATTCTCTAAAGCCCAAACAGTACTTTTGCCGCCTTGTTTTCGCTCAGTGACTCAAAAATATCGTAGCCAAAGTTAAGTGCTTGCGTCCAACGGTCGGAGCTGTAGTTCCCACATCCGAAACCTACACAATCGATCTTTAATAACCTCTTATTGGGTCCTCTGGATCCTTGCCCATCCAGCCACGTATCCAAATTATTAAAGACCGTAATTTTTATTGGCTCGTGGATGAATATTAAATCTTTTACTGACTGGGTGCTACAGCTAGTTCAACTCGTAACTGCAGGTGTCCCGTTTTAGCGGCAGCCTTCCGGGTTCCACATTTTGTTTCACTGTTTAAGAATTGGCTGATAGTAGCCTGTCTATACGCCATGAATTCGGTCTATACGTTGCCCTAGGTATTTTGCACATCTTAGCTAATGACAACAGACACAGGGAGTCAGACTGCTGTGCGGCTCTTACAAAATTCGTGTGAAGAGGAAACAGTGGTGTTCATTACAATGACATATGATTGGCTTGGTGCCATCTCTCCTTTTGATTTTAATAGACTATAGTATGTCGTTAACATCTAGGTTCTCCCATAGAAGCTCGATTATTTAGTTGCACCGCCCAGAATACCTCAACCTGCCTCTTTTCTCTTGCTGTGCACACTCCTCAATCAAGCAATTGCATGATTTTGATGATCACGGTTGTCTTCATTTCGATATTACATTAAATACGGAGCTGTTTGTGCACTTTTTGCTAATTTTGACACAAACTTCAGGCATGGTCCAAGTTACAATATGCTTTGCTGGATATAGACCTTGTAAGTTAGCCCTGACTGATTAAGACGACACTTACAGATTCATCTACAGAGACCGAAACCTAGGTGCAAACCTGATCAAGTAGACTGCTAGGGGTATCGCCAACCCCTGCAAAGCCTCAAGCTGATTAAATTTTACTCGTTGTGTAAATAATGACCATCTCTCTCCATTCTAGGCCATGGGCCTTAAGCGCACCCCTTTCCTTAGAAAAGAACTTTTTTTTACACGCTGATAGCTTTTGTATGGGTATACGATTTTGATAACAGGGCCCAGAATAACGTGTACTGGTGTTTGGAACTTGTAATTAAGGTTCAAGTGCCGAAAGCCCCATGCAAAATATCTCCCTCGTTTCAACAACTTTCTGCAGCCGTACAGGTCAATATGCAGGCGTTATCCCAGCATCGCCTCAAAACTTACGACTTTGATTCACCTTTTTTTCAAGATTAGCTACGGAGATAATCTGAAATATATTTTTATAGCCATATTAATTCAATCTATTCTGTGGATGTACTCGAAATGGGCTTTACGGGATCAATAGAATGATAAAAGATATACAGAATTAAGCAATCCATCCCTCTTTGAGAGCTTATTCGAGGTTCAGAACCAAATTTTCGGTTCTTCATACAGTACTTTAACTAATCTTACGGCCCGTCTCCACCTTGTAAGGTATTGTTGAGAGCGATATCCCATTAGCCGTGCCCTCCGCTACGCTGCGACCCACCCATTCGCTGACGCTCATGGGTGCGCCACGTATTCTTGCCCACCACATTTCCATGCCCATTTTTTCGAGTCCATGATGCGATTCATCCACTATACTATCTAAAATCATATAGAAACACTAATAATCGAAGAAGAATAGCTCCCCTTTATCCCTTGCATCCTTTTCATGAGCAATCGCCCTCTCAATACTCTCCTTAGTGCGCTTCGAGGGCTTAAAACCATGCACCATTTCGAACTGCTTATCAAGCTTCTTCTCATGAGCAGCATTCTCCTTCTCCTACCGCTGCCGAATCGACCGATTCGCATCTCGAGGCTTTAATATACTATCCTGGCTAAGTGGTTTAACCTGTCGCTTCGTATATACTCGACGCTGGGGGTCTTGCGCAGCTCGTACGCGCCGAAGTGCATCCTGTGTCATCGAAAGCTCCTTGAGCTTATTAAGTTGGTGCTTGAAGTTTTTGGTGATATTCCGCTGTGCCCTCTCTATATTATTATAGAGATCCCTTATTATCTTTGCTTGATTCCTTTCGAGTGCTTCAATAGTAGCAGGAGGGCTATTATCCACACTAGAAGATAGAATTTCTGGAGATGGCGTACGTGGATTAGCTAATTGAAGCCCTAGTGTATAGAGCGTAGGAATAACTATCTGATTCGTCAAATCGGCCACGATTCGATCACTATTTACTAGGTAAATGCTACCTTCTTTAAAGGATTGACGAATAATTCGAGGATTGAAGGCCCTTTCGCGAATTAGTACGATGATTCGAAGGAAATCTAATTTCCCGTACGGTCGGCCACCCTAAAACGATAGCTCATTATTCATAAGCCGAAACTGCTGCTTATAATTCAAAAAGGGCTTTCCATCGAGGGGTTGACAAAGGTAGGTTGAATGCGGTAGAAAGGCGAATAGAATAATTAAATTATCCTCGCATTTCTAAAGAAATTCGAGGATAAGATGCGCGCTATACCCGTCGAATATAAGATATCTCTTTTCGCCCCTTTTAACTCGGTCGGCTGTAGCAGTAATAAAGTAATCTAGCCAGGCAACAGCTAGATCATCAGATATCTAGCCATTCGGTGATATTGCAGTACTAGTATTCAGTAGTAGTGCTTCGCTACCATCGTACCAAGCCTCCATAAAGGTATCCCTACTACCCTTAAATATAAAGAGGGGGTCTATAAGCCAGCTATCAGCACTAATACACTCAACAGCAGTAATATTTTCACCTCGCTCGGACTCGGCAAGATCAGGGCAAGATGTACAAGAGCCAATTACATTCCTTGCTCGCTCTTGACTAGGTTAGAAGCCGCATTCATCGAAATTGTAAACAAGCCGTGCGGGCACATTATCAAGAAGGACTCGAAGCTGATCGTACCAATACTGAAGAAGCCCTGCGTCTTCGGCTTGGATTCGACGAAGTTCCTTAGTCTTTTGCCTCACTGGAGCTAGACGAAGGTGCTCAGGAAGACGTGATATAAAGCGATATGCCCACATCTTGCTAACCTGCTTCTCCGGCTGGCCCGATCGGGCGAGTGCGCGATTTACCCACGCTTCGATTACCCCAGCAGTAGGGGGTAGGTTCCAATCGCGCATTTTCGCTATCCAATTGATCAGGGCTGTCTCCTGGTATGCACGAAGGGCATTCCGCTGCGAATCCTTTGCTATAGTAGGCGATAATGCCTTTTTGACGCGCTTGGAAAGGGTATCGCGGGACACGTCAAATTCTCGCGCAATCTTCGAGAAATTAGGCTTCTTTTCGCGCATGGCAGCTATGAAGGCCTTTTCCATGCGTTCCTCGCTAAAATTCGCAGATTTAGGCATATTGGGTGGTTGAATAAGATAGATGGAAGGTGGACTCGAAAAATGGGCATGGAAATGTGGTGGGCAAGAATACGTGGCGCACCCATGAGCGTCAGCGAATGGGTGGGTCGCAGCGTAGCGGAGGGCACGGCTACTGCTTCAATTTAGGTTCCACAAGCGGAGTGATATCCGCCATGATTGGCTTGGCATGGTTGAACTAGACGCAGAGGTTGCCAGACACCACGTCCCAGACCTGCCTGGCTTTCAAGTAAGAAAGTCATAAGACGCTTTCAGGTAATTAAATTGCCAGCTGGGGACTTTGTACTGCAGCAATTCAGACTTGGTGATTTCCTATTCGTGCACCCAAAGCTCTAATTAGCAATCTTTCCGACAACATGGTTGCCAGTAAGGTCAAATTAATAGTTAGACCCCGGGCCCCACCCTATCTTTACATAATATTCCGCCTCACAAAAAGGTTCTGAAAGAGTCCAAGAAATTGATCATTATGACTATCAATAGAATATTAAATAGAATATTAAATAGAATATTAAATAGAATAAGGTGATTATAGGCCCAAAGTTTTATCTGTATCCGAATTTATTGCGCAAATTATGGCCTCATAGCGATATGACATAGCGATATACTATATGTAAAGGTATTGTCTACTTGCAGGATAAGAGGCCTGTTAATCAGGTAGAGGGAAAGCACCATGTCCGATTGCTTCAGAGGCTGTTTCTTAGAGGCTTCAAATTCTGTTCTCACAGATCATATTAATATGGAATCTCTTCGTGAAACAGGAATGAGGGGTAAAAGCAAGAAGGAGGGGAGTCCTGGGAGGAATACGAGCTCGTGTAACCAGTCTTCAGCTGCGCCGTCAGGAGGAATGGTGGGTCGCTCACAGGATTCTCAGGCCGCCACAGCGCCTAAGACATCAACATAGGAACAGCCTCATGACAGATATCTCATGAGTCTAAATCTGGCCTGTCTTCTAGCTAAGTAGATATAGCAGGGGGTAGGTAGTGTTCCTAGGCGGTGTGCATAAGGGGTCCAAATATTATTGTAACGTCGCTGTACTACCAGGCTCTAGCCCGTCACACACGCCACGGGTATGCCACAGAGGCCCCAGGAGGATATTGTGTTGTTGTGACACCAGGCGCTTGCTGCTCGGGAGTAAATCCGCTGTGGCCTTAGTAGACAGTAGGTCGTCTTCCCTGAAGCTGACTAGCCTCATATAGTAACGTGGATCTTCGGGAGGTGCACACTTCCACCCAGGGTTTAATTAAGATATCTTCAATATTACTCAGTTGCTGGTAAATGCTACCACTCCCTCTAAATGCTATAACTCATCTCGACAGCCGCAACATCGGAAGTAACTCCTAAACTATGTATGAGAAGAAAAAAGTGGATTGGAGATCAACCTGGATTTCGCGTTCTCTATATACCCTCACGTATTCTCTCCCGAGGAATTAAGCTTCCTTTTACTTTGCGATATATTGATCTCTTGGTCAAACCTGCTAGATTAGCTACAAAGTTAGGAAATCATTTTCTTCAACCAGCCGAATAATGTATTGATTTATCGAGCAGAAGAATGGTAAAAAAGTGACGTAGTGTCGTAGGGCATGTATGTCTTCTCATTTCAGAGTTCTTATCGCACATAGCGTTTCACCAAGATCGATCCGAATTGATCAGATCATCCAATCATATGGTGGATTATCTACGATCTGCCATAACCCAGATCGAGAAGATCAAGATTATTTGGGTAGAAAAGCGACGTATTAGAGTCCTAGTGTGGTGGGTATGAAGTTGAGAAATAATTTCACTTGAGTGTTCAATAAATACAGATTCAGTATGCCCCATTTCCTGGTTCACACATCTTAAGCTGTTTTTGACATGTCACTCTAGATAAAGTTGCAACTTCAGAGCGAGTAAGCATACTACGTCGGGCGATTTTGTTGCTCAATGAACTAATTTTTTCTATCAGACTCTCTTTGACCGCGGCAATTTTGATCTTTTGCCGTAGGGCCGTCTCCTTGTTGTATCACACCGATGTGCTTTTACAATCAGAAAATATATTCTTGTAGTGATTGGGACTGGACGCATTTTGTTGCCCGTTGCACTCACTCAAACCAGATTGGCGAAATATGTAGAATCAAGCTTGTTAGTGAGACCGAAAAGATTGCAAGAGATTGCCCTCTATGCAGGAAGATAGAGGTCACATATCGGCTCATGAAGGCTGAAATTGAACGCCAAGAGCGCTGGCAGAAGAGTGATGGAGACACCACGCTAGCCTTTATCCATACTCTTGGAAACATTATTTCAAATCTCCAAGAAAAGCTGTCTAAATTGGAATCTGATCGTGAGACGAGAAGACGCGTTCTCTAGTGGAGAAAAGCATCGATATGGGATGATCGGCGAAAATACAATGAAACGTTCTTCGTCATATGCGAATTCACTGAAGTTTAATCTAAGTCAATCTATATGTCGGGGCACATCCTGTCGTCAGAATAAGCAACGACATGTTAAAAGTAATATTACTAAGCTGCAGCTCCTGCCGCAGGGATTCAGGGGCATTGGACGAGGACCTGAATGAATCATACATCCATCTGTATCAATCAATTTACTCTCGGCTTGTGGAGGATATACGCTGTCCACTGAACTGTGTACATAGTTCCTAGCTGGTTATATCGACAATAACATATAGCAGCGAAAAGATCCAAGGTGCGTACTAGCTAAAGCAGAGGTGTCAAATATTCGATAGGAGCCGCTAATATAAAACGGGGTCGTAAGCCCTAGTTACTTCAAGTAGTATCATCTTCCTACCTGTTTCTACGTGAAGTGTATTCTGTTGGGGGTTAACTAGATAGCTAGACAGCGTGGTCGACGCTAATCCTCTTCCATCCCCCCAGTTGAGTCTTCAGTAAATTTCCTTGCTTTCTAATTCCCACGCAATATGTGTAGAAATGAACCCAATGAGTAGATCTAGGGGCTTGCCTAGATTGTCTAGGAGAGCCACAGGACAGTAAAATTTAGGCCTCCAGAAGACATATAGGTCCCTATTCCTGAGTGTAGCTGTGGTCAATGTCCGGAAGTGGTGGGAGATGTATCCCATTTATATTATGTACCAACTTCTGGAAGCCGAGACGTCGATCTTTGTTGATCACCTTTCTTTTCGCATTTTTCGCCAGCGTGTATTCCCTCTAGTCTCCCTATATCTCTTGCACGTGTCTCAAGTAGAGCCTACAAGACGACTCAATCGCTTCAGTGTATTCGAGATACCTACTGAACCAAGTTGTCGATTCTGGATCGCCTGTTGAACGATGTCGAGGAGGTGCGATCTGAGATTAGGCGAATTAGGCTGCCCCTGGCGAAAATTTGAATTTGAGCGATTGGTCGACAATCATCGGTTGCTCCTGGCTTCCAAGCTCTGATGCCGTCTCGTCCACACTAGTGGCCATTGACTGGGACGCAACCCTCTGTGTCTTTAGCGGTCTCCGTTTCTTCTTGCCTGATGACGCTGTTGTAATTTATCTGGCTTCTTTTCTGATCTTTCTGATCGCATGCTCACTGGTAAAAGTCCATGCTACTTTCGCTAGGCAAGTGGTTTAATCACTCAGTCAGGGTCGAAAGGTAAATATGTATCTTCCTGTGAGCTTCAAAAATCATACAGACCGTGAAGACTTCGTCAAAAATCTCACAAGGTACTCGTAGTAATACTTTTTATCGGTTATATCCGCACTCTTCTGGGTTAGCATACGATCATTGCTTCGAAATTTATTATTTAAACGTAAGGAGTATATCACCATCTAGAGTATGGACAAGGTGTATATGAGAGGAGACAAGGCAAAAGCGGAATATTCTGGCCCGATCGCAAAGTCAAGGAATTTAGTATTCATGTGCGTACGATGGCCATGAGAGAG
The DNA here is from genome assembly GCA_037356195.1 of Penicillium sp. F50. Lineage (NCBI taxonomy): Eukaryota > Fungi > Ascomycota > Eurotiomycetes > Eurotiales > Aspergillaceae > Penicillium > Penicillium sp. F50. Next base: position 1,138,955 of record JAYXSA010000040.1, read on the forward strand.
TGGTAAACCCACCTCTTAGCTTAGCCTTCCTTATGAATAGAGCTCTATTCAGAACTGATCGTAGTACTGACTCTTTCCAGCGCTGTTGTCGGTGTGCTATTCAAAATTTGAAGCGATTCAAGTGTAAGGCTTGATTAATCACTAGTTCTAGACTACAGACCTATTGCTACATCGAAGCAGCGGTAACCGGTGCTATCTCCAAATGGGTTCTTCATTGAGAAGCCGTAAGCTAAAGAAGATTTTGATATTAATTCATTCGCCGCTTGCCGGATTTTAGAACCATCTTCGCCACGAACAAAAAACCATAGTTAATTATGGAGGTCAGCTAGCGCCTCCACGTGCTCTGTGAAGGGGGAAATCGAAACGGGCCCGAGAACAGGAAACTTTTCATTCGAGCGATAAGGAACTATGTTGGTAGTAATGCTTAAGGCACTGTCATTGGTCACTTTAGTACATAAATATATACATTTACTCTTTTCACTCTTTTCACTCTTTTGTAAGTAGTTCTACTGTACCTCATTAGAGCGAAGAAGCTGGAACTTTCTGCACACTGTAAAATCAACCCTCGACGCTTCATAATGTATATGTAGGGGACAGTATGGCCGTCATGGCTGCTTTGAACATAAAGTGAGGAGCAAAATAATATTAAGCTCACATTGATATCCACGCGCTCCCGTTTCTTTGCATCCGTATTTCCTATTAAATCCTGTATTTATTGTGAGCCACTAGATTCACACATTGTACGTTAATGTCGTGACTTGCATTGACGCTATTCAACGGCTGCCACAATGGTGACGCCAAACTTGAAAGGTTCTCAGGCTTGTATGGTCCGTAGTGGTGATTCTCGAGAAAAGTACCTCTGCACTCATAGATGCCGCTGTCTAGCGACGCGCATCTACAGTGTGTCAGAGTCAACGTCGCTCAATCCAGAGGCCATCGATAGAAACTATCCGAATTTGTGTAAAAGTCTTCATCTTTCGAAATAAAGTGATCTCGAGAGCACGATGTTGACTCCCAAAGGTGAAGCTGGCAATACGGAACACCCTCTGAACGAAGAAATTCAAAAGTCCCGTTGAAAAATAACATTTTCAAGACTTCTAAATCGGGTGAAAAGAAGTGTAAGGCATTCTTCCGGCAAATATAGTATGTTACCATTCACGATTTATGAATGTATCAGGAAGCTCATATTCATCATTAGAGGCATGCTAGGATTGGATTGAGTGAAACCCAGCAACTCACATATTCATTTCGCTGGTGTACTGTGAGATATTGAGATCATATATTAGACAGAACCCTACCCTAAATTTCTAGCCTGATTTGTTTTGGATAGAGGGTAAACCCCCCTTTGCTGATCAAGGATAGGACCAACTGAGCCCCAGCTCTTTCCCCTGGTGAAACTTCAACCTGAACCTCGCATGCATCTTTGAAGTGAGGTGCTGCTCGGTTATTCGTTCCTATTTCGACCCCTTGAGCGTGACGTAGCCGTCCACCTATGGCCTTTACTGGTAACTGACTTCGTAATGGATCGTAATGATTACTCATTATGCAAGCCAAAAGATGCGAGGTCGACCACCAAAGCATGTCTCTGCTGAGGAGAAGTGGGAGGAGGATGTAAAGAAAAAAACGGATTGAGCGACGAAAGGCGAAAGAGACAAAACCTAAGGCAGCGATTACCGGACCAAGCAGTTGGTCTTATGTGAGGAGTCTGAGCTCCCTATAACACAGTCGGTGCCAATCTAGCGACGCAAGTTTCCCCAGTATCTGAACTATCGACCTAACCAGGTAGCGATAAACCAGATCTTGATGAATACTAGAGGGAAAACTCACGAACCCAAGTGACTACACCACAAGAAGATCGGTGGAAAATGGAAAGCGGTGGGAAATTGAAATTGCCTGGATAAAAATGCCACTCCTCCGAAATGTAAAATTTAGGTTGTTGATCAGCCGACGTTGTTCTCCTGGCCGTCCCACTGTCCCCCATAAGAAAACTGCAACCTCAATTTAGCGATTAACATTAATCCAATGAGATTTAGAACTTTATAGCAAATCTCCCTACTCTCGCTACACTTCAATGGAGCCCTAACCCCTATCCCGTTGACACGAAATGCCCTGTGCGATGAAATGCTCATCAGTTACCTCAATATCTGAGCACTGTCACTCCTAATAAACATATATGCTGTTGCTTGAGAGTAATAGAAACAATCATCAATTGAGCTTTTATTCGATACCTCTTTCCCAAACAATCTGACACGTCTCACTCTAAACACGGTTCATCGATTCTGTTTTCCAGGTGCTTCCTAATCTGAACTATCACACACTGGGTAATTGCACCTGATATTTGGTCGAATTTCGAGTCTTGGTTAATTTTGAAGAAGCTGTGAGAGGACTGAAGATTCTCCACAGCGGTGCTATAGACTGCGGACAGGAAGTCAGCCAAAAACGCCAAACAAGCTCGCCAGGAGCATACCAAGGCTTTCTCAAGCCAGAAATTTGCGTGATCAGTTTTCTCTTTTTCATTATGAATAAATAGTCTTCCAAACCTCTTAGAGTAATGAAGCATTTTGTAGATACATCGCCTTCCCTGTCAAATCTTCTCGTCCTTACACTACTGCCCCTCTTGACCTCCAAGGCCGGATTCTTTGCATCGCTGTATCTTCCGACTTTGAAAATCACTCCGACCAGTACCGCTGACACGGCAAAATGACGAAGAATCTGTGTCGATCTGGCGACGGAAGTCCTTACTCCAAATCATTTCTCACCAAGGCAAGTGTTGCTGAACCCCAAGCGGCACGTCAACCGTGACATGCACACCAAATGAGAGCCATGCTAGCCAAAAGGAAACTCTTGAAATTTTACGTTTTTTGACCCAAGGTACTGTTTCCTCCATATTTTGGTATCGACTTTTCGTATCGCCATTCGTATTGGGCCAGTTGGCTCTCGTGGGCCAGAAACAGAATTCCACAATGATTCTCAGCTATTCAGTCGTCTCTCGCATTAGAATTTCTCATGGCTTATTAATTTGTCGTTGGTGCTTTGTAATAGACTTAAGATTGAAAGCTGGTGAGGCTATGTGGCTTTCACAAGTGGAGTAATACGAAAGCTTCGCTTGAAAGAGAGACATCTCAAACTCGTTATGCCGAAGACTCTGAGCCTCGGAAATCATAGAGTTTGCTTTTCGAGACATTTTGATTCAGCTTCGGTATGCAGATAGGACAAAAAGTCGACCGGAGGCAAACTGTCCACGTATTCAGGCAAATTGACCAAGTTGACTTAGCCAAGAATGAAGTGCTTCTATATAAGCTCCCTATGAACCATTCTTGGAAAAAAGACTAACTAGTTCTTTATTCACAAGGTGCTCGAATATGATAAGGCCATACGGAGTCTCAAGAACAGCATTGTATGGACTCGTAAGCAACTCAAACACCAAAATTGCTCATAACTCGCTAATTATATCCTAGCAAAGAGCTTTATAGTATGATCATGTCGAAAGTGTGCCCGTCGGCGAACCATACTATCTTCAGTGACAGACGTGGTACAACCTAATGCTATATGGGAGTCCTTAAAGTGGCAGGTTAATGCCATAATTCGTCTACAGTGCATTTGTCTGGTTATGACCCATTAATAAAAAGATTTTGGAGCTTGAACTACTACGTTTGACTACATACTGTCTTGCTAATTTTATGCTCTTCGCTGCTCGTTCGACTTAGGCTACATGCAACCAGGTTTAACACTTGAATTCATCAAATAGCCGCCGCTGAATCACTATCCATTCATGCCATTGGAACGACGAGTTGTTTCTAGCAATATCATTTGCTTCCTGAAAAGGTGCTGCTTAAACCTTACAATTAAGGAGCCGTAAGCGTCTTTCCTGTATAATTTGAAATGAAGCTACAAGGCGGCAGATTACAATTCAATGTCGTATTCTATCTAAACAGCTGAACGTATGCAGTCTTGTCCGTGGAAATGCAAGGCAACCAACAAGACTCATACAAATTTACGGCTTACAATTCCGCCTCCTAGACCACAGTAGTAAATCAAAGCCACCTAGTGTCGTAAATGTGGCAAACTTCCATGTGAAACCTGAATCACGATGAGAGCTAGGGTGAAGAAAGGGGAGGCTGGTGAGTGGCTCTAATTGGTGCTTTGCAAATGCAACACTTACAAATAAACTCGTCGCAGCGCGCGATCCCGAAGCATCGGTCGACGGAATGTGTTCCCGGTCGGTCTCCCGCATGCGGATGTATCCCTGCACATGAGGATACATCTGACTGACTATTTGATATAGGTTTTTTGTGGCACTGTAAGAGGGATACGTAATCAAATTATTAGTGCTAGGCCTTCATTCCCTCAAATCCTGCAAAAAGATCCTTGTGACGCTCGCGTTCGCCCTACTATTCGGCATAGTCTAGGAGGTGTGGTGCCACCGGAATCCTTGCTGTGAAGGTTGATTCGTTCCCTTTTCTAAAGAATCATGTAGGAGATTTCTTGAATGAACCATGAACCGCACTATAATGTTCAATACACAAATCATAAGTGTTCTTCGTCATGTCTAAAAATTTTATCAGAGCCTCAAGGAATAGGCCAATGTAAAGGGCAAGATCTGATAAGCATTTCATGTTTTCAAAAGAGCTGTATCAAATCTATTCGTGCAGGGGCAAAGTTATACGAAACTCCACGTAGTAGTCTAAAATGGCGTGAATACAGTATAGCCTCTATCGTAGAAAGACGCAACCGTAGCGTTAAATTAAGTCAATCAAAAGAGAACACGCTTTGTGGGTAGATTCTCTCATGAATATGCTTCAAATAACCGTAAGACCGGCTTATCGTATATAGAATATATTGAACTTGTATAAATCATGACATGATACCATACTAGATACTGTTCGAAACTTTATTACTTCCAATGACAAATAAGCCCTAAATATCCGGCTAGAAAAAAGGAAAACAAAAAGTCTGTTTTTATGTTACCTAGGTGCCTGGCTTCCTATAAGCACTATAGTCTGTTGATACGGCTACTACACGAGATACAGCTAATATTCTACTAGTCCCATGTGGTAGATAGCCACCACCTACCGTTAATTAGTATTAGCTATCAATATCTATTGAACGCTGCGAAGAACCTTGGACGGGCTTTATTGTACAGAGGATCGTTAAGGAGTGTAATCGACCAACTAGACATATGACATGCGAAGTTTGTAATCGTTGAAGATGGTCTGAAGCTAGTTACGCAGCTAAGTTCGCCAGCAGAGCCAGCAGCGGTAGAATCACATGCGCCGGGCGCACTGCCTATTCGGGCAGGTTGACTGGCCAAGAGGGCTCTAACTAGGCGTAGTTGGTAGGAACATTGGTCGCAGGATTAATGTATGCGAGAATCGATTTACCAGTTGAAGTAATCAGAGTTAGTTGAGATACTCGGTTTTGAAATTTCTGATGGGGATGAGTAGCCAGGGTGGCTGTGGTGACCGAGAATTACGTTACAGCCAGCTAAAGGCCATAAGTTAGTCTGGATAATCTAGGCTAGGAACGCTGTATCAAATGTAAAATCCGCTGTACTACAGAGAATCTTTTTTTACATTTGCTACTTGACAACAATCCCCCATCCGGGCATCACCTTCAACCTCCGCTGTTTCACAAAGAATCCTTGCTCCGCCCGCCTTGGCCTCACTCCCCGCCCCCCGAGACCTTAGCATAGTCAGTATTTACGTTAGGGCAGCATTAAGTCACCAGAGTAATAATTTTTACTTAGAGTGCATCCCGTTAGATTGAATCGTAGTTGGGCTCGTACGCTCGTACGATGTTCTGACTGATTCCCCAAATTTTCTAGGCCTCCAATGACAAATATGTTTTCATGGTAGGTCGTGATTCTTTTGTCGAAGGGACGAACAGTGGAATGCGCGACTATCGTAAGATCAAGGATTTCGTGCTACAGTAATACAAAGGAAGCTTTCAGATCACCAGCTCCATGTTTTTCACGTCACTGTACAACCTTGGGGAATCACACTGGACCGCAACTTAATGGGCTCCAATAGATGATCCGCGATAGAGGTTTGGCACAAAGGCCGAGAAAGATAGCTAATGTGTGTATGAGTTGAGGCAATTTCGAGAATGACTGTATTCTACTTGGTTATGGAAACCGTTGGCTCTTATATATTGCTGCAAAATTATCATCTGCCGTTGTCCTTCTATCCTTGATGCATCTCTGAGGCTACGACCTGACCGGTGCCACTGAATACTATGTTGCGCGCAGACTAGTGCTTTCATGAAATTTGCTTCGGAGTTGTCTACGTACGTTTTACCCGCATCCACTAGAAAGGAACATACCTTTTACCTCTCATCAGTCCTACTGGCTAACGCCAATAAGGCTCTAAGTCCCACTCTCTGACTTCGGTGGTCTAATATTTTTTGCTGAACAGCACCGCAATGCCTCCAGAGGCTGCTCAAGATATGTTGTTTGAAGCGCAAGGGCTTAAGTATGACGAATATGAAATGGCCTTCTTCAATGCCAAGTTATCATACCACTCCACGATTACCGAGCGCATGGCTTCCCGGGATAACCATCTCCCGTCACTCTCGGCAGCCCAAGCCAAAATCCTCCGGATGTGGGAGATGCTGAATCAACGCAAGAAGGAGCTATCAGAGCAAGGAGTGGACCTACCACTGCCCGAGAAAAGGCAATTAGCGCAGTATGAGTGGAGATTTAAGCAACTAGAGAAGACGGCGGTTGAGCATACCACTAGGTAGACGACTGATAAAACTGTTTTTATTGCTTTTCGCTTATTTTCATGATTTCCATAATTGCATGGCATTATTACATCCGGTAAAATCCGTTGACACAGCAGGAATCCTGCCATGATCAGGCTCTGTTACTCATCTCATCCCCTGCCCAGATTCCTCTGAGAATTGCGGAATATTCCCATTCAAAATTGATATCATCTAGAATAAGACTTAAGTCAAAGTGTCTGTCTGCTCTATATTAAGTCAGAAACTCAATTATAACATCCCGGCCTTAATTGAAAGTGAGAAGCTCCTTCAACTGTTTCAGGGTATCTACGATGGAGCCAACAGAGAAACCAGTACTGACTACATGCAATGGCCTGAAGTTCTATTTGCTGACTGATCGAGCTAAATTGAGCACAGTCAAAATTACTCAAAGTCAGAGCAAATACGCTGCAAGACAGAAACCACGACGACCAGGCGGACAGGCCACAAGGGCGGGATATTGTGCAAGGATTCAGCTGCCCAACGACTTCGCTTAAGTAGTCGCGAATAAAGTACGAAGTTCACCATTGGCTTGTGAGCCGACATTTCCTTGGCTTTACAGGGCGTCAGAAATGGAAAAGCGCACGATATAATAAAATAAAAATGCAATAAAATAAACCCGCTCCGCCTTTGCCGAGCTAATTAAGTATTGCCCTGCACTAATCACTTCTAATCGCTTGCGGTCAGTTTCTGATCACCTATCGACTAGCTTAAGCGCAGCCAAATGTATATCGTTTCGCTGTGTGTGGGATCTTCAGTAATCTGTAAGCTGTCATGAAGAAGCTATTTATAGTATTCCTCCTATTATAGCACTATTTTGCCTAGATATATTGCATCTCGATCTAGCTAACGGGATTGATATAGCTATGTTGGATGACTGGGATAGAAATCGTATCATAGCTAGGATCGTATAGACAAGTATAGCCTAGGATACGACCTGTATGCTCTAGAAATAGAGCCCTCGGTAACGTCTGAAAGAGTCAAAGATGGCGATTCCTGTCTCTATTGCGTTATATACACCGACTGATAGAAAATTTGGATATAATTTGAATAACTGAGATGTTCTCGATGACGATAGCTCCTATATTAGGCGGCAAGTTAGTGATAGTTGTGTCTATAGCATCGCAAGGCAAACAAAAATAAATAGATAGATCAAGACTTTAAACTTAAGCAAATAAGACGAAGGAAATATTACGCCCCGACTTAGCTATAAATTATTATATCGGCCCGAGTCGTATAATTATATATAAATACTAGCAATACTAAGAGTATTATATAAAAGTTTACTTTTTAAAGTTATAATAGATTCTGTCGTTATGATTTTAATATAAAAAAAAGGGAAAAGTAATAAGGGTATATATAGTTCTTCTATAACGATAGACCTTAGATAAGGTTATTCATACTTTAGTGCCTAAGGATCTAGGCTGCTGATTAATAGCCTTTCGATAGGGGATCGTATAGCCTTCCCTTATTATAATCCCTATAGGATAGTTATATAATACCTTGTATTCCTAATGCTCCTCCCTCCTAAGTAAGGATAATCCTCCTTCCTATTTTAAATAATAAGACTATATATAAATTAATCTATAATTAAGGAAATACTTAATTCCTTAAGAAATAGTCTTCGACTAGTTTATATAATATACTTAGTCTATTTCTCTTACTTAATTAATAGGCCTCTATTCTAACTTATAGAGTATATTCTTATAATTTCTATTTCTTCTTTTTTAATTACCTAGAAGAAATAGTACTAAGAAACTATTCTACTTCCTCTACTAAAGAAGTACTAAATCCTTTCTATATTATAGAAGAAAACCTAACTCTTACTAATCTAGTCTCTATTTAAATTAATCTAAATACTAATATTATAGCTATATAAGCTACTATAGAGAAGCTATAAAAGCTTAAAGACCTCTAGAACTAAGCTAAAGCTTTTTAATTATAGCTTTTTAAATAGAATACTATTAAAATCCTACTAAATCCCTATCTAGATCTCTATAAATCTTTAGAGAAAGACTAAAATATTAAGCTTAAGAATATATCTATATTTATCTTAAATTCTTCTCTATAGTAATAATAGAAATAGCTTTTAGATCTTTAATAGTAGTTTAAGAAAGATCTAAGATACTACTATAATAAATAAACTTAAATCTTTAAAATATTAAGCTATATAGATATAATCTACTAATAAAGATAGTATTAGTATATTAATAAAAAATTACTAACTACTAACTAAAATCTTAAAGAAGATTAGCTCTATTTTAAGAACTAGATCTTAATTCTTATTAAGAATATAGCTAGCTTTTAATCTAAAATAATAAGCTAGTTTAAAAGAACTAGATAGATAAAAGATAAGAATTTATAGGAGTTATATATCTATCTAGATATTCTAGAATAATACTTTCTAAAAATAGCTTAGAAAAAAAAGTTCTTTTTTTTATAAAGCTTTTATATAATCTTTAGAATAATATTTACTATTATATTATTAAACTTCTAGAAATCTATAAGAAAATAATTAATATTATATACTATTTTTAAGATTTATAGCGCTTAGAAGTAAATTAAAAGTAAAAGTATACTAAAATCTTAGAGGAAAATCTATAAAAAAAGACTTTAACTAAAAAAACTTAAGATAATAAGAAGATCTAGAAATCTTAGAATAATAGAGATTTATCTATAAAAGATTATTTAAATCCTATTAGAGATAATAGGAAATATAACTAATACTATAGCTATAGTAATAAAAGATACTATATTAATAAGTATTCTAATCTACTAAAAAATAAATCTACTACTACTATATAATTAGCTATATAAAAAAATAATAGTAAGATAGATTAGAGCTTATAAATCTATCTCCTTCTATAGTAGGAATCTAATTATACTTCTACTTTCTAATTACTATCTAAGATAATCTTAAAATCTATATAGATCTTAATAGCTATACTAAGATTAATTTAGTTAGCTTTAAATTTATTAAAAAATATAAGCTAAACTAGACTAAATTTATTATACTCCTTCTTATTACTATTTACTAATAAGATATCTCTACTTATAAAGTATAGAATATTCCTTTAAAGACTACTAATTCTAGAGGAATAATCTATTAGTTTACTTTTATATATATAGCTAATAACTAAGATCTCTAGCTTACTAGAAGTCTTATACTTCTATCTATAACTACTATCTATAATCTAGATATCTATATTATAGACTAAAGTAGTCTTTAGTAGTTTAAAATATCTTTTATTAAAATCCTACTACTTATTTAATTTACTAAGTAAATAAAGAGCTATATATATATTTTTACTATTATTAAAATATCTAAGGAAGTTTAGCTTTTTATTAATTATAATAAGAATAAAAAGGTATTAGAACTCTACTAATTATCTACTAAATTAATAAGATTTTATAACTCTTCTATTCTTAAAACTCTAAGATCCTATTTTAATTAAATAAATATAACTATACTATTAATCTTATTCCTAAAGTAAAGATTCTATATAGATCAATTAATTAATTAATCAATCAATACTCTATTAATCTAATATAGCCTAACTAGTAGTATATAGCTATATAGGCGCTTCTACTAGTAGAAGTAAGAGTAATCTAAACGCTAGAGCTACGTATAAAGTAGTAATTATATAGGAAAATAGCGTTTTACTATAGAAAATCAGCCTAAAAAGGCCTAGAAATAGTACTAAAACACTCTTAGTACTCTTAGTCCCTCTTTCCCTCTCTTACTTTACCCTTACTTTGCCCTTATAATAGCCTACTATCTTCCTTATCTTACTATCCCTAGAATACTCCTACTTTATTCTTAATTCGTAGCGTTTATATTATTAGATATAATCGTCCCTAACCTCTTAGTGGCTATAGTTTTAGCGTTCCTTCTACCTAGCATCTTTACTTCCTATACCTACTAGATCGTTCTAGTAGATTGTTTTATTACCTATATTTAGTAGTTCTAGCTTAATTTTAACGTACTAGAACTATCCTAGGAGACCTATTTATAGTATAAATTTAGCTAATAACTAAATTTTATATAGTAGATAGCCTATAAGTATAAGATAATTATATTATAATTAGTTAAATCCCTAAGATTACTTATCTAGATCTTATTAAGTATAGTCTACCTTAGGTTAGCGTATAATAGGTACTATATAAGGATATATCTTAGTATTTAAGATCCCTTACTATAGTAGTACTAATCTTATTCAACTATATTAATTTTAAATAGGAAATAATCTAATATAATACATATTAATTATATTTAAATAAAGATTAAGGTATAAGGCTTTAATAATATATTAAATAGCTAAAGTACCTTCTTATCTAGAGCTTTAACTAAATACTAATTTAGCTTACTAGTTCGCTCTTTTACCTACTCTTATACCTATCTCTCTTTAATACGCTACTATACTTAATACTTTATAATCGCTACTAGAAGAACGTAATTACTATAGGGCTAGATTAGGTTTACTACTAAATTACTAGTAGCTTGTTAATCTACCCTAGTCCCTATACCTCCTATTACTACTAACTTTACTTTAATATTAGTAGTCTTATTACTAGGTATGCCTATATATATAGGGATCTAATAAATCTTAATAGGAATCTAGTTAAACGTAAGCGTTTACTATAGTAATTAAAGGATTCGTACGTAATTATAAATACTACTAAGCACGAATTAGCTAAACAATTACTTTAGGTTTCGTACTACCTAGATAGTAGCCTAGTAATTAAAGAAAATAATAAGCTTTATAGGCCTGATATAATAGTTTTACTATCGTTTAACAAATTTAGCTATTACTATTTTAATACTATTAAGCTTAGTAATATATACTATCAATTCATTAGTAGTTCTAAGGTACTATTAGTCAAAAATATTCTTACGCAGAGCAACAGCTAAGGTACCTATCTTACTCTTATACCTACTACTATCTATAAAGAATAAGACTATTAGGGTTTAGTCTAGTATAGCTTATATCAGCATAAAAGTGATCACGTGATATATTGACTATGTTATATGATAATAATATTAATTACGTCACGTAACCTTGATGACATTCGATATTGCCTATTTAGGTAATATATGCTAATCCTTTATGAATTTATCAGACTGCAACATTCGCCCTATAACACTATGACTTATTATAATCCGAAAACTACTCTGTTATTCTGATTATGTAATCCATAATTTTATGGATATAAAAGCATGCTGTTTCCTCTGAAATTACCTCGATCTTTTTTCAAGTTCATCGTCCCTATTTAATCAGACTGATCAATTTGATTACATCATCAATCCTACAATAGCTTCCGATTCATCCTATCTTCTTGAATCGTATGACCTCTATGATCTTCTTCGATTAGATCATAGACCTGCCTGATCATTATATAATCTTTGATTAGATTATATTGATTATATAATCTTGTGGATTATATAAGACCCTATAGTTTCGTCGGACTATAGATTATCCGAAGCCTGTAGCTACCTGTCAGCCTATAGACTAGCCTGCCTGCCTATTATCCTTGTGGATAGTGGATGCCTATAGCTCCTGTCGGACTAAAGATGACCCGTGCCCTATAATCCTGTGGATTATATAAGACTATATAGCCCCTGTGGGACTATAGCTTGCCCTAGTCTAATCGTCGATTGATTAGACTGATAGGATCTAGTCCGACCTATTAGATCCTAGACCTGATAGTACTCGAACTGATAGTGATAAGCTTGATAAGATTGACCCGACCTAACCGGATCTAATATATTTCGCCTGAATATTTGGATTCCCGACAGCTTATTAATAAGATTAGATTATATTATATAAGGCCTATATAGCCTCTATATCTTAATTAATAATATATAGGATCTATACCTTCTATAGCGTAAGAACGAACGCTTTCTAGGACTCCTATATCCCTTACTAGTAGACTTCGGCAGAACCCATTAAAACCTAACCTAACCTATAACCTAACCTAACCTATTATAGGTTTTAGGTCTAATTCTCTAACCTATCGTGGGTTTTAGGTTCTTACTAAGAACCTAAAACCTATAATAGGTAATCTATAGGTACCTATCTTAATATAAATAGAGTAAATAGTCCTATACCCTATAACTATATAAGTAATATATTTCTCTACTAAAATTTTCTAGTATTTAGATTATATATTATTTAAGGAAATTTATACTCTATAGCTAAAGTTAATTATATTTAGCTTTAATTACTAATAATACTTAAATATATTATCCTTTCTCTATACTTACTTTTATACTAAGACTTATATCTAAGTTAAACTCTTTAATAGCTCTAGTTTAATTTCCTTAATCTCTACTATATTAGTAGATCTCTTTTTTTACTCTTTAGTATTATTAATTATATTAATCTTAAGCTCCTCTAAAATTTTATTCTTTTCCTCTCTTACTACCTTAATCTTATATATAGTAAAAAATTACTCTAGTTATCTAGCCTTATCCTCTCTAAGATTAAATCTTATTATATAAAGAAATAATATAATCTTCTTAATTATATCTAATTTTAGGTAATTATAATAATAATAATATATATCTTAAGTAGTATTAAAAAGTCGTTCTACTTTAGTATCTATTACTAGAATAGTAAGAATATTATAAGTAAGTAATATAATTATAGGAAAATAAGATTAGTATTCTTTCTAGAATTAAAAAGGCTTAATATTAATAGTATCTATAAAAGAACTACTTAGTATTATATTATATTATATTAAATATTAGGATTAAGGCTTACTACTATTAAGATATTAAAAGATCTTATCTTTAGTAAGTTTAGATAAAAGCTTATATCTATTTAATATCCTATTAAGCTTTAATTCTTTACTACTCTCTAGCTATACTATAGATCTAAGATTATAAAAGCCTTTAGATATATATTACTAGTAAAGTATAAGTACTTCTTAGAATAACTTTTAATAAGTATTATACTATTTTTTATTTTAGTTATTAGATAGAAAGAACTAGAATCTACTATTAGGAGCTAATATAGTTATAATTATATAGATATATTCTTAAATATTATCTATTTATAAATAATATATATTAAGCTTTTATTAATTAGCCTTAAGAGATATAAGTATCTATTTCTTCTATAGGACCTATTTTTAATAGAGCTAGTTTATTAACTTCTTAAGATATTTAAATAGTATATTATAGATCTTAAATACTAGATATATAGTAACCTCCTTAGTTTTTAAAAGCTCTATTATATAATTAAAGAAGGACTTAGTAATATAAAAGAGGTAGTTAATCTAATACTATTCCTTATTATTTAGAAGTATCTCCTTATAATTATATTCTATATAGAATAGTATAAAGAAGGCCTATAGCCTTTTAGTATAGTAAAGTATAAAAAAGGTTAAATTCTATTAGATCCTTATATCCTAAATTAGTATAAGCTTTAATTTATTTTTCTAAAGGCCTAGGAAAACCTTATATTACTAAGAGCTTATATAAATATATATTATAAGGTACTAAATCTTATTTAAGGTATAAGAAATCTTATACTTCTAATATTATATATTTACCTTTACTACTATTAATTACTAATTAGTCTATTTTATCTCTATATTATTATTCTATAGTATAGTCTTAAGATAATTAAGGAGTTAGTTTAAATATAGTTAGATAATATAAATAAGATATAGAGTTTAAATAATAGTTATATTATTAGATAAGACTTATTTAAGTAATTTATATAATATCTTATTATTTAATATATTATTTATTATTAATCTAAATACTTAGTCTTAAATCTTAAGATTTACTAGAGTCTTAAGAAATATACTACTTAGGTTCTATCTAATATATAAACTATAGAGAGGCTTAAATCTAAAAAGGACCTCTTAGTAAGTCTAATACTTATTAATAAAATAGCTTATAATTACTATAAATATCTAGTTATATAGTAATATCTAATAGTTAAGTATAATAGATATTTTAGCGTTACTAAATAGCGTATAAAGAATTAATTATTAATAATCTTAAATAATATCCTAGAGATAGTAGTAAATTATTATAGTAGAAGGAAGGATAGATATTAAAAGAGCTTTTTAGGTAAGAGAGAGAGGGATTTATAAGATTAGGTACTTAATAAAATAAAATAGAAGGTAATTAATTATAAGAAATTATAGAATTACTTCCTCTTAGATAGCTTAAATAAATATAGATATAAGTAATAGTTACTCCTAAAAATTATTATAAAGAGATATTAGTTTAACTTAATATAAATATAATATAGTATATACTACTATTTTTATAAATTAAGTAATTTCTACCTTTCCTTTAGTTATAATCTATTTATACTCTCTAGATCTTAAGTACTTATTTATAGTTAATATACTATAAACGCCTTTACTACTCTAGAGTAATATCTAAGAGTACTCTAGAATCCTATTATACTACTTATATATAATCTTAAATAAGCTATCTATAGCTTAAGTAACTTATTTAAAGTTATTCTATATCTTTACTAAATATTCTATATCCTATTATAATTTACGTTTCTATCTATAGTCTATCTATAGCTACTATTTAACTTATTCTATATATACTATAGTATTATAGAGAATAAAGCCTTTTCTTCTAGTTAGATTAATACGCGTAAAGAAGAATAGAATAGGAGGTAGAATATTTAGTCTAATAAAGTTAGAACTAAATATATTATCTAATATAAGTTAGCTACTTAAGAGAGTTATAGGTTTATTAATTAATATTAAATAACCTAGATTCTCTACTTCTTTATTATAGAAAGAGGATAATATATTAGATAGCTATAATTAGAATATTATAGAACTAAGAAGAGAATTAGTAGAATATAAGAGGAAGGAGTAAGAGTAAATACTTACTTAAGTAGGAAATATAATATATATATAGATTAAGTAAGGTAGATTAAGTAAGGTAGATTAAGTAAGGTAGAGAGGATAAGAGATAGATTAAAAGTAAAATAATAGATAATAACTAATTATTATTAGAGTATCTATAGTAAAGTAGAGTTAACCTATTAGAACCTATTAGAACCTATTAGAACCTATTAGAACCTATTAGAACCTATTAGAACCTATTAAAAACCTATTAAAATCCTATTCCTAGCCTATTTAAGCCTTAATAGCTCTAAAAAAATTTTACCTAGCTAAGGCTCCTACTACCTTTTAGCTATACCTAATTAGAGGCCTAATATAATCTCTTATCTAATAATAAGGTCCTATTAGCTCTTTTAAAGGATTCCTATAAAAGCTTTATAGCTACTACCTACTCTTTCTTTAATTATTCTCTTCTAGGCTATTAATCCCTTACTCTTCTAAATTATAGTAGCTTATATACTTTTAAATAAAAAGTAGGAAAGAAAGGGATTTTATAGTTCTTATATTCTCTAATTTAGTCTTAAAGGAGTAAAGAGATAAAATTTCCTTATAGACTACTAGCTCTATTAGAAATATAACTATTATTCTATACTTTAAATATATATTTCTGCAACTCTATAGTTTCTATTTCTCTAACCTCTACTATATTATTACGTAAGGTTATATATTACTTAAATTATTAGATATATTAAATTACTTTACTAACTATATTTTAGTATAATTCTATTCTATTATAGTAGAGGGATTTATTAAAATCCGACTATTAATATATTTAATATTAATATAATACAGGTAGAAATATAGATAAAAAATAGGATTTAAATTAGGTTAGTAAGCGTTATTATATATGCCTAAATAGGATTTTTATATAGCCTATAGGTTCTAGAGGCACCAACCCAATCCATCGATAGGTTGGGTTTTGGGTCAAGACCTTGAACCATGATGGGTTTTGCCGAAGTCTACTTACTAGTTTAGTATACTATCCTTCCTCTATCTAAAGGCTTTAAGAGGGCTCTACCCCCCTTCCCTAATTTCTTATAGGGTTCACTATCGTTATAGACCCTCTAGGTAAGCCTATATAGCTCCTATTTAGATTCTAATCGCTATTTCCTAGATAATTTAGTCTATAAGAAGGTAGATTAGCGTAATGAATAACTTAATATTAAGAGCTATAGTATTAGTAGATTTAAATACTCTACTAATAAGAATTGTAGACCTTCGTTAGATCTTAGTAAATTCGTTAATAGTATAACGTAGCTTACTAGCTAGTATAGCCCTTATAGTAGAGTAATACTACGCAGATACTCTATAGAGTATTTATAGCACTACTACTACCTAATAGACCTTATATATAGCTAATAGAGATATACCCTATACTAACCCTATTATTACTTAAAGGGCCTTAAGGCTACTATTAGTCTTTACAAGTAGCTTTTAGTAGTATTTACTAAAGTTAAGCTACTTATTAAGCTATATACCTAGGTATTTCGTGGATTATATTAGTTATATTATAATATTATTATTAGTTTTAATAGGTATCTAGTCGTTACTCTAGGAATATACTATATTAAAGTTATAGATATTAATAGTATTATTCTCCTAGCTATTATCCTAGTTGCTATTCTAGTTATCGCTTAAATCTTTAGATACTTAAGGGTTTATAAAATAGATTAGTTTAAATTTATTAGGTATAAATCTTATAGTATAGCGCCTTACCTATAGATTTACTCTATTAAGGATCTTTCCTAGTTATACTATATTAGTATAATAGAATTCTAATTCGACTAGAATCGCTATATTATTAACCTATCTAATACTAATTAATTATACTACGCTAGTATAAAGGCTATATATATTAATTAGTAGGGTATTTAATAGAAGGAATAAGATTAGTAATATTAGTAATCCTTATAGGATACCTATAGGCGTAGAGAAGCTATCCGATAGAAATTCTAGTAGCTTAATATAAGTAGTCCTATCCTATAGAAAGGATATAATCTATAGAATAAATTAGCCTAGTCGAAGCTTTTTAATATTATATAGTAGTTATTTATATAATATATTATTATAGGTACCTACTATATTAAGTAGTAGTATACTTACCTTCTTCCCCTATCCCTATATATAATATATATAGTTAAGAATTAGCTAGATAGCATAATCGACTAATATACCCTTCCTACTACTAAAGTAGGTTTTTAGAAGTAAACTATATCCCTTAACTACCTATATAATACGTATAGCTATAATAGATTCGAGGATCTTATTAAGGGTATTTAATAGAGCTACTAGCCTATATATCGGATTTATTGGGTAGGTATAAATCCTTAGGAGTGCATAGATCGTTGTATGCACTATCAAATCAGGATATATAGTGATGCACACGGAGCATTCGCGTACGATTAGATCAGGTAGACTTAGGCATACGATTCAGCATGAATCGGAAGCTAACGAATAATAAAGGACTTAGATTGATAGGAAGCTATCGAATATTATTAATAGTTAAACTTGATCGAACTAGCTATAGGGGAACAGGTAGTATTTATTAAAGGAATGAATCATAGTAGAATACTATAGAAATTATGCGAATTAATCTAATATATAGAGTATTAAAGCTCTTCTATTTATAGAATAGATTGTTAAAGATTATTAAGGGATAGGCTTATATAATTATATAATATATTAGTAGACTTCCGCAGAGCCCATAAAGCCCACGGCCCAGCCCAGCCCAACCCACGAGTGGGCTGGGCTTTGGTTCCAGTTCTCCGGCCCATAATGGGCTTTGGGCTTTCTAACTAGGCCTATAGCCCATTATGGGGGCCCAATGGGGGCCCATTCTCTACTAAATAGTGTAAACATACTTATTTCATACGATTGTATAATTAATGCGCATTTAAGTAGTATTTTTTGGTAATTCTATAACAGTCCTAATCCTTCTCTAATAGAATAAAGTAATAATTATAGAGTATATCATTTTCTTAATTATCTACCCTTTAGTAATGCTTATATAAATCATCCTCAATAGTCTTTCTCTTCCTCCCTGATGTACGTAGCTGGGTACTACTCTCTAGTAGTTGCGGCTTAGTCTCATGATTCTTATCCCTAGTATCATCATCCATATCATCAACCTCACTTTGATTATCAGAGATATTAGCCTGCTCTTCAGTATCACTTATTATCTCTATCTCAATATTATCAGGTTTCTCATTCTTCTCTTCTCTTAAAGCTTTAAGTTCTTCAAAGGTGAAGAACCGTTCAAGCTCTCTCGCCTCCTATACTTCGAGGTCGAATCTTGATGTATAAAGAAATATTATAAGCTCTTGAATTGTTTTAGACTTCATACGACCACGGCGATAATAGCAAATATCGCGTGTAGTATTAAATAGTCGTTCTATACTAGCACCTATTGCTGGGATAGAGAGAATATCCCGTGCAAGGAGAGAGATCGCTGGAAAGCGGCTTTGATTCTCTTTCTAGAAAGTAAGCGGCTTAGAATTAGTAATATCTTTTATATGATTAGTACTGCGTAAAGATAATAATGCTTAAATATACTACTATTAAGATACTAAGTCATTTCATCTCCGGCTGGCTTTGCTTTAGGCTTGTAGCTATGAAGTAGGTTATAAAGTACTGAGCTAGGTCGTGCTCTGGAGGAGGAGTTTTGGGGACCTTAAGAGATAGCAAGACGTTCTTAGTAAGGAGCGAGCGTTGTTTGGAATGAGGCTCGATACTAATCTCGCTAAGTTTTATCCTAGTCATCTGAAAGAAAAAATTAGAATCTGCTATCTGGTACTAGTATAGTACTAATTGCATAGATATGCCCGTGGATATTATCTGTTTGCGAATAGTACTTATTAAGCTTTAATCGGCTAGCTTCTAGAGATATAAGCATCTGCTGCTTCTATACTACACGCTTCTGTCGAAGCTAGCTAATAGAATTCTCTAGATGCTTAAAAAGCATATTATAAATCCGTAACACAAGATAGGCCGTTACATCTCGAGTCTTTAAAAGCGCGATTGTGTAATTAAAGAATAGTTTAGTGATGCAAAGAAGGTAGTCAATCTGTCGCCATTCATCGTCATCAAGGGCCATCTCAGGGCAGCTGTAATCGGCACAAAAGGGCCTAAAGAAAGCACGGAGTCTTTTTGCCCGGCGAAGCATAAGAAATGTTGAATTCCATCGAGTTCGTACGTCCTGGAGTGGCATAAGCGCTTGCTCCTGAGGTTGTAAGCTAGTGAATGCCTCCCGTCGCTGAGGACTCGCGCAGATGTAAATTGCGAGATATCGGACCTTATTCAAGGTATGGGCGATCTCCCGGTCCTGAGATTGTGTATTCGCTTTCGCTAATGCTGATTGGCGGTCGGTCTATTTAGTCTTAGCGGTATTATTAAGCGGGGCTGCTTTTAAACGATCAAGAAGCTGATTTAAGCTAAGCTGGATGATATATGCAAGATAAGGAGTTCGAATAATATTAATATCCTTAGGCAGAGCCTGCTGTAGAGAGTTAATAAGGGTCTTATTGTTTGATGCGTTATTAGTAGTTAATCCAAATATTTGGTCTTGAATCCTATGATCAATTAATGTCTCTAGGAGAATAGTACTTATATTAGCTCCTGTATAAGCCCTATAAAGAGGTTTGAACCTAAGAAGAACCTCACGGTATACCTAATCAACGTTGATAAAATAACTGGTGATGGCTATGAACGCCTGTCCGAATGGAGAGGTCTAGCAATCTAATGCAATTGATATCTTTGATTCTGCTGGAAGTATTTGAAGAGTTAACTGTTGTCTTTCCTGTACTCGGATAGATAGTCGACGGCGAATCGTATCAGCAGAGGGAATAATTGGAGGGTTTAGGGCGGATTAAGCTTATGATATTAAGCGTTGAAATGTTGGATGCTTAATAAGATGGAATAGAAGCCGGTTGATTATGATGAATTGTAAGAGATTATCTTCCTACTCCTCTTACGAGAATGCTCTATCGGCTAGAGTATGATCCTAGGTAAATTGAAGTTAGTAATTGAAATGAAAGGATAATAATTGGCTAGTTATACTGTTACTTAAAGAAATCTTGTGATTTCCCCTTTCTGCTAGCGTGCGCCTGTAGCTTTTTAATAAGATATGGTTTTAATATGCCTTGCTATAGTTGTAGTACTATAGCGTTTATCCTTCCTATTAGCATCCTTTCTAATAGTATAAGGGTGCTTAAGGATAGCGGAGTAACGCTTATATATTACCTTTGCAGCGCTATTGACACTATGGGCAACCTGAACGTAGTGTTTCTAAATATCCGAAAGGTGGTTTGAGTCCTAACTGATCTTACTCTTAGATCCATAGTTAGTTTATAACCACTATTCTACCTAGTCGCTGTGAGCTATTCTGTTATAGAGGAAGTAGAGCTTTCTTCTATTAGGTCTAACTCGTTTAAACGTAGGTAGGATTAAAGTAGGAATTGCCGGTCGGAGGAAGGAATCTTTAGGGGTATTAATGACTGGTTGACTCTCTGTTAGAGTAGCTGGAAAGTTTGAAGGGGTAAGATATGCTGAATTATCGAACTTAATATTATATAAAGACGATGCGAAGTTAGAGTGCTGGCTTTGTAACATTATAAAGTTAGCAAAGATTGTTCAAAGTAGGTAATAAGAAGATTAGAAGAAAGGGGAGAGAGGGAGTACATTATCGAAGGCTGCCTTCCTTTTGATAGTAGAGTAGATCAATAATAAATCTATCTGTCAAACGAAAATAGTCGTACGTCGCCTATTGGATAAGAATCATGATTTAAGTGGAGCGAGCCTATCGAAAGCCCATAAAGCCCACGAAGCCCATCTAAAGCCCATCCAAAGCCCATCCAAAGCCCATTCAAGGCCCAAAAGTATCCACAAAACCCATAAAAAGCCCAAAAAGCCCATAAAAAGCCCACGAATAGCCTATTCCCAGCCTATTCCTAGCCTATTCAACTAATTTTTCCTTAAAATATTTCAACTCCATAGATGAAAAAAATTTAGAAACTTAGCTAGTCTATATATTAGCTTATTTAGCGACAATTTAAATTAGCTAGACTAGAGAAGAAGGAATTACCTTTCTTTTAGAATGAAAACTAGATTAAATAATATAAGATTAAGAAAATTGTATAATCTAGAATACTTCTGCTAAGGGTTATATATACTCCTACTAGAGATAAATATATATTCCTTAAAGTTCACATTAAACATTACTTAATCCACTAATACATCTCTGATTTTATTATTAACTAGTGATTAATAGAATAATAAGCGTAATAAGTCTAAACTTTAAGAAATACTCTAAAATTCCCACTTAACAAAGCAATGATATAGTGGAATTCAGTGAACGGACTAGAACAGGCGTAAAAAACGGTCATTTATTTTGATGATTCAGCTACTTTATGAGTGCTAAGGCCAAGAAGTTATGCAAGAATAGGCTTTCGTGGGGGCCTAGTAGGGGCCTATGATGGGCCGGGGGCTGGGCTTTGGGCCTAGAGGTTCGACCCCCGGCCCACGGTGGGTTGGGCTTTGGGCCTGATACCTAGGCCCAAAGTTGGGCTTTGCGGAAGTCTATATATTAGTTTCTATTTAGCTATATTTAATTATATTTAGTAGTATATACTTATTTTTATATTAATATACCTCCTTAGCTCTCTAGATATAATTAATAGATAGAGAGCTAAATAAGACGAAAGGCGTCTAATACTTACTTTTAATTAGTTTAGCTAGTAATATCTCTATATTTAACTAGTAAATAAAGGTATTATACTTCTCTATAGATAATCGCTTTATTAGGCTATTAGCTATTATATTAGCTAATTTAACCTATTTAATTTATAGGCGTTTAGCTAGGATTTCTTAACAGATCTATAGCTAATAAATATTAATATAGCGAAGCTTAGTCTAAAATAATAATTTCTTATACGTAAGTAAATCGACTATCTATTAATTATTATATTAAATCTAATCTAATTAGTTAGTCTTAAATTAAATAAACGTAAATAGGCGCTTAATCTAATATAGCTACTTAGCTATATAGCTAATAGCTAGTAATTTAGCCTTTATAGTTATCGGATTTATGGGGTGGGTATAAATCCTTGGGAGTGCACAGATCGTTCTATGCACTATCGAATCAGGACACACGGTGATGTACACGGATCGTTCGTGTACGATCAGATCAGATAGACTCAGGCATACGATTCACATGAATCAGAAGCTAACGAATGATGAAGAACTCAGATTGATAGGACACTATCGAATATCATCAATGGTTGAACTTGATCGAACTAGCTATGGGGGAACAGGCAGTATTTATCGAAGGAATGAATCATGGTAGAATACCATAGAAATCATGCGAATCAATCTAATGCATAGAGTGTTGAAGCTCTTCCATTCATGGAATGGATCGTTGAAGATCATCAAGGGATGGGGTCATGTGATCATGTGACACACTAGCTTCCATTCGGCCACATTCGATCACATTCGGCGGCATATGCTCATTCTCATGTTGACAATAGTTAATATAGTAATTATCTTCTACTTATATACCTTCTATTTAATTAGACTACTAAATAGGGTAAATATAAATCCTTTAGAGCTTTTTCTATTAGGATTATTAGTAAAACTAGTATTAGATACTATAGTAAAGATAGAAGCT
Organism: Penicillium sp. F50; assembly: GCA_037356195.1. Lineage (NCBI taxonomy): Eukaryota > Fungi > Ascomycota > Eurotiomycetes > Eurotiales > Aspergillaceae > Penicillium > Penicillium sp. F50. Next base: position 1,162,266 of record JAYXSA010000040.1, read on the forward strand.
CTTATTTTACTATTAAAAATAAGTAGATCTCTAGTAGTATAGAGATATAATATTAGATAATCTACTATAGCTAAATACTTCTTATTATAGTAAATAAGTAATTTTGTAAGTAGTTAATTAGTAAATACTATATCTAGTTAGATCTATATAGTAGAGAATAGGATAGAACTATATTTCTACTAATATAGCTTAATCGTTTTTAGATTAATTAGTTCTAATAGGATTAGATCTAGTTTAGTAGTAGCTAGAAGTAGTAGTTTTAGGGCTTTCTAATCTAGAAGATTAAATTAGGAAGTAATCTTTTTAATATATACTACTTAATTTAGCTAGGTTTTTCGCTTAGATCGATCTTATATAATTTAAATACTAATAAATTAGGTTAATTTACTTTAGTCTTTTATTTTAAATTATTTTATAAGTATTCTTTTTATCTACTAAGTATAATTACTATTATTTTAATAATAGGTAGTAAGGAAATCGTCTATAAATATTATAATAATTATTTAATTATTAATATATAAGGTAGGATTATTAGAGTATAGTTTAAATCTAATTAATAGAATTATATACTTAATATTATCCTTCTATTACTTATTAGTAATTTATAGGCTATATTCTACTTTATATAGGTATAATACTATTAATTTCTTACCTAATCCTAGTAGATATTAGTAGTAAATAGGTACTTTTAATAAGCTATTTAGGAATATATTAACTATATCTATCTAGAAGATTTCTAGATTAAATTATATAATAATTATAATAAATATATAGAAGGTTCTTACTATAAGCGTACTAGTCTAAATATCTTAATTATTAGGCACTTAGGTATCTCTATATATATATAAGTATACTTTAAATTATATAAGATAGCTAGATTTATTAGATTTATAGGTAAATACCTATTATATAGAAATAATTTAAAAGTATAGATAATCTAATTAGTTAATCCTATTATAATTTACTTTAATATACTTATATTATATAATAATAGCTTACTAATTTAAAGGCTTTTATATTAATAAGCTTATTAAATTTAATCTATATAGCCTATTAGAATTAGTTCTTAAAAAAGTAACTAGCTAGTTAATTATAGCTAGATAGAGTAGATAGAATAAAGAATATTATAATCTTTAGCTATATACCTTAATTTAGTAGGAAAATATATATAAATACTATAAGATTAATATAAGATTACTTAATCTTATTATAATTATAGCTAGTATTAGAATTAGATTATAGGCGTTTAGTTAATATTAGTAGCTTATAGCTAGAAGGATTAAAATTAGTATTATTAATTAGGATATATAGCTTTATCTAGCTAGATTAGCTAGGATTATTACTATTAAGAGTATTAGAATAATTAGATTTAGTTAATTTATTATCTAATTTAGGATTAAGTAGTAGCGTAAGTAGCTAGTCTCTAAGGATTTAATTATAATTATTTAAATTAGGATTATTTTAATTAGAAGTAAGCTAAAAGTAAGATAAATATAAGGTTTTAGTTATCTCTATTAGCTAAGAGGATACTTCTAATAGTTAAAAGGATACTATAGGATCTATATTAGCTATTTAGATAGGGCTTCTATCTCCTAGATCTTACTATATTATCTATTTAGAAATATTAATTTTATTAAGGATTATAATCGTTTCCTTATTATTTAGTATATTAATTAGTTATATAAGGTTATTCTAATAGATATAGATCTTCTAATTAGTTAATAATAAATTATAGAATTTATTCTTATTAAATTAAATATTATATATATAAATTACCTAGTAATTAGAGGATATCTATATTCTCTAAATATTATATACTTTATAGCCTACTAGATAGCTAATTACTATATATAGAGCTAGTTTAGCTAATCTTAAAAGCTTAGTAATTTAAATATAGGCCTAATATCTATAGATTTATATATTAGAAGGGTTAGGTTTAGCCTATAGCTAATATAGTATATTATTACCTAGATAGGCTATAAGAGCTTTATATAGTAATTACTAGTTAATAGATTAGTATAGAATATAATTCTAGATATAGATAGCTACCTTAGCTACCTTAGGCTATAGATAACTAGATAGGTTAGTATTAATTATTATCTACCTAGCTATCTTTAATATTAATATACTATATTATTTAGTATAACTATTCTACTTAGACTAATAGAGTAGTATAGTCTCTAGGTAAATTCTATAAGTAGATACTTCCTAATAGAAGAATTTAGATAGAGCTTTCTTATCGTCTAAGTATACTATAAGTATAGATAGATTAAATTAATTCTAAATAAAATTAATCTAGTTAGTAAATAATCTAACTAAATTAGTTTTAGACGATAGGTCCTATACTAGCTAATATTTTATTATAGGATTAACTAAATAGGAAAGGTAGGACGTTTTTATAAGAGATTACTTAAAGTAGATTAGATCCTAATAAATTAATTTAAATAGCTAATTATATTATATTAGTAATTATAATATTTAATAGGAAGTATTAGCTAGTTTATATAATTTATAGTAGCTAATTAGTAATAATATATCCTTAATACTAATATTTAATATATAATCTAGTAGGCGTAATATAATATTATAGCTAATATAGCCTAGTCTTCTATACTATTAATTAATAGTTCTATCTAGGAGCTTTCTATTATATAATAATAAAGTAATTTAATTAAGCTAGTTAGTAATATTATTAAATAAATTAGAAGTAAGTAATAGGTAATAGTTAGATAAAGATAGAGTAATATAATTAGTAGAGTATTAAATAGGTATTAAATTAGCTATAATTATATTATCCTATTTAATTAAATAGATACCTAATTTAGTATTTAATTAGTATATTAGCTTACTATCCTTCTTCTTTAGTATATATTTCTTAATATTTAGATAAATCCTAGCGCCTATAGTATATTTAGTAGATATTAGATTAATATAGAATCTAGAGTAATAGGTAATATACTTTAGGAAAAAACTAGTTCTATTAAGAGATTAGGTTAGTTTAACTATAAGCTCTCTATAACTAAGAATAATAGTCTCTATATTTTTTACTATAACTAATAAAATAATTAGCCTATAGTTTACTAGAAGATCCCTATTATTTATAATATAAATAGATATACTAGTATTATAGTACTAAGTATTATTTTTTTTAGCTAGTAACTAAATAGTACTTATTAATTTCCTATTATTATTCTAGAAGATATCTTCTACTTACTATTTAGGAATATAGATAGTAAATACGTTTCTAGTAGATATATTTATTTCGTCTAATCTATCTAGATTATTTATATACTTCTAGTAGAATAAATTAGATAGCTCTTAGTAGTATTTAATAGTACTTTTATAGGCTTTCTTAAATAATAGTAAGGATTTATATATCCTCTAGAAGGCTTTCTAGATCTCTTTATTTAGCTACTATTCTTTTAACCTAGTATAAAAATTAATATATAGATATTAATTAAATCTATAGTTACTATTATTAGGTATATCTTAGTATAAGTATAGCTTTTAGTATAGCTTTAGTAGCTTATAGCTATTATTTCTATAATAAGCTTTATTATTATTAGGACTTTATCCTTAGTAGATTATATAAATAATCTACTATCTACTTCTACTTAATAAGATTCTATAATATTAATTAGTAAACTAGTTAATTACCTCTTCTAGGCTAGGATACTTTATCTCCTAGAAGATTATATTATTCTAGAATAAATAGAAGCTTTTATGAGATAATTAAATAGCTTCTAGGAAATTATAGATAATTAATTTAGTATTTTAGAATTAAGTAATATTAGCCTAGATATCTTAGTTTTAGTATATAATCTATCTATTATACTATTTAGCTAGATTAGATAGCTTACTAAATAGTATTTAGTATTTTAAGATATCCTATTTATATAGAATATAGTAATTTCTTAATTAATTAGATTAGGTATAGTACTTATAAAGAGTAATAATAGTATCTTATACTAATTAGCTATTAATTATCTTCCTATCCTTATATACTAGAGAGTATATAATACTACTTTTAAATAATTTAATTACTTATATATATTATAAGTAATTAGCTTTACTATCTATATTATTACTCTTTATAGTCCTATAGTAGCCTAATTTATTAGGTATAAGATTAGTAAAGCGCTTAGGAACTTAAGGCTTATTAGAAGTATATAGTTAGGGCTATTTAATTATATTAGATAGCTTTAGATTAATTAGCTCTTTAAATAGTATAGTAGGATCTTTATTAGGATTAATATATTTCTATATATTAGTTAATTTAGTACGATCTTTAATAGTAGTAAACTATAGGATCTAGTATATAGGGTACTTAAGAGGATATCTAAACTATATAGATAAAGCTTAAGTAGTAGTCGAATCTATTACGATTAAAGCAAAAGTAAAGAATAAGTAAAGTAAAAGTAATTAAAAGGTAATCGAAAGGATAAATTAGGAAGGAATTAGATACTTTAGTAGTAGGCTATAGTAATTAGGCTTATAACTATTAGATTTATAAGGTAGATATAAATCCTTAGGAGTATATAGATTACTCTATATACTATTAAATTAGGATATATAGTAATATATATAGAGTATTTATATATAATTAGATTAGGTAGACTTAGGTATATAATTTAATATAAATTAGAAGCTAACGAATAATAAATAAATTAGATTAATAGATACTATTAATTATTATTAATAGTTAAACTTAATTAAACTAGCTATAGGAGAATAGGTAGTATTTATCTATATAGATATTAAAGGAATATATTATAGTAGAATACTATAGAAATTATATAAATTAATCTAATATATAGAGTGTTAAAGCTCTTCTATTTATAGAATAGATTATTAAAGATTAGTAAGGGATAGGGTTATATAATTATATAATATACTAGCTTCTATTTAGCTATATTCGATTATATTTAGTAGTATATACTTATTCTTATATTAATAGATATTATAATAAGCTAATATAAGGATATCTTAGTATTAAGAAAACTATTAAGAGAATTATATAAAATTATTATATCCTAGTGTCAACATGAGAATAAGCATATGCCGCCGAATGTGATCGAATGTGGCCGAATGGAAGCTAGTGTGTCACATGATCACATGACCCCATCCCTCGATGATCTTCAACGATCTATTCCATGAATGGAAGAGCTTCAACACTCTATGCATTAGATTGATTCGCATCATTTCTATGGTATTCTACCATGATTCATTCCTTCGATAAATACTGCCTGTTCCCCCATAGCTAGTTCGATCAAGTTTAACCATTGATGATATTCGATAGTGTCCTATCAATCTGAGTTCTTCATCATTCGTTAGCTTCCGATTCATGTGAATCGTATGCCTGAGTCTATCTGATCCGATCGTGCACGAACGATCCGTGTACATCACCGTGTGTCCTGATTCGATAGTGCATAGAACGATCTGTGCACTCCCAAGGATTTATACCCACCCCATAAATCCGATAGTTATGAGCCCGATCGCTGCGGCCTACTGCTAAAGCATCTGATTCCTTCCTGATTTATCCTTTCGACTACCTTTCGATCACCTTTCGATCACTTTCGCTTCACTTATCCTTCACTTCTCAATCGTGATGGATTCGACCACTACTCAAGCCACATCCACATGGCTTGGATACCCTCTCAAGTGCCCTGCGCACTGGATCCCATGGTTCACCGCTATCAGAGAACGCGCTGAATCAACCAACATATGGAAATACGTCAATCCTGATGAAGATCCTGCTACACCACCTGAAGAGCCAATTGAGCCAAAGCTATCTGATGCAATCAAACGACCCCAACCGTACACTTCCGATGAGCCTCGAGTCCCTAAGCGCCTTACCGATCTCACACCTGATGAATTAGGCTACTATAGGGCCATGAGAAGTGATTATGCCGACAGCAAAGCCGATTACCTGCGATATATGCGAGCAATTGAATCATTCAAAAGCGGCATCGTACACTCTCTAGCACGTGAGGGTAGGGAGATGATCAATGGCCAATCAGCACGAGATGCCATTATTACCCTTCGCAAGCGCTATGCCCAATCCAATCAATCAAGAAATCGTCATATCCTATATGAATGGGATACCCTGAAACGCCAGACACCGCCTAGCAAGCCATCCGATCTAGCCAAATGGTGCGATAGATGGATCATATGCCAAAACCAAGGCATTCAGGCCAACATTGCCCAATTCTATGATGCCGAATCGATCGTCTATGATTTCCTAGAAGCCATTCAATCATCCGATAAAAGCTTCTACTCATTCTGGCACAATACGATCCTCCAGGGGATAAAGCATCCTAGCTTAGAAGAGGTGATTAACCAGTTCACCGATCAATATCGAGGAAATCCATCGTCTAGCAGCGGAAGTAGACGGCAGGTTGCTCACGCGACCTACCAGGGACGAAGCCCTGATGATGATGAAGCCTATCATGGAAACGATAGCTATAAGCTACCGAAGCCACGCCGAAAGCCATGCCCATGCCAAGGTATGCCTAATGATGGCAACCATGGATTCAATCAATGCCCATACATCAATCCTCGCGCTAGGCCGAAAGGATGGCAGCCAGACGAAGAAATCCAGAAAGCCTTCCAGAGGATATGCGAATCCTCACTATCGTTCAAGAAAGCCTATGAAAGTGCTATCAAACGCCACCAAAAGCCATCTGATTCGCCCTACCAGAAGCGTACGAATGATCTAGATAGATCAGATGAAACGAATGCACCCGCTAGAAACGCGTTTACCGCCTACATTCCCAAACAGCAAGCGGAAGACATCTTCCGGGACAATGATGGGAAGGCAATGAGCACTATTTGGTTGCCTGCCAAGAAGAATGACACTTGGTGCTATGATACTGGTGCATCTATTCATGTCACGAATAACAGAGATCTCCTAGTAAACTATAGGCCAATCGTTTCATCAGTCATGGTGGGAAATACAGAGACCACTATCCTCGGTTATGGAGAGCTCACGGTCAAACCAACCCAATCTCTCGATGGAACCAGTTTTCCCCTAAAGCACGTCGCCTATTGCCCTGGATTCCATATCAATCTGATATCCGCTGAACGTGCTGCAAGCGCCGGAATCTATCTGAACGGCAAGGAATGCATGCTAGAGGAGAAGGACGGCACGCCAATATGCCGATTGAATGCCAAATCGGGCATCTATTTGATCAAATGGGACGATGCAATCGTGGCTGATTCGATACCTATTCGACGCTCTGCCAATCATGTTGCCCTATCTTCACCTAACCGTCACCTATCGCTCACTTCCGATTCATTCGATGATATTACCGACCAGTTTGATCGAATCGCCCTATCTTCATCGTACGATAGAAAGCACCTGGATGGAACCGTTGATCAATGGCATAGGAGATTAGGCCACATCAGCTATGATATCATATCGCGCCTACCAGATCATGC